>VZTZ01011719.1:40000-77961 GCA_013400955.1 Drymodes brunneopygia
TTACTCAGATATGTAAAATTAGGCTGTACTGTGCTATTTCTGGGTTACTTTGCCCAGCCCTGGGGTGCACCCAGCAAGTTTTGGAGAGCCCCAGGATACAACTGAGCCCCCAAAATCAGAATTATTCTACAGAACAAAACCTTTTGGTTGTGCAACCCAATCAGCAAAAACTGAGCACCGCCCAATAAATTTCTTTATAAATTATCCAGATAAAGTTAGGTTGCACTGTGCTACTTCTGGGTTATATTTCTGGGGTGCACCCAGCAGGTTGTGGAGAGCCCCAGGATGGAACTGAGGCCCATAAATCAGAAAAATTCTATAGAACAAAACCTTTTGGTCATAAAACCCAATCAGCAAAAATTGAGCACTACCTGATAAATTTCTTTATAAATTACTCAGATATGTAAAGTTAGCTTGCACTGTGCTATTTCTGGGTTACTTTGCCCAGCCCTGGGGTGNTCCAGCACTGCAGACTGCCAGACCCTTCCAAAAAAAGATCTTGGAGATCCACAAAAATTCCAAGTAAAATCAGGCTCTTAGAACCCCCTNAGAGATGCCCTGGGGGGGCAGGGCACTCACGGCTGCGAGTGAGCGGTCTCGTAGCGCTCGAAGGAGTGCGCCAGGTCGTGTTTGTTGTTCATGTAGCACTGGGTGCACAGGTCGTAGTCAAAGCACATCTTGCATTTCCACCTCATGCCTCGGATGCCGTGCTTCTTGCAGCAGTCACAGATGATGTTGGGGTGACGGACACCTGCGGAGGCAAAAGGAGTGGCACTTTGTCACCCTGGTTTTTGCANCCAGAAAAGACCTTTCACTGAGCCAAGGGCAGGCAGGAGTATTTCACACACAAACACAATGCACCAAGAAATCCTGGGAGTCCTGTGTTCACCTCTTTCCAGCTTCTTACTTTCCCATTTTTTATCCCAGTCGTGTCTAAAGTAAATATCTCTGTTCATTACAGGACAAATACTGCTCATGGAAGAGTGCCATGCTTAGTGCTGGGCACTGAAACAGCTTTATTTCTAAAGAGAAATTATTCAAGGGCTAGAAAACCCTGGCACAACTGCTCTGAATGAACTAATCCACACTTTACAGAATTAGGACACACAACTGTAACAGGGATTTGAATGAAACTTGATGAATGCTTGTTTTAAAGGGGAAAAAGTTGTGTATTGAAGGTGATGCAAAATACAATATGAAGAGGTAAGTGTAATTTGAAATATCCATTTCCTGGCTGGAGGGCCTCTCTGCAGAATGACAAAGTCAGTGAAAGTGTTCAGCCCACAGAAGGAAAAAAGAGGAAAGCAGAGCCTTTGCAAAGAGGGAAACAGGAATGTCCTGGCCATGCACAGGGGGTGCCAAAGGCTGTCCCAGCACATGGGACATGGGCAGGAGGTGGCTGTGCCCTCACCCTGCACCTGCTCAAGCAGAGCCTTTGCAAAGAGGGAAACAGGAATGTCCTGGCTGTGCACAGGTGGTGCCAGAGGCTGTCCCAGCACCTGGGACATGGGTAGGAGGTGGCTTTGCCAGGCCCTGCTCAAGCAGAGCCTTTGCAAGGAGGGAAAGACGGAATGTCCTGGCCATGTATAGGTGGTGCCAAAGGCTGTCCCAGCATACAGGAGCAGGAGATGGCTGTGCCAGTGGCTGTGTCCTTGTCCAGGCCCTGCTCAAGCAAAACCTTTGCAAAGAGGGAAACAGGAATGTCCTGGCCATGCACAGGTGGTGCCAGAGGCTGTCCCAGCACATGGGACACAGACAGGAGGTGGCTTTGCCAGGCCCTGCTCAAGCACAGCCTTTGCAAGGAGGGAAAGAAGGAATGTCCTGGCCATGGACAGGGGGTGCCAGAGGCTGTCCCAGCACACAGGACACGGGCAGGAGGTGGCTGTGCCCCTGCCCAGCACCTGCTCAAGCAGAGCCTTTGCATAGAAACAGGAATGTCCTGGCCATGGACAGGTGGTGGCAGAGGCTGTCCTAGCACATGGGACATGGGCAGGAGGTGGCTTTGCCAGTGGCTGTACCCTTGCCCAGGCCCTGCTCAAGCAGAACCTTTGTACAGAGGGAAACAGGAATGTCCTGGCCATGCACAGGTGGTGCCAGAGGCTGTCCTAGCACATGCGACACAGACAGGAGGTGGCTGTGCCAGTGGCTGTGCCCTTGCCCAGGCCCTGCTTAAGCACAGCCTTTGCACAGAGGGAAACAGGAATGTCCTGGCTGTACACAGGTGGTGGCAGAGGCTGTCCCAGCACATGGGACATGGGCAGGAGCTGGCTGTGCCAGGCCCTGCTTAAGCACAGCCTTTGCACAGAGGGAAACAGGAATGTCCTGGCTGTACACAGGTGGTGGCAGAGGCTGTCCCAGCACATGGGACATGGGCAGGAGCTGGCTGTGCCAGGCCCTGCTTAAGCACAGCCTTTGCACAGAGGGAAACAGGAATGTCCTGGCTGTGCACAGGTGGTGGCAGAGGCTGTCCCAGCACACGGCACACGGGCAGGAGGAGGCTGTGCCAGTGGCTGTGCCCCTGCCCAGGCCCTGCTCACCTATCTGGGCATTGTCATAGAGCAGCAGGTCGTAGGCCCCCTGGAAGCCCGTGCGGTAGTTGGTTCTGTTGCCCTGGTCCCACTGCACCACCACGGTCTTGTCGGGCGTGGTGGGGCTGCCCGTCCGGCCGATCTCCACCACAGTGCCCACGTTGCCCTCGCCGCTGTCCTGGCTGCCCCACTTCCAGTCCACTCCACGCACTACCCGCATCCCGACCTGCATGCTGGCATGGGGCTCCAGGTCCATGGATCTGCACAGCAAACCCTACAGCTCCTCCTCCACGGGGCTCTCGGAGACGGGCGGGATCGGCGGCAGCACTGGCGGCGTCGTGGGCAGCATGGTCAGCACACCTGGAAACACAGCAGGGATTTAGGTGGTGCCACACATCACATTTACCCCCCAAAAAACTACAGAAAAAGCTCTGTCTGTTGAGCAGAGAAATCTCTGTTTTATTCAAAACTGGGATTCTCACAGCTTGGGCACTGATGGGAAAGATATAAAAACTAACAAGGCTTTCAAGGCACATCAGCATCTGCAATAATACCCAAAAACTTGTTCCAGAGAACTGGGCAAGGAGTCCTCACAAAAATCCAGTACCAGCCCTTGATTCCAAACTCAGGAATAAGCACAAGAGCCACCAGAGACACAACAGCAGCAGAAATAGGCAAACACAGGAAATAAAATTGAAAGAAATGACCAAGAAAACACCAGCAGCACGATATCAGCAATAAAAGTCAATCTCAGTCTATTTTTCAGGAAGTCTCCTCACATGCATCTCATCTTAATACTGCACTGTCGAGTTTCACTTGCCCTTCAAGCCAGTTTTGGTTTTGATTTGAGGATGCAGGAAGTTTTAAAACTTGAAAGAAGTGTTTGTCCGTTTTCCCCAAGTAAGGGCAGTTTTTCAAAAATATGGCCAATGTCAGATTAATTTCAGCCTTTTCCTGTTGTTTATTCCACGAGCTATAACAGGAACAGGGAAGGGCTCAAGCTGCAATAAACCCAGCAGATTTAGTGCTGGGATCAGTGAGACAGGGACAGCCTTCCCAACTGTTGCCATGGCAATGGGTAAATGAGGTGAACATCACACAGATGCAGCACATCCTCAATTCTGAATTAAATCAGATTCTTAAACAGATTCTCAAATCCTTGTTTCTCTCAGATAGAGAAGAGGAGTGTGGCTTTCAACACGTAGAGCCTGGAAAAAACTCCTGTAGCATCCCCGAGTCTCCCTCTTCCTCCTGAGCTATCCAAAACATCCAGATTTTCTCAAAAATTGAAGAAAAGGCCCACGAGGATGCCAAAAGCTGAATAATGCAGATGCCACAAGCAAAGCCCCCCCAGTGCCAGCACACAGAGGGTGAGGAGCTGGTGCAGCTGAGGGGATGCTCAGACCCAGCACAGGAGCAGCTCTGGGCCCTGGGACGCGCTGTCAACGCTCCAACCCACCAATAAAAGCAACTGAAACCACCAAGGCCTAAAAATAAACCCATCCTCCAGCCAAACATCCCCTTCTGAACGCATGGAGGAGTTGTTTGATGTAAAACCACACTTCCAGCGTGCAGCACGAGCCCGATTTCAGCTCAGCTTCAGCATCTCTGCAGCCTCAGCCTCTCCCTGCCACATCCAAACACCTGTCACACGAGAACAGCATCAAACCCAGCTGTCCTTGGGAGCTTCACATCATCTTCCCTTCCAATCATCACTAAATGTCACCCCGGGCCACTCTTTCATTTGTTTTTGTGGGGGTGGATGGGACATTGCTGAGCTGGCGGTGCACAGTGTTTGCTGTCTTTATGAGAGCAGGAATTATCAAAGAATATCCTTTTTAGAGCCTGGTGAGATTTTCCCTCTTCCTCCAGATCAGAATGAATAAAATGGACTATTTATTGCTTCAACTAAGAGGCAGAACTGCTTTTTTTTTTAAAGGCTGCTATGAACCAGTCAAGGCAGTCAAGCAGAGAAAACAAATGGGAACGTCCAACAATGCAAAACAAAACACAATTCAATGATTGTTACAGGGTTTTCCCCTAAAAAGAACCACCACCACCCCTTCCTGTTTCATCCAAGGGAACTGGGGGTGGGTACTGACAGTGGGAAAGGTGGGAAGGAAGCAACAAATTCCACAGATGGGGATAGAGGGTCACTTCCCAGCCTTCAGAGTTTTCTGCCATTTCACTCTTCCTCTCCCAGGAATGAATGAACTATCACAGAACTCTCAGCATTGCAAGGAAGGCAGTGCCACTTCCAGCAATTATCAATCACAGAACGTTCCAGGCTGTGCCACAAACCCACAGAATGTAAATCCCTCCAGCACAAAGGAGGATAATCCCTCCCTACCTGCACAGAGCAGAGCAGGCTGGCACTGACACATCCTGACCAGTGCCCAGCAGAGAATCCCCACAGCAGAGCCAGCCCTGTGTCCCAGAAAGGCAAACCCACACCTTCCCTGGGCACCTTCCCACAAATTCTAGATGCTGCTGGAGCTCAGCTGTGCTCTTGTGATGCTGAATGGTTTTAAAGGAGCTGTCAGTGCTGCACAAACCACCAGCAGCCCCTTGCTGGCTGATCTAAGGACGCCTTCCTCACGTGAATATTCCATTTTCCACACCAAGTGCATCCTGCATCCCCATCCCCTCCGCAAGGGAGGTGCAGGACAGGAGGAAAAGGCTGCTCAAACCTTTATGAGATGAATTACGGTGCTCTTGTGGTCTGAGCCTTGCCAGAGCAGCATTATTGACTTCCTAAGTGGAAATGTTTCACTCACTGAAGCAAATACTCCTCCCCTGATGCTGCCTGGGCCGTAATTATTGCAGGGAAGGACAGGTGGAGCTGCCAGAAATGATTCACAGAGAAAACATCGCTTTCCCATGGGAATTTCAAGTACTCATGAACAAATAATCCATTATTAAAAAAGCAGATTTCCGAATCCTGATCGGCCATTCTGACCTTGCCTACTGTGACACAGGAAAGATCAGCCTAGATTTAATCCCCGAGTCCAGTTTTAGGAAATCCCACTAAAACTTAACTGGAACTTTAAAGGGGAAATACTCCAGCTTTTAGCTCACAACATTTTAGCTGCAATAACTGTGGCAACTTTCTGCTGATATCCAACTGTGACAGCCCAATTTCCACCTCGCGGGAGGCAAAGGTTGCTGCTGCTCTGGCCCCACAGCAAACAGAACCCAGTGCTGTGAGCAGCTGAAAAAATCAGTGCCTGGAACGTGGTGATCACATTATTTGAATAGCAAGGCAAACAGAGGAAGTGTTTAAAAGAAAAAAAAGCAGCTTTTTTTCTTCCCTTTACACGTGTTTGGCAGTTTGAATTGTCTTCTGAGGTAACTGCTTCACTTTAGAGAGATTTGCCCATGCAGGGGATGCTTCCTCAGGCAACTGCAAATCACACACTTCTCCAAAATTCCCAACTTCCCCAACTGATCAGCCCCCAAAGCAGCCAGCATTACACTGAGCATTTTGAAAATAAAATCATTGTCCATTTCTTACTCTTTTGGTTCCCCTTGACTCTCCCAGTGCCATTAAATAAAGTTTTGTCAAGCCATTAAAAGTGTAAAAATTCATCAGCTACCACCACTGTAAAGCTTCAAGACTGAATTTTCCATATCCTCACACCAAGAATATCACCACAGACACAATTTTGGTGTAATGGTTGAATTAAGCCAGCTCATATTGACTTTAAAACTGCTGGTTTTTAGCAGTACCACTTCCTCCACTGCTCCTGTGAGCATTTCCCTGCAGAAATGAGGTTCAGCAGGGTTTTCCCCTTTTCCAGACACAGATTTCTCACCTCAGTGCCTGCCCAGAGCTCACCTGCACCATCAAGTGTCGTTCCCTACCCATTTTCTTACCTAGAAACCAGAAATAAATACTTTTGTATTCTTCAATAACAGACAACTAGGATGAAACACCTCTGCTCAAGGCTTACAGCTGCTGAGTTTACTACCAAAGCTAGCAAAACCTTAAATTCCCTCAAATATAGTCACTATTAAATAAAAACACAGCAGAAAACCAGCAAAACACACAGGAAATCAGTATTTTTGAGCCACCACCACATGAACAGTGCCTTGATTTGGGTGTCCCATCCCTGGAAGTGTCCAAGGCCAGGTTGGATGGGGCTTGGAGAAACCTGGGACAGTGGAAGGTGTCCCTGCCATGAACAGGATGGGCTTTAATGTCCCCTCCAACCCAAACCAGTCTGGAATTCCATGGGATTCCCCTGCAAAGCCACAAGGCCTCAATGACACTTTTCCTCCCTTCTCCTTGTGCAGACAGGAATTCTGTTTAGTCTAAAATTTTGCAAAACGGCATCAGTGGCCGAGGGAGGGGAGGAGGAGCAGATGCTGGTTTTGTGGCTTAAATACCAACAGCAGATAAAGGAATCCATTTTACTGATAAATCAGTCTGAGCTGAAATTAAAAAATCAGATATGGGGCAGCTGCCACTGGTGGAATTAATCAATCAAAAAAAGAAAAAAAAAAAAAGAAAAAGCCTGCGTGAGGTGAAATCATTCCCAGGGCCCAAATCTCACCTGCTCCCAGAATATATTTAACTGTATTACATAAACAGAATAAAGCAGGTGATTAATAGGCCTTTGCTCAGGGATTAATATCTTGTCATTCTAGCATGAGAGCAGGCACAGGCACATCCTGAAACACAAGGAGGAAATGCTAAAAATAACCAGCCAGGCTCAGAGTCCCCACCGAGCATTTTATCTCTGCAATCAACACTTGGCCTTTACAAATGCCAGCCCATTGATCTGTTTTGCCCACACTGAATTTTACATTCCATTTTACGCTGCTTGTGTTCTGGCAATGAGTTGTTCCTTTCTATTTCAGCAAGGTTTGAGTGGTTCTCACTCTGGTTTTCCATCTATTCATTCACCTTGTTAAAGGGTGCAGGTCTAAAGGAAGCACCAGCAAATTGATTCATATTCAGGAGCAGTAGCTTTGTGCAAACTCTTCATTCCAGCATTCTGGTTTCCTAAAGAATAGCCAACAGCCTCAGAATAAATGATCTAAATAAATGATCTTTCACCTAAAGGTGGAAGAAGTCAGAGAGAAGTTACACATCTTAAATGTGGGGTTTGTAGTGTGTGAGTATGGCAGGACCCAAAAGCTGCAGTGGACACAAAAACTCAACTGAGCTGGCCTTGAACCTTCAATTTAACTCCAATTTCCACCCCTCTGTGATGACAACAGGCACAGAAAAGTGAACCTGCCCCAAAAATATAGCACTGATCTGCACAAAATCCAAACTGGCTTTGTCACTGAGATCTGTGCACTGAAAAGGGCTTTTTGTCAGCAGTGAGTAACAAAATTAATTAAACAGAGAGTGACAGTGATCACCCAGGAGCAAAGACACAGCAGAGTGTTTTTCATGAATCAGCTCCATGCTAACTGCAGGACTAAACCATGAAATGAACTGGATTGCACAATGGTCAATATTTGCTTTAAAACACTGCAATGCAAACACCACCTTTAGGAAACACCACCATAAACCACAAATAAACAGCTGGCACAGGCTGCCACCACCACAAGCTGTGGCACTCCACAGGGCCCTGGCTTTGCCTGGGATTCACTTCATTTCCATCATTTCCTTCACTGGGGCCTGTCTGGTGCTCAGGTTTGGATTTGTGACAAGGGGGGTTGAGCTGGGGCTGAACAATCAAAGCTTTTCTGGTTTTCCCAGTGAGGCTGAGGGTGCACAGGAGTTTGGGAGGGAACAGCCAGGACAGCTGACCCCGAGTGAGCACAGGTGCTCAGCAATAAAAACTGGGGCAAGAAATAGGGAAGGGGAATGTTTGGAGTCTCTTTGCCTTTCCAAGCAATCCTTGCACCTGAGGAATTCCTTAATTCTACCCTTCCAGTCCTGTTCCCTGTCCCCCTCACCTGTCAGGGTTAACCCACCCCACACTGAAAGGTGGAATATCTTTTACCAGCTCAGGGATGCTCAAAATTCATATTTCTACACCAACATCAATCAAACCCTACAAAAGCACAAGTTTCCCCTCCAAGCTTCTACTCCACAGGAAGACTTCAGGCTCCAAATTGCTGAGCTCAGGGCTCGAGTGCCCAGTGGAGAATTAGAAGTGATTACAAGTGAAAGTTCACACTGGGCATCTCGTGGATCTCTCTTATTACATCCCATGAGATAATTGCTCATGAGCCTGATGAAATTTCCTTCTGGCTTTTGATGAACTGTGTTCTTTCCAGGAGGCAGAAAAAACAGCTCCAGCCATTTGCTTTAATTGGAGCCGACAGTTTGCAGATTTGAGCCTGGAGCCTTGGAAAAGCTCAGCTGCTGATGAGAATCCACTTTTTCCTCAATAGCAGATCTCAGAGTTAAATTTACATCGCTTCACAGTAAAAACAAATACTCCCTGCCCACACACACAACCACTAGGTAATGTTGTTTAAGGAAAATAACCCAATTATTTGCTAAGTTTGAATGAAGGTCTTTGCATAGGAAAAAAATGGGAGAATGCTAATTTAACTTTTCCATGGAAGATCTCTGTGGAAAACAAATAAAAACTCAATATTATTGCATTGAGTGATTCCTCTCCCATCTCCTGCCAGGAATCAACATCACTTTTCTGACCCCTGGTATTAAGAGGTCAACAATCAACCACCTGCATCCCTTTTTTCTGTGCCCAGAGCAGTGACAAAAGCCACAATATTAAAAAAAAAAAAGTTTAATAAAGTCAAATACAACCCACCCAGGGCAGCTGGAAATTCTCCATTGCTTAAAGAACAAGCTTAACAGATGAATCAGGAAGGGTTTCAATGCACTTTATCATGCCTTGTGGAAAAGGATGGACAAGGTGGCCTCAGCAAAATCCCTTCCAGAACTATTTTCAATCATCTAGAAATAGAGGATCGGACAGAAACATATTCCAACAGTGAGAAATCTGTCTTGGCAGCAGATTTCAACTGTGCTCTTCCTTGACATTGCTCTAATATATTTCTCAGAGGCAAGACCATCTGGCCCAGAGCTGATGGTGTGGAGCCCTGGGAAAGCTCAGGTCTGCATCTCCCTCACACCAGCCATCAACTCCTATTTACCATTAAAATCTGAGCTCAAGCACTTAAAAGTTCATAAACTTCCAATCTAATGACATGTCTGCCTTGCCTGTCCAGACAGGCAGTAAGTGTCCCCAAAAGTCACTCAAAATGAAAATCCTGATTTATTGCAGGAGTGAAAAAATCAAAGGGAATTAACTCTGATGTCCTGAGAGGTGGTTGAATCGTGGGGATGAGGAAACAGAGCTGTGGCTCTGGGGTAGGGCTCCTCACAGGTACTTAGGCTCTGGTACCCTCAGCAGTGATGGTACAAAGAGATTAACAAATCCTCTGAGTTAGGAACACGATTTTGCCTCCTCCTCCAGTTTTTCCAAATGAAAAGCCAGCTCCTTCAGCCTGGCACGAAGGCAGCTGGAGCATAAAACCTGCAGGATCCCTGATGAGCCTCGATAGCTCATCCTACCAACTTGAGATTCCCCTTCAGGCTCCCAGAAGGGTCAGCACTGCACTCCTGCCTGCTCTCAGCCTGCAACTCGCCCTCTCTGTGCTCTGAAAGCAGATCAGGAGGTTTCAGTCTAATCTCTCCTGACATGCCTTTGGCCAGGCAGGCGTGTGGGAACAGAACAAAGTGAGGAGGAGCTGCTGCCTTCCCCACTCAGCCAAGGTTTGAGGGTCAGCACGTCCATCAGTTCACCTCCAAGTGTGTGCATTTTACAAGTGCAGATGTTCTCTTTGTGCTCCGGGGACTCTGCAGAACACAAGAGCACTCTGCAGATGGGAAATAGAGCTGTAGGTACGTGTGGGGCTGGTGGCAGAGCCAGCAAAAAAGCTCACACATCCCCAGCTCCAAGTTCTGTTCTCCACAGCCTGGTCACAGGAAAAGAAGGAAGTTTCAACCCCAGATCCAGCATGAATCCCTAATTTCCTTGGGATTCCATCAGGGAATGTGGCTCAAGGTCTAAGACCAAGCCAGCACATCCATAACTTCATTGATTCCATTTCCCAGTTAAATGCTGGAAGATTCTCTCTATATTCTGGGAAATTTCAAACACTAGTACAGAGGGAAAAGAAATATTTAAATTCTGCAAGTCTCCCAAGAAACAACAGACTCCACTTTCTCTTTGTTTAAGGAGAATTCGATGATCTCTCTCCCTCCCATCAGAGCTTCCAGGAAGAGTGGATGGAAAGGTGTGCTGGTCTCCCCCTGAGGACACTGCATTACAATTCTGGCTCCTCCAGAAATGCCCTTGATGAGCCATGAATAAGAATCCTTGAAAAACACCCAGAGCTCAAACAGGACTCTCCATTCTATCCCTGGAAAACAGCAAGTGAAGGGAAAGGGCAGGATGAGAGCTGCTGTGAGTGGCACGGTGACATTCAGCACAGCCCTGAATCCTGCCAGAGCCCAGGAGCACTTCTGGAGCAGAGATGATGAGCGAGGCAAACAGATTTGATGGGAACAGGCAGGGACAACACGACCTCAGAGAGATGAACTGGGCTGGAGAAGGCCTCCAACTCCAGAGAAACCACCAGGACCAGCCTCTGTGAGCAGCAAAATCAAACATACACAAACACGGGGCAGGAGAGGAGCTCGTTTCTGAGGCAGCAGCCACAGCTCTGAGCGTTCTGTGCTCCTGGAGCCACCCACTTCTAGATCAAGGCAGCTTAAAAAGCCATGGACAAACCCCTTCCCCAAGAAAAAGGGAAGGAGACAACTGCAACCACCACGCTCACAGTACTCCCACAGTTTTTTGCAGTTTCCCAGACATTTGACAAAGTTTTAGAGGAAAAGGGTTGTACACGGCATCCCAGCTCTGGCAAACAATCCCGGCAGTGGCCATTGCAGAGCAAAGCAGGAGAATTAACAGATTCTTCACACATGAATTTGGCACAGGATTTTCGCAGCCACAGAGCTCCAAGCATGCACTCAAAATAAATGCCAAAACATATGATGCTATACAGCAATATCAGAATAAGCAGAGAATTGAGCTGAGCCAAATACCAACACAAACATGAAGCTCCTTCTCATGGCAGTGACTCACTGAGCTGTGCTGTGCAAAGAGGAAGGGATGGGAAACACATTTACCTTTGTGAAGCCTAAAAAGGGAATAACTCTTCAATGAAACAGAGCCTGTGGTGATGGTGTGAAATGACAACTGGGAAGCTGTTTGTTAATAATGCTGAAGGCACCCTAAAGGAACTTGTGCCCTTCTACCACAGAATTAGATCAGTCTGAAAAACAGGCACAAGGTACTGAAGATAAATCAGTGGTAGAGCTGGGACTACAGAGAGTTACTTGATAACCAATTACTGCCCTGTAAGTTAAAAAAGAACTTTTTAAAGGAATCACTACATGCCCAAAAGATGGCACCTGCTCCAGACACAAACCTAGACACCTGCAACTCAGAGCAGAAAGCAAAGCTCAAAGCAGGGCAAGAACTTCTCCAGCTCTGCCAAGGCTGTGGAAGCTTCCCCCTCCTCATCTCCATTATCTACTTGTCACACAGCATCATTCCCACCATAACAATGCGAGGTGTGGGTTATTTACAGGAGCTGCATCCCTTGACAATTCCCTCCTCCAGATCCTGAAACCATGAATGAAAAATTCAACAGGTAATCAAGCACGGAGGAAGGTCCTAGAAGGATGAACAACGGCATCATTCTTTGTAGCAAGCAGTTTCAGGAAACCATGGAGCTGCTAAACAGAGGAGAAATAAAAATGGGATCGCATTTGAGCCAAATACACTCCTCCTATAGCAACAGAGAAGTGCAGAGGATGTCATGAGGCTCTTAGCCAAAAAGAGAGAAGGTTCAGCACTAAAGCCAAGCTCAAGTGACCTCCATGAAGGTGAGCCAGGGCTCACTTGCTTCTCAGCGAGGCAGAAATCAGAATTTGTGACATTCAGAAAGTAATTCTGCGGCTGAGCACGGGCAGTGAAATGAGAGCAAACACCTTTAGTGACTCCTGTGCAGCTGCACCAACTTCTCTGGGTTTAGTCTGGGTTTAGTCTGGCCCTTTCTGCCTCCATTGAGGCAGATCGCAAACACAGAAACACAGGAGAGAAAAACCCACACGTGCCTCAGCTCCGAGCTCCCTTCCCCACACGCTCCAGGGACAACGAAATTCCCGGCAGGAATCGCCGCCCTCAGCTCAGCTCAGCCGGCCAGGCCTTACCTGCAGTACCTGTCGGGGAACAGGACGGGTGTTCACACCCTCCAGGGCAGCCAGCAAAACACGAACCGAGCTGGAGCAGCAGCAGCGGCGGCCAGGCGCGGCCTCAATCCCGGCTAAAGGTGCCGGAACCACCCCGGCTAAAGCGGCCTCAACCCCGGCTGAAGGGGCCAGAACCGCCCCGGCTAAAGCGGCCTCAACCCCGGCTGAAGGGGCCAGAACCGCCCCGGCTGAAGGGGACAGAACCACCTCGGCCAAAGCCTGGCCTCAGTCCAGGCTAAAGCTGCCAGAACCACCCGGGCTAAAGCTGCCACAACCACCCCGGCTGAAGGGGCCAGAACTACCCTGGCTAAAGCGGCCTCAACCCCGGCTGAAGGGGCCAGAACCGTCCTGGCTGAAGGGGCCAGAATCACCCCGGCTAAAGCTGCCAGAACCACCTCGGGCGCTTCGAGGTGCCCNGGAGGGATGCTCGTGGATAAATAGTTGCGTGTTTAGGGTTTTTGGGATCAATCAGTCCAACAAGTGCTCGGTTTAGCGGGGTTAGTGTTAAAAGAGTGGGTTTAGATTGGATATTAGGGGGAGATTCTGCGCTGTGAAGGGGGTGAGGCAGTGGAAGGGTGTGGATCACACCAGGGAAGATGTGGATCATCCATCCCTGGAAGAGTTCAATGCCAGGGCTTGGAGAAAGCTGGGGTGATGGAAGGTGTCCCTGACATGAGTGGAATGAGATGATCTTCAATGTTCCCTTCCAACCCAAACCTCTGTGATTCCATGAAGGGAGATTGGTGTCTGTGTTCAGCAGGTGGGCTTTGAAATCCTCCTCCCACTGCCTGTCCCAGCCTTGTGCCTAGAGTGAGATCATGGGTGGCTGAAGTGCCACCAGACACGAATCTGAACGCCTGAACTATGGAATGGGTTGGGTTGGAGCTTAAAAATCATCCAATTCCAACTCCCTGCTGTGGTCAGGGACACCTTCCANTCCTGAGGGGAAAAGCGGGGAAAAGCCAGGCACGTACCTCAGCGCGAAGGCAGAGCCGAGGATCCCCAGAGCCACAATCCCAGCGCTGCGCTCGCCGCCGTCCCTCCTCCATCCCCACAGCCGCGCCCGGGCGGGCGGAGAACGCGGGCGAGGGGCTGGGATCCGCCCTTATCCCGCTACCTCCCGGTGTGGCTGTGGCAAAACCCACCCCGCCCCGGAGCCGGGCCGTGTCCCCGCAGCCGGGCCGTGTCCCCGCGGCCGNGATTCTGCGCTGTGAAGGGGGTGAGGCAGTGGGAGGGTGTGGATCACACCAGGGAAGATGTGGATCATCCATCCCTGGAAGAGTTCAATGCCAGGGCTTGGAGAAAGCTGGGGTGATGGAAGGTGTCCCTGACATGAGTGGAATGAGATGATCTTCAATGTTCCCTTCCAACCCAAACCTCTGTGATTCCATGAAGGGAGATTGGTGTCTGTGTTCAGCAGGTGGGCTTTGAAATCCTCCTCCCACTGCCTGTCCCAGCCTTGTGCCTAGAGTGAGATCATGGGTGGCTGAAGTGCCACCAGACACGAATCTGAACGCCTGAACTATGGAATGGGTTGGGTTGGAGCTTAAAAATCATCCAATTCCAACTCCCTGCTGTGGTCAGGGACACCTTCCACAAGGCCAGGTTGCTCCATCCAGCCTGACCTTGAACCTTAGAGCATAGGACTACTACTTTTATAATTACCTTCAGGGTAAGTCTAGGAGTTTGCATCATGTCTGTACTGGTGACAGTGATGCCAGTGTTGCTGCGGATCTCTCCTGTCAGGTGCAGGATGCACACACTCCGCTGACTTCGCCCCTGCTGAGCTCAGAGACACCTTGAAAACTCTGTGGTTAAGTGAGGTAAGACCTTGCCAGCATTACCACGCTGCCCTCACAGCAGCAAGGTCACAAAAAACATCCCTCGTGCCACCCCAGCCCATCAGGGACACCCCCAGAGCCCTGGACCTCCAGCAGAGGGAAGCAGGACATCAGGCAGCAGCATTGCCTGGGGCTCGTGGAGGCTACAGAGAGCAAATTTCTGAGACAGTGTCACGCCGCAGCAGCTGTCACCCTGAGTTTTATGGCTGCAGGGTACAAAGGACCTGTCCAAAAACAAGCTTGTCATTGCCACTTGATAAAGCCCAACAGGAGGACTCGGTGTCCCTTGTCCCCTGTGTTGCGTAAAAGCCACGTTGGCCAGGCCAGCTGAGCACACAGAGTGGGGAAATGTGAGCGTGGAGTGAGGGGATTGATCTGCCTTGGTGCTCACACAACTGCACTTCATGTCAGCCTTGGCCCAGGAGGTGAAAACAGAGTGCTAGGAAATGTTTTGGAATGTGGTCAGTGGGCCTGAACATTCTCCCTCCCTCAGCTGGATTTTTGCCAGGCAGATTCATCTTAATGTAAATATAAAAATAAATTAGAGGCAGGTAGTGCAGCCAACAGCAATTGTCCTGCAAGATCCATTCATAGAGTTTTGGGCTCACTCAGTAAATACCAAGATAATTTAGGCCTTATTTTTCCCAGGCACTTGCACATCCAGGCTCTGAGTTACATCAGGTTGGAGGTTTTCTTTCAAGCTGATTTCTCTTTAAAAAATAAAAATGAAATATTTTTAAATTTTAAAAAATGAAAAGTCAATCTTTTTAAAAAATAAAAATAAAAATTTAAATATTTTTTTTAATTGAAGAGAATTAAAATTCAAGCTACTGTCTCTTTTTAAAATAAAAATTTAAAATGAAATTGTTTAAAATAAAAAAAAAATTCAAGCTGCTCTCCCTTTTAAAAATAAAATTAAAAATAAAATTGACTGCTTGTGAAGTCACCTTCTCAGGCATCATCAGACCAAAAAGTAATGGCTCAAAATGCAGCAATGAAAACTCAGCTTGGATGTTAAGAGGAGCTTGGGCATTGCAATGTTTATTGCAACGGGCTGGAGTTTTGAGGAGAAACCTCTGCTTTTCCCTGGCCCTGTCCTGGTTTCCCAAGGATTTTAGCAGGAATCGTTCTTTGCCCACTGGATGCCGCTGTTCCACAGAAATATTCGTGGATTGTTCCTTCAATCGCTTCATCACCTTCTGTCAGCCATGGAAACCACTCCAGGCTCAGCCAGGCTGTGTGGATTTATCCCTGGGAACCTGCCTTTTTTCCCCAAAAGAAGTTTCCTTGATATTTTGCACCTTCCAGACGTGGCACAAGGAAAACTTGGGCCACTTGACCCTTTTGGGATGTTCTTTGAAGGCGAGCATTTAATGGGATAAAATTATATTGGTGGAATAAAAATATATTGGTGACTGAGGGGAAAAGAGGCTGCCCAAAATGTGTCTTCAGGAGCTGTAGAGAAAAATAATCCTCCCCCAAGTGGGGATTTTGCCTGCTGAATAGAGGGAAAATTTGATTTGGAGAATTCTGTCCTTAAAAGCAGAGCCTGGAAGTGGCAGCAGGAGCCACTGGTGTTACCTTGCCTGTGGAGGCAGTGACCTGGATAAAGCAGCAAGGATGAGTGTGCTCCCACTTTTCAGGGAAAAACCAGTGGTATTTATAGCTCAGCTCAGGCTCAGAACAAAGCAAAGTGACCTACATCCCTCCAGTGCCCAGCTCTGGGAATTAACTTTGAGGAAATTCACTTCCACATTTAGGTCTCTCTCCTCTGAAAGAAATGGAGCCATGGTTTAATAGAACCCAAGCCCAAGGGGGATTCCTCTTTATTCCCTCCCAGGAATTTTTAGTGCTGAAAAACAACTGGAAAATGTAGCAAAAAGAATAATTAAGGGTAGCAGTACCAGGCAGGTGACAGACCCTGTGAGGGATAATCACCTGTGCCAGGAGTTCTGCTCTTTGAGGGGTGTTTTGAGTCTCCTCTTCCTCCTCTGGCTGCTCCACACAATATCTGAGGCAGGATCCCTCCAGTGCTAGCATCACTGAAAAATTAGAAAAACTGGGTCAGTCTTCTGGCCTTTGCTGGGTGTCCCAGCAGCACCAGGTGGAAAACTGGCTGAATTCTGGGATGGTTGTGTGAAGGAGTCTAATGGAGAAATCCTTAATAAATTGCTCAATCTCAAGTTCTGCCCCTGCACTCTGCCCACTTCCCCAGAAACACATATGGAAAAAAAAAAAAAAAGGCAAATTCCCATTCAGTTATCTCATGTGTTTCTGACTTTGGGGTTAGAGGATTTCAAAATCAGAAATGTCTCTGAGCTCAGCCTTCCCTCTCTCTAATGGGGTTTATTTGTTGTGCTGGAGGAGCACAGCATATGGAATTCTGCAAGGGAAGCCTGTCCATGCTGCTATAATTGGCTGCTGCTGGTGACAGCAGGCATCTTGGTTTCTTTATTATTTTAAAATTCTCAGCACTGTGTGATGGGATGAGTTCCTACCAGCCTGGAATGCTAATGGGAGGGGAAGCCTGGGAGCAGAGCAGCATCCTGTGCTTTAACAGAGCCTTAAAATCCCACAATGATCCCGAGTGTGACTGCAGTGGGATCAGTGGGATTACACCAGCCCTGAACCTGGGCCCAGCCACAGGGAACACAAGGAAACCAAGCCTTTTTCTTTTCTTTTTTTTTTTCTTTTTTTTTTCTTTTTTTCCCCTTTTTTTTCCATTTTTTCCCTTTTTTTTCCATTTTTTCCTTCTTTTCCATTTTTTCCCTTTTTTTCCTTCTTTTTCTTCCCTTTTTTTCCCCCTTTTTCCTTTTTTTTCCTTTTCTTTTCCTGCAACTGCAGTTTTTTAAACAACTCACTGATATACCTGAGTCGAGGCCTGTGTGGCTGTGAATGGATGTTTGGCTTTGTTCCTGGGGAGTTGGGTCCTTGTGCCTCCCTGGCACACACGAGAATTGTATGAACAGTGCTCATGCTGTAAATCCTGTCAGGTCCTGTCCTAAATCAGAAGTAATTTTTAAAAGTGAAACTGCACACAGCAGCCACACGCAAGGATTGTATGAACAGTGCTCGTGCTGTAAATCTTGTCAGGTCCTGTCCTAAATCAGAGGAGATTTTTAAAAGTGAAACCACACACAGCAACCCCACCCTGTGAGTCCTTGATGAACCCCTGGCAAGCCCAGGTTTGGAGGTTTTTACACTCACTGGTTTCTGCTGCAATTCGTGAACTCCTGGTGCTGCTGCAGGCCCTGGGAGAGGAGAGTCACCAGGAGAGACATCCCTGCTGGGGAAGGAGACACTGCAAGGCTGATCATTCCCCACCAGACACCATTCCCCACTCCTGGGGTGCCCAGGGAAGGATTCACTGCCATCCCCTCACAGGGATCCCTCTTTTCCATCTCACACAGCCAGAGAGGGAATCTGGTGGGAGCAAACTGCAGGGAGGAGTGTGAGGCACTGCAGAGTCCCTTTGTGCCGAGCTGGAGGCAGGCAGGACATGCCAAAGGCAAATAAACAAGGAGCAGGGGAAGAGGGGAGCAACTGGCAAAGTTTGAGAGAGAAAAAGCTGAATTTCAGCAGCACTGTCCTGTGCTGTGCTCCTCGGGGTGTTTAAATGCACCGCAGGACTCAGCCTGCACTGCCCATTATCATCTGCACAAGAGGGGCTTGAATTGCTTTGCCCTGAAGGGGCTTTTTCCTTATCTCAATGATATAAAGAGGGCAGGGAGGACTTTCCACGAGGTCTTTCACTGAGTGTTATGTAAGAAGCAGAGCTGGAGCTCCTTGAGGTTGACTTTGCAGGCAGTGCTGGCTGGAAGGAGCGTTTCAGTGCAGCCAAATTGAAAGCTGTGCCTCCAGCCACGGGGTCTGGGACAGTCACAGGCACTCCTGCAGATTTTATCTTTTATATTTTAGATTTTGTATTTTATCCCCCCTGAGCCCCTGGGATAGGTGCAGGGAGGCAGATCAACAGCGTCCCTCGAGAATTCTGGGCTGCTCAGACAGGAAAATACGGGCAGGTAACAACTTCTCAGTCAATCTAACACTTCTCTTGTTTAGAGGTCTTGCTGTAATTAGCTCATTGTCAGCTTGATTGTTGGCCACAGGGAGAATTTTTAACGGGATAATTTAACAGAACAGGAGCTGATTTCCATTTTTATGGCTCTGTGTTGTTCTCCTTATCAAAGTCTTGCTGCTAAAGACATCCACTCCTGCCAGCTGGAGATGGATCCCTGGAAGGAGGCTCTGAATCCACCTCAGGAGGATTCCCAGAGAGCCCCAGATCCTGTCATCACTTCTGGAAACAGATGTGAACCTCAGACTCCACACCTTCCCTTCAGACCATGTTCCCATTATCTGTGTGCAGGGAAAATGCTGAATGGGATTTTCAGAACCCAAATGCATGGTTCAGGGAAGTCTGTTCTATTTAAAATCAACAATGATTAAGCAATGTCTAAAATCTCCCCCTAAATCTGTCGATGGCTCCAGTTAACACACAGTGACAAAGCAGGGATGACTTAAGCTCTTGGCTTATGGGGGTATTAAAAAGCAGACTGAAATCTCCCTGGCTGACACCTCATGTGTAGAAATGCCAGCTTGAGTTGCTCATAAATGATCTTTCCAGCTTGATGTGTCATGGATATCTGCTCAGCATGAAGTCAGACAAAGCAGCCCTGTGTCCAACTGCCGGGGCTGGCTGATCCCACAGAATGCTTGTGCAGGCATGAAGCCTCCCCTGGAAAAACACTGCGCTGGGATCATGAGGAATTCTCATCTCTGTGTCATCCCGAGGTGCCACAGGGGGCAGGAGAACATCCTGGAGGAGGGGGCAGAGCAGGCAGATCTGCTGCTGAGTGTTCTGTGCCAGCTCCACGCTGCTGCTGCTGCTGCTGCCTTCTCCTCCCACCATCACCTGCACTGCCTGCTCGGGCTCCAGCCTGGTTAACAACAATTAAAAAGTGTTGCACTGCTGGGAACAGAAGAAACACTCAGGTTTCAGAGCAGCAGTTGAATCACCAGGCAGGACCACCCAAAAAGGCCCTGCCCTTCTTTATTCTCTCATTTATATCTTTCTAAAGACAATCATGGATTGGTCCAAGAGGTTCCCACCTCTGTAAGTTCACAGGATAAAGACATGGTCAATCATCTTTCTCTGCTCCAGAGGAAAGGAATGAAAAACAATCTAAAAGTTCCAAACAATCTTGGCCAGTTAGGAAAACAAGGACTGTGTTTATAGAAAATGCATGGGAACTTCTACTACAAAATTCCAACCATGGAACCCTGCGAAAAGCAGGGCGATATAAAAGTTCTTTATTTCCCCCAGAAATTCCCCCCCACAACAGCAAGGAGAATGTCTGCACCTCCAGAATCCTGCCTGGTGCTGGTGTGAGGAACTCCTGGATGAGCCAGGATAGTGGGGCTGGGACTTTGTGAAAGAAATCTTGCCAGGGGAATCCAGGGAGCAAGGTCCTGCAGTCTGTAGAATTTGCCTTGCTGGGTTACTGGGCTTCATAAAGCTCGGTGGTCCTGTCAGAAGAAAAATGCTTGTGCTGGTGCCAGTGTTCTCTTTCTGGCTCTGTGGCACAGTTTGTCTCCAGCCAGAACAGAGCCCTTGTGGAAAGGGAGGAAACTGAAATCTTGGAGACAAATTCCTTCTCTCTCAGGGTGAGGAAGGCTCATACCCATGGCTGTGATCAGTCCTGCCAAGCTTTTCTCCCCTGGGCAGGGAGTTCAACCATCTTTTTCCACTTGTTCTTCTCTGCAATGAGCAGCTGAGGCTTTATCTGTGCTAACCACGTGCAGAGGCTCCTCCTGGCACGTCTGCCCTTACCCTGACACCCAGACTGGAGGATGCAGTGGAGGAACAGGAGCTCCAACCATCCCCTGTTTGACTGCCTGACGCTTCAGGGCTGAGCAGAGCACAGAGCTGGAATCCCCAGGTCCTTCAGTTTGTGAGCAGAGGCTCATAATCCTTAATTAAAGATTAATTAAACCCCTCAGAGCCCCACAGTCATAGAGGAATTTGGGAATCCAAGGTGTCTGTCCCATAAGGGGAGTGATGCTGGAACCCTGAGAGAGGGAGAAGCAGCAAATTTAGCAGCACCTCACCAAACCAGAACTCCCTTTGCTATTGTTTGCTGTTGTTTCCTGGCACACTGCATTTTTATTACCTTTGGAAGCTGGAATGTTCCTTGGCTCTAATAAAAATGTCTGAACCTTGGAGAGGCAGTGGAAGCCAACAGAGATGGAGTCACAGGCTCTGAGTGCACTCTGATGCATTTTCTGTGCAGAACATGCTCCTTGCCCCTTCTTGTTTGGTTTTATCCCTCCAAAACCAATCTTTATTGCTTTTTGATTAAAAACTAACCCAAAGCAGAGACTGGTCCAGGACTCGAAGCAAGGAAGATTCCCAGTCCAAACTGTGAAAGATGAGGTGGAACTAAAAGGCAAAAATGGATTTTTTTCCAGAGGATCTAAAATGGAATAGTTCACGTGGTGGAAGTTTTTTTGCACTGCAAATTCTTGGAATAAAGATTATTTTTTGAAAGAATAAAGAGTTTCTCTCAGAGTATTTTGACTCTGGGAGCTGATATTTTAAGGAGAGTACCAAGTAACTGCCAAGATATCCAGACATTCAGTAATTGTGGACCTCCTTGTGCTCCAGATTCTGTGGAATGCTCTTCTAGATGAAGATTTTTGCCTTGTAACTCAGAAAACCCCAATGTTTATGCCTCGTTTTGCTCCCCCATTCCCCTTCTCTCGTATCATGGCCATGCCCAGAGTCTGCTCAGGGCTCTGGAATCTCAAATCCTCAGTTCCAGGCACAGCACAGATGACTCAAAGGACGTCTGTAGGCTTGGGGAAGAGAGCTCAGAGCGCTGAGCCAACGTGTCCTCGTGAGATGAGAGATAATTTCAACAACACATCCTGAAAAATGGTCCCATCAGCTCCCCAGGGCTGCCTCTAATGAATTCTAATTAGGAGCTGTCATTTCTTGTTATGGGAAGGCAGCTGAGCTTCAGCTCTCTCACCCCTTAGCCTTGCAGACACCGAGATGAGATCTGTCCCCAGGAATGGTTCAATTTGGGGCATTTTCAGGAAATTAATTGGGAATTTCTGTGCGGGGCAGGGCAGGGCAGGCATCTCCAGGAGTGCTGGCAGCTCCCTCTCATGCTCTAAATCCTCACAGATCCAGATCACTGAGAACAGTTTCATTTTCAAACATTCGTGCCTGTCATTTCCCATCCTCTGGACTCCTGCCTCAAACTCCTCCCCTGCCCAGCCCATTCCCTGCCACATTTGTGCCCTGGCTTCCCAGAGCAGGAACATCCCAACCCCGCAGAGCCTTTAGGGTGAGTGCCCAGTGCCAGAGGGTTGGGGATGTTGCCCATTTGAGCAGCAGGTTTGTGAAACTGCAGCCCCTGAACAATCCAGGCTCCCCCGTGCCTCGTTCCTCCCGGCACATTCCTTCCATCCATCCTTTTTCAGACGCTTGGTTTCTTGACAGCATTTACATAACCTGGCTGAAAACACTCCCACAGCTGATTAAATGCCTGCTCTGGAATCCAGAGCTCTGATTAAAAGGCTGGAGCTTTCCAGGACTGCACTGCTTGCACAGATGGTTGATACTCGTGGTTTGTTCTACAGGGGAGAAAGTGGCATTTTCTTTACACGTACACACCCCCCGAGCTTTCCCATGGGAATTGCTTGTTTTGCTCAGATTATTATTTTAAAGCTGTCATCAGATGTGATCACCCACTGGATTAGAGGCAGCAAAAGGAGATGATCAGATAATCCCTGATCCACAAAGCATTTTGAGCTGGGTTTGGAGGGAGCTGTCACCTATGGGCAGTTTGTTCAGCTCAGGGGTGTCTCCTCCTCTGTCTCTTCCTAAAAATATTGGTGCAGACCTTGAGAGATGTGGTGGGAATTTGCACGAGGAAGAATCCTCTGAATCACATAAATATTGGTCAAGCAGGAGCAAGAAGCAAAACCTTTGGCTCTCTCACTGGCCCTAGGTCTGCTGCAGAAATATGGAGTTAAATCTAAACCCGAGTTTATTGCAGGAGTGAAGTTATTTAGTACAAAAGTAAAGTACTTGCTCACAGAGATTCTGTCAATCAAATCTTTCTCAGATAAACATTCCCCAATCCAGATTTTAACCTTTTCCAGACTCCTCTCTGTCACAACCTCAAAAACTCCCAGTGTTTCTCAGGCAGGAACAAGCACATGAGGAAGTAATTAATGAGTGCAGGAGGGGAAAAAAAAAAAAAAAGAAAAAGAAAAAAAGAAGAAGAATGTGCTGAATAGAGGCAAAACTGAGACTGAAACCCCTCATCCCACAGGCTGCCTGCTCAGTCCTCCTCAGGATGCAGACAAAAGACATTCCAGCTCCTGACAAACAGCCTGAAGAGACGCTGGAGCATTCAGCACCCCCCAGGGCTGGACATTTGTGTAAAGACACAAACGTTGGAGTGTCTGGAACTGAATATCTGGGAACCAGGATTGAGGTTATCCCCTGCACATGATGCATGGCACAGAAAGGCTTCATGAAACATCCCATCAGTGCTACTCTGGGTTTCAGAAAGAACTGGAATAATCAGTTAATTCATTAAGGAAAGCCTATCATGTTTAGTGGAAGCTGCAGCCAGAGCCAGGACTTTCAGCCAAATCACCCCATTTCCAGCAGGCTGGGTCTCACCCAAGGCCTGGCAGAACAAATCCACCAAATCCACTTAAAGTGCTTGGGGGGAATAAAAGAATCCTCCCATAAAAAAGTTGCTTGGGATAAATCATAACCTTACAGGAAGGCTGTGCCTCAGTTTTCCCATCGACAAATGAGGGTGACAGAAGTGCCACTCAGCCAATTCCCAGCAGTGCTGTAAAGCTCTTTTGACGAACATTTCTGAAACCACCACGCACGATTCTTGGAGAGGAATTGCTGCTGAAGAACTGTTGTGATTGTTGCTTATTCCCCAGGTGCCTGAAAGAGGGAACTTGGCAGAATTCCAGGAGAAATATCCTTGTGAGCTCAGATGAGAGATGAGCCAGCCTCACAGTCAGGCTGCTGGTGCAGGGAAAATTCATTAAAACCCAGGGGTCTCACATAGATCTGAGCTCAGAAGCCAGGCGAGGCTCCAGGAGCTTTATCTGTCCCATGAGCTACGAAATCATGGGATGGTTTGGGCTGGAAGGGCATCACACACCTGGGTAAAACAAACTGGGCTCTGCCAGAAGGGAAGAGCCCCATGGAGGGCATGTCCAGAACACCCTGGAAACCCCCAGCCCTGGAAGTGTCCAAAGCCGGGTTGGATGGGACTTGGAGCACCCTGGGACAGTGGAAGGTGTCCCTGCCCGTGGCAGGGTGATGAGATGAGTTTAAGGTCCCTTCCAACACAAACCACTCAGGAAAAGCCAAACTCACACCCTCCTCCTCCTCCTGCCTTTATCAGCTCCTGTTTGCCCGAGGAGAAACCGCAGCTTTTAGCAGGTTTTAAAGAACTCGGTTAATCCACTCCCGTGTCCCTCATCCATCTCCCGTTAGCAACAGGTGCCGGGAGCCTCGGCTGAGCCTTTGGCAGCTCGTTTGGAGCAGGGAAGGGAACTCACGGACGGGGGGCTCCGGGTGATGCCCGCTCCCGGCGGAGGCGGGCGGGACCCGGCTGCCCCGGGGGGCGGCGGGGCTCGGGGCACTCCGGTCTCCCCGGGTGTCNTGCCCTCCGCCGGCCGCCCTCGCCCCGCTGCCCCCCCGGGCCGCCCCCCGGCCGCCGGAGGATGAGGATGAGAATGCGGCGGCTCCGCTCGGACACCGATGTCCCGATGGACAGCGAGGAATAAAGGACAGGAGCCTCTCCCGCCGCTCCCGGCGCTGGCAGGGAGCGAAGGAATCGAGCCTGCGATCGCATCTTCCGCAGGGATCCGCGAGTTTGCGGAGGGAAGGGGCCTTTGGGCACGAATAATCAGATGCTTTAGCAGCGCCGGAGAGGCAGCGCCGCATCGCCGCGCTCCGGCCCCGCCATGGGCACCGGGATGTGCTCCAGGAGGCAGAAGGGGCTGCTGCAGACCGCCTTCTGCCTGCTCGCCCTGGCCTGCCTGGCCTCCGGAGTTTTCCTCTACAACCACTTGCAGCAGAAGGTGCGGAACGCCGAGGCGCTGGCGCAGAAATACAAACAGCAGCAGGAAGCGCTGTCAGCCCAGCTCCAAGGTGAGTGACCCGCTCTGGATGTGTCACCCCCAACTCCCCTCCCTGCCAGCATTACCTGCCCAGCCACGGGCAGGGTGCCCTGGGGACGCGCAGCTCTTGGCTTTAAGGATGCTGCGCCTGTTCCCTTCTCCCCCCTTCCTTTGGCTGTCTGCAATCAGAACAGCCTTGAGCCCGAATTTGCTGCTCGCAGCTCGGAGCGTGTTGGATCGGCGAGCTCGGCTGCGTCACGTCTATCCCATTTCTTCTATTCCATTTCTTCTCGCTTTGGCTGCAGGTCGGAGCCCCTGTCACGCTAAACGTGGAGCAGTGACAGCGCAGGGGCTGCCCGGGCAGGCGCTGGGATGCGGCTCCGCTCTCCGTGCCCCGTGTGGAAGCGAGCAGAGAGGGAAGGGAGCTTTCACCAAAGTTTGTTGGCACAGCCTGATGCTGCCCACTGCCTTCGCGAGGCGAGAAACCCACCTCGGTCTCGAGAGGTTGATCCGGGACTAGAAAAGTCGTGCCAGCATTTTTGGGGCTGATGGATGCTGCAGATTTTTAGCTCGCTAAAAAGAGGGAAGGAGGAGGAGGAGGAGGAAGAATTGGCTTTTCTGGTCCCGCTGACCAGCACTTGGTTCCTCTGGCAAGAGCTGCCGGAGACCGGAAGGCAAACACAGAGCGTGGATTCCTCCTCCCCCTTTCTCCCCTCATTTGTCCTCCTTACATAAATGCCTCACTGTGGGAAAATGCGATTTTAGCCCACGGGGAGATGTGGGCAGGGAAGGCTGAGGACACGCGGTTACTCCACCGCTGAACTCTTATCTCCTTTGTCCAGCCCATCACTGCAGCTTTGCTGTGCCTGTTTCCAGCAGCTGTCACAGGATTTGGAGTCGGGAGGGATTTGCTGAGCTCCCCGAGGAGAGGTTTGGTGGGAATCCCCTCGGGGTAGCCAGCAGCACTTGGGTGTGCAATGCTGGAGCACGGGCTGCCCCTGGAGCGCCCACAGAATTAATCAGTGTGGCCAAAATATTGTTCTACTCAAGGTCAAGAGATTATTTAACCCATTTTTTTCCCCTCCCCGAAAAGTGATTTTATATCACAGGGTTTATGTGGGAGCTCTGCCCCAGCTAAAATCAAATACAGGGTGTCTGTCGTGACCTCCCCGGACACATCCAGGGATATTCTTCCTACCGCCTGTATTGCTGGGGAGTTCTGCAGACCTGTGACTCAACATTTACATCTTTTAGGGTTAAATCTGCTCCCGGTGGCTCTGTGTGCAGTGTTCTGATGCAAATGGAGCATCCCAGCAGGGCTGCTGGTGCCCAGGGCTGTGTGTTCTGTTTGCAGAGTGTGGGGTGTGTGTGCCCCTCTCCAGGACACAAAACCCAATCAGCCTTGGGAGCTGAGCTAATTACTGTGTGTTCAGGTCCTGTGCTGTTATCTCATGGTTCTGTTCCATTTCTCCTCACCCCACGAGGCAATCAAACACCTGCAGCTCAGGATTTCCACCTGCATGCCGAGTCTGGGATGTGCAGAGATGAGCAGGGCAGAAGTTGACCCCCACTCCTCCCTGCTGTCGCAGCACCTCTTTCTCCTCTGGAGAGAGGGGCTGCTCCTCCAGAGAGTGCCAGTGGCAGCCTCAGGGAACCCCGGCTTTGGGAACAACAGGCCAACAACTGAGCCAAGCTCTGATTTTTTCCACCCAAATATGTGTGAATGGCAGAGCTGCAGCCTGTTGCTGGGATTTCTTACCCCCCGTCAGTGCTCCCGTTCCTAAATACAGCTGTTGCCATGGCTACCCTTTTTTATTTTGAGAAGACACTCACTTGTCCAACAATCTGAACAAAGGCAAGGCCTCTTTTTGGGATTTGGCTGCCGGGAGAAGCCTGGCAAGGGGCAGAGGGGAGAGCTGCTGGTGGGAGTCTGGCAGGGCAGGGGTGCCTGGCACATCTGGCTGGGATTCTGCTGCTCTGGCTGCTCCCTGCAGTGCCCTGGTGACAAACCTGGGGCTGGGGGCTCTGTCCCTGCACTTGTTGTGTGACTTTAATTCCCGTGCCCTCCTCTGCACCTGATCCTGCCTTTTCAGCGAGGGATTGCATTGTTCCAGCAGCTCCCCTGGCAGCAGGTGATGGTGCCCTAGAGCAGAGTCCTGGCTGGGTTCCAGGCTGGATTTAGGCACTGACCACCCTCCATTCTCTGCTGTAAAAGCAAATTGTTAAAGACTTCCTGGCTCCCCGGCCTCTGAGCTCTGCCGGGCCGGTCTGGTTGGGTGAGTTGTTGCTGTGTCTCACCACAAAGATCAGTAAAGAATCACAGAATTTGAGATTATCTTGAGCTGGAAGGGACCCTCTGGGATCATCAAAGTCCAACTCCTGGCCCTGAACACCCCCAAGAGCTGAGACACTGCTGTGTGCAGTGCTCTGTATAGAGCTGAACCCACTTTCTCTGGGCTCTGGGGACCTGCAGGAAAGGCAGGAGAGACCGAAACTTTCTTTTCTGGCCATTGGTGATTATTTCAGTTTATCTCACTTGTAAAAACAGGGTCGGGGAGAGGCAGATTTTGTGCTGTAAAATTCAGAATAAACAGCCTGTGATGGGAGCTGTCCCTGGAGCCTCCCCTGCTGTCCCTGGAGCCTCCCCTGCTGTCCCTGGAGCCTCCCCTGCTGTCCCTGGAGCCTCCCCTGCCCCGGGCTGGCTCTGTGGCTGTGGCTGTTAACTCAGCCCATTGCCACAGATGCTTTCCAGGGCTGGTGGGAAGCTCCCATCACATCAAAGCCTTGCCCTCAGGAGCTCTGCTAGATAAGACTGCCAGAAAGTCAGATGTGAGAGAGCCAGAGAGTGAGTGCCCAGGGCTCCCAAATCCTCTGGGAAGTGGCTGATGTTCTCAAGCTGACAATTCCCTTGGACAAGGCTTTCTAGCAGCCACGGCCCTTGGTGTGCTCAGCTGGGGGAGCCCTCAGGGTGACATCTGAGCAGCCTGTTGGGAGAAATGCTCCTAAAAATAAAGCTGTCACGGGGGAGACACTTGGACAGCTGCAGAGATGGCAGGGGGAACATCCTTCCAGGCTGGAACCACTGCTGGAATGGTTCAGAGGAAAGTCTGAGTGGAGTGGCCCAGCCCAGGGGAAGCATCTTCATCACTGGATGTGTGTGAGCTGCAAAGATCAGGGAGGAGATAGCCTGGCTCAGCTGTGGCACTGCCCCTTCCTGCCCCGGGAGGGAGGCCAGAAGGGACAGAGGAATTTGCTGCTCCAGCATGACCTGGAGCTGGCAGAGTCCCCAGATCCACTTGGAATGAGAGTGTGAGTCACTTGGGGCTCTTGGCTTGGCCAGACTCCAGCAGGGAATGGATTAGCACTGGCTTTGTGCACACAGACTCACCCCACTCACCTCATTTTCCTGGAGACCCTGAGTTGTGGCACGATTTGCCCCCAGAGCTCCTGGCTCTGCAGGATCTTGGCTCTGGGAGGTTCCTTTCATCACCTCTCCCCCTGGGTGCCATCCTGGCCCACCCGAGGGGGTGAGGAGCCTGCTGGAGCTGAGTGTGGGGGCATTCACACATCAGAGTGGATTCACCACCACCCACCAGGAGCACCTCCATTTGTCATGTGCCTGCTCAGCCCTGTCTGTCCTCAGTTCTGTGTCTCACGGGCTGCTCTGTTCAGTTTTTCTCAGTGGGTTGTGAAAGGGGAAAAAAATCTCTCTCCTGCACTGAGTCCCAGTCAGGGGCTGGGTTGTGGAAGAGGAAAACATCTCTCCTGTACTGAGGGTCAGTCAGGGGCTGGGTTGTGAAAGGGTGAAAATCTCTCTCCTGTACTGAGGGTCAGTCAGGGGCTGGGTTGTGGAAGAGGAGAAAATCTCTCCCCTGCACTGAGGGCCAGTCAAGGGCTGGGTTGTGGAAGGGGAAAACATCTCTCCTGCATGGTGCTGATGCCTTTCTGGCTGCTTGAGCCTGGCAGGCACTTGACCCACAAAACTACAATTTAGCCACTGGCCACTAAAACCTCTCTTGGGCATCACAGCCCGGGCTCCAAAGCAAAACCTGAGTGCAAATACTCCCAATCTGTGTGTGAGACCGGTGTGTTATACTGGGAATATCCATGGTCTGCAGCCCAAATGTCCCCTCCCTGCTCCAGGCAGGAGAACAAATACATGGGGAACGATCAGTGGGGATAAGTGTGAGGTTTGTGTCACTCTCTGCCTCCCTCTGCTCCCGCAGTGGTGTACGAGCACCGGTCCCGCCTGGAGCGCTCCCTGCAGAAGGAGCGAGGGGAGCACAAGAAGACAAAGGAAGGTGAGTCCCCAGCAGTGGCCAGGCAAAGCCCCTGCTGTCCCCAAAGCCCCTCCTGCCTCGGTGTGGCTGTCCCTGAGTGGGATTTGGGGACAGTGAAGTGCCATCTCCAGTGCCCGTGGGCAGAAGGTGCTGCCAGGTGGGGTCTGTTCTCTCTCCTCCCACATTTGTCCCCAGTCTGTGAGGAACAGCCCCCCTGTCTGGTGTCTGAACAATCCAAGTGGTGACTAAAGCTGGCACTGGACCATGCTTTTTGCTTGGAAAGATGTCAACTTTCTCCCAAAAGTGAGCTGAGGATGCTGAGCTGTGCAAGGGCTCAGTGGGCTCAGCATCACTGCCCTGCACACAGGGACAGTGCAGCCTGGCAGCTCCTGCACAGGGGGACACACCAACATCCAGGGGATTTTTGGGACTATGAAACACAGCAGGAAGCAGAAAGCCAGCAGATGAACTCCTGTGCCTCTCAGCAGAGTGCTGGGCTTGGGTGGCAGGCCCCTCTGCAGCTGATTGTTTAATTGAATAAACTGGGTTTTATCTTTCAAGGGGGTGTGTGGGGTGACATCCCTGCCCCTCACTCCAGCATGCTCTGTGCCTCTGGGTGCTGCATCCAGCATCCAGCCTGGGCTGCAGCTCTGTGCCTGCCTGCCTGAGGCCAAAGCTGCGTTTCTGTGCTAGTTCTTGAATTAATTCGCTGAGAAAATGAAGCATCCTAACACACATTACCTCATCATGGGACCTTCCTGTCGTAAGGAGCTGGCAGGGGTGAGATCAGCACAGGAGTTTGGGTCTCACAGCTTTGGTTCCCCTTTTCCAGACTCATCTCTCATTTTACAGCACCCCAAAAAGTTACTCAGCTTCCTTGCCGTGTGCTGAAGTAGGAGGTCACCAATGCACTCGCCAGTGGAATGGGAAAGGAAGGGCATTTTTTGGGTGGCCAAACCCAATGGAAAATCCCCCCACCTTCCCAAGGGCATGGAATGCTCTCCCAGCAGCTCTGCATTCCAGCTCCTCCACTTGCAGCCTTGTGCTCAGCGAGGGGCTGAGTTCCTCCTGCCCTCCCCCTCCCCTCCGAAATCCAAACCAGATCCTGGTGAGATCCCAGCTCATTAACTGCCTCCTGTTCTCCCCTTTCCAGATTTCTTGGTGTACAAGTTAGAAGCTCAGGAAGCTCTCAACAAGGAGAAGGTAGGTGTGGTTTATCCCAGGCTGGCTGTGCAACCATGGGAAATGTTTTATTTTTTCCTGGTGCCCCCAGGGAGGGCAGGGGGGGCTCGGTGTGAGCGTGGCACAGGCTGAACTTTGGCTGCCTCCTCTGCTCCAGGAGTGGGTGAGGATTTGCTCCATCCCAGGGAAAGGCCTGGGGCTGTTCTGCCTCTTGTCCCACGTGGAGATGATTCCCAGCTCCTGGTGTGGCTGGGGACTGTGAGTTCCATGGGACAGGAGAGGCTGGAGCAAGGCTCACCACAGGGAAAAAGGCCTTGGTGGTGCTGGGCAAAGCATTTCCATTGGGATTGGCAGATGATTCTCACCAGCCTGGGGACTCCCCCCTTGGCAGGGAGAAGGGATGGGAAGGAATGCATCCCTGGGATCCAGCCTGTCACATCCACTCACGTTAGGCTGGGTTTGTTCCTTCCCCAGAGCATCTGGGGAGGAGATGCTGGAGAAGGGGAATCACTTTGAGCCCTCTCCTCTGTGGGTGAATGTCAGCCCGTGACAGAAAAATATCTGAATTTTTTAATGGTGGGCAACTCCCTTGCAATTTGGGCTCATTTTCTGGGGATAGTTCAGACTGTATTGATTATTTATTGAGTATTTAGCATATCAAATTGAGGGTTGTAGTGGCAGTCTCTGCACTTTGTTTGTGCTTCATGCTCTGCTTCCCTTTGCTCTGAAGGGCCCAAACCCAGGTCCCAGCTGATGGTTTGTGACCCTGCCTGTCCCTGGGGCTGTCCCCTCTCAGGTGCCACTGCTGCCCTGGGGACAAAGCCTTTGGGCACAGGGGGTGGGGACTGCACACCTGCCCTGAGGGGATGCTGGTGCTGGGGTGACAAATGGCACCTTGGGGACACACAGGGAGGAGGTGACACTTGGTGAGGCCTTAGCTCAGCTTGGGCTGGCACAGACCCCTCAGGAGGGGTAAAACTCTCTGCTCTGCTGGGGTAAATCCCTCTGCTCTGTTGGGGTAAATCCCTCTCCTGTGCTGGGGTAAATCCCTCTGCTGTGCTGGGGTAAATCCCTCTGCTCTGTTGGGGTAAATCCCTCTCCTGTGCTGGGGTAAATCCCTCTCCTGTGCTGGGGTAAATCCCTCTCCTGTGCTGGGGTAAATCCCTCTGCTGTGCTGGGGTAAATCCCTCTCCTGTGCTGGGGTAAATCCCTCTGCTGTGCTGGGGTAAATCCCTCTGCTGTCTGCTCTGCTGGGGTAAATCCCTCTCCCCTGCTGGGGTAAATCCCTCTGCTCTGTTGGGGTAAATCCCTCTCCTGTGCTGGGGTAAATCCCTCTACTCTGCTGGGGTAAATCCCTCTGCTCTGCTGGGGTAAATCCCTCTCCCCTGCTGGGGTAAATCCCTCTGCTCTGTTGGGGTAAATCCCTCTCCTGTGCTGGGGTAAATCCCTCTGCTCTGCTGGGGTAAATCCCTCTGCTCTGCTGGGGTAAATCCCTCTCCTGTGCTGGGGTAAATCCCTCTGCTCTGCTGGGGTAAATCCCTCACTTTGGCTGCTGTTCCTGCTCACGGACTTTGCCTGAGCCTCACTCCATCGCCTGCTGATCCATTTTTTTGGTGGAAAATGTGCAATTTCTGCGTGTGGGCGACAGCCTGAGCTCTGCTGCTTTCCCTGCCTCCCCCTCTGCCTTCAGGGGAAGGGTTCACTCTGCAAAGCTCCTGCAGCACCAGGCCTGGCCTGGGAAAGGGCTGAAAACTGGGAAAAACCACTCAAAATGTGAATTAAGCACGCAGTTAATGAGCTGCTGGATAGCTTGCTTGGGAAAGTTCTTTTAAAAAGTCCTTTCAAAAAGTTCTTTGCAAAGGTTCTTTTCCAGCCTTGCACACTCTGCTGCTCCCTCCCCATAGTGGGCCTGTCCCACTCCCTGTTTGGGGCTGTGAATTTGGGCAGGTGCCTCTGGGTGCTTTTTTCTCCCTCCCTTTGGATTTTTCTGGACTCTAATGGCACTTTTTGGATCTTTTTCTCCCCCAGCAAGACTCCATGAACAGATACGGGGCCCTCAGTTCCCAGCACAAGATCCTGAAGGTAAGGGGGGGGTTTGGCTGCTGTGTTTGGAGGGATGGAGCATCCCAGGAAGGACTGAGGGATTCCTGTCCTTGGGGAGGAGATCCAAGGGATTCCTGTCCTTGGGAAGGAGATCCGAGGGATTCCTGTCCTTGGAGAGGAGATCCGAGGGATTCCTGCTCTTGGGGGATTCCTGTCCTTGGGGAGGAGATCCGAGGGATTCCTGTCCTTGGGGAGGAGATCCAAGGGATTCCTGTCCTTGGGAAGGAGATCCGGGGGATTCCTGTCCCTGGGAATGAGATCCGGGGGATTCCTGTCCCTGGGAATGAGATCCGAGGGATTCCTGTCCCTGGGAAGGAGATCCGGGGGATTCCTGTCCCTGGGAATGAGATCCGTGCTGGTCCATGTCCCTCCCGGGCCGCTGGCTCCAGGGCAGTTCTCTGTTCTGGGTCAGGTTTCTCTGTTTGTTCTGGGTCAGGTTTTCTCTGTTTGTTCTGGGTCAGGTTTCAGCTCTCACCTCCAGCTCCTTTCAAAGGCAGCCTTTGTGCGCTGTTATCGCGCAGGGTTTTGGTGTGAAAATGGGTTTATTCATTGGGGCTCACCCTTTGGGCTCGTGCAAAATATTCTAGTCCATGTCAGAGGCTCAGAGCAGGGCAGCTTTTAGCATTTCATAGCATTTTATAGCGTTTTATAGCATTTTATAGCATTTCATAGCTTATCACGAGCTCTACCTGGAGCATACCTTGATGTTCAGTTTTGCTTTTTGCACCTGGGGGCTGCTGGGATTGGTTTTTTAAAACGTTTTTAGTCCAAGCCTTGGCAGTGAAATGCAAATTGAGCTCAGGGATGGAGGAAGAGGGCTGGGCTGGATTTCCTGAGCTGAGCTGGACCTCCAGCTGCCCTGGATTTTGGATCCAGACTTGGGGAGAAGGGAAGTACAGTTCTGTCTCTTGGGTGTTCTCCAGCACCATGGGTTCTGGGAACGCTCTGCAACAGCAAAATTCCTCTTCATAGCAACTGCAGGCTGAGCAGAAAGCTCTGCTCTGCTTCTCTCAGGGGGACACTCAGGGCTTTTTTTCATCCTGGCTCCCTTTCTCTTGCTTCCTTTTATTGGAGGAGTAAAAAAAAACCAACAAAACAACCCCAACCATCTATTTTTTTTTAAACTGCATTTACAGCTGCTGAAAGACAAAAGCAGCCCTTGGGACTGTGGGAGGTTCCAAACCCTCTTCCCCAGGCTGAAAAAGCAGATTTTAGCCCATTGTGAGGCTGTGGGTAACCCTGGAGCCCAGGCAGAAAGGGTTCCAGTGGAAGTGGCTGCCTCAGGGGGAGGATTGCTGCCAGGAATGGCATCCCCTGGGACATGGGACAGGCCATCAGCTGGGCTGGGGATCCCAAATGTCACCAAGGGGTTCCATGAGGCCACCCCAGCACTGGTGGCTTTGGTGTCCCTGCTGTCCCCCTGCTCTGTGCTGCTCCTCCCTCGATGGCTGATTCACACCTGGAGCTGGCACAGAGGGGCAGGGGCTTGGCTTTGCCCAAAACCAGCAGCTGGAGTCGTTCCTGTCCCTGGGCTCCTGCTGGGGCCAGGCTTTGTCCCACAGAGTCCTTTCTTCCTCCTCAGTGGAGATGAAAATGTTCTGCTGCCATCCCTGCAGGAGGGGTCCTGGCACTGCCTGCAGCAGGACAGGGAATTCTGACGGGATTCCTGGAGCTGCTGGAGCAGGGAAAATGAGGTGTGGCTTCCCTCTGCTTGTGGGTTAAACATCCAAATTATTGATTCTGCTTTGGCCACGAAGCTGCTCCTAAATCAGGGCAGAAATCGCTGGGTTTGAGGTGCTTTTGATGCCTTCTTCACCTTCACCTCACCATTTCAGCCTTGGGGAGAGAGGTCTGAGACATCTGGGGCACCCCCTGTTTGAGCAGCAGAGGGAAGGTGGGATGGGAGAACTTGCTGCTCTGAATTCTTCCAGAATCTTCCACATTCTGCTCTGAATTCTTCCAGAAAGGACTCCTGATTTTTGGCAGACGAGCTGCCTTGGGAATTATTTGATTTCCCCATTTTGCAGTGAGAGGGACCCAGAAATGCCAGGACAGGGTCTCACCCCTCACCTGAGGCTGCACTGAACATCATTTACAGAATATCCACTGCATCCTGCAGGGGCTGCTGGGCTGAGTAAAACTGCACAGCTGGAGAAGGGAATATTCCCACTGGGATGGACACAGGAAAGGTGGAGAAGGGAATATTCTCACTGGGATGGACACAGGAGCTGGAGAAGGGAATATTCTCACTGGGATGGAGACAGGAGCTGGAGAAGGGAATATTCCCACTGGGATGGACACAGGAGCTGGAGAAGGGAATATTCTCACTGGGATGGACACAGGAGGTGGAGAAGGGAATATTCTCACTCACATGGACACAGGAGAGGTGGAGAAGGGAATATTCTCACTGGGATGGACACAGGAGCTGGAGAAGGGAGTATTCTCACTCACAGGGACACAGGAGGTGGAGAAGGGAATATTCTCACTGAGATGGAGACAGGAGAGGTGGAGAAGGGAATATTCTCACTGGGATGGAGACAGGAGAGGTGGAGAAGGGAATATTCTCACTGGGATGGACACAGGAGCTGGAGAAGGGAATATTCTCACTCACATGGACACAGGAGCTGGAGAAGGGAATATTCTCACTCACATGGACACAGGAGCTGGAGGAGGGAATATTCTCACTGGGATGGAGACAGGAGCTGGAGAAGGGAATATTCTCACTCACAGGGACACAGGAGCTGGAGAAGGGAATATTCTCACTCACATGGACATGGGAGATTCCTGAGCTCCTCTTGGTGGAACTGACTGGGTCAGGAATGTTCTGCTTGCAGATAATTAAATTCTCTGATTAATAATCCCCCGTGGGGTGTTCCAGCCCTCCTGCCTGCAGCTCCTCCAGCAGCAGCTTTGGATTCCTGCTGGAGTTTGCCCACCCTGGTCCCAGCCAGCCTCAGAGGGCAGCTGGGGGTGGGGGGTTATAAAATGCTATAAAACACTAGAAAATGCTATAAAACACTGTAAAATGCTATCAAACACTATAAAATGCTATCAAACACCAGAAAATGCTCCCTGTGCTGGATGAGCAGCAGCCCCAGGTGCTGGGTGAGACCTTGGTCCAGGCACTGCTCTCCCTCCCCAGCTCCTGCTGCTGTCAGAGGATGAGAATTCCCTCCCTTCCTCCTGCCTGGGAGCACTTTGGGCACTCAGATGATGCACATCACCTTGCAGGCAGAATATGCCTTAGAAATTAATTGGCCTGAGCTGATGAGGACTTAAAATTCTTTGAATTTCACAAGAGTTTCCCGTTTAAATGAACCCTCCCTCCCTGATGTTGTGGTTTTTGAGGTTTTTGGTATCAAGATGATTTTAAGGAAGTGGTTCCTCTGCAGCTCTTTCTGCCAGGGCCTCTGTTGAGAGCTCCAGGTACCTCTGAAATCCAAAGCAGGAATCTTCAGTTCTTTTTATTTTCCCTCTGGATGCTGTGATCTGATTAACCTGGCATCCTTGTCTCTCTCCTTTGTTCTGTCTCTGGGACCCCTCCATCTCCTCCTCTGCCCTGCCTGGATTTTTGGAGCACAGCTACATCTCTTTTAGTGCAGGATAATTCCTTCAGGGGGAACTGAGGCACAGTTCCACAGACACTTTGTTTTCCTGGAGATAAATGCAAGCATCCATAGCCTTTGGAGGTTTTTTTTAAAAAAAGAAGATTTTTTTTTTAAAATTTATTTTTTCCCCCCCAGGAAGCCTGATTGAAATGGCTGCCTGAGTCCTGAGGAGGGGCTGTGTGGCAGGGCCAGGGTTCACCTGAGAGCCACTCAATCTGCATCCATAATTGGTGTTGACAAACTGAATGTGGAAGGAATCTCTCTCTGGGTTACCATGGGAACAACTAAAAAAAAGAAAAAAAAGGAGGTGAATTCTGGTTCAGCAGGTCTGAGCAAAAGGATGGTTCTGCAGGAGGGGAGGGGAGGAGAGAGCAGCTTCCAGCCCAATTCTGAATTCCTGGCCTGCTGGAAACTGTCTGTGCTCTGGTGAGAGTGTGGTTAGCCTGGAGCTCAGGAGTGGGGAGCGTGGGCTCTCCCTGGGCTCTGCCAGTGCAGGATCCCTGCATGTTGCCCTGCTTTTTGCAGGGTTCCATGTTTATAATTTTGTAGTAGAAGTTCCCATGCATTTTCTATAAACACAGTCCTTGTTTTCCTAACTGGCCAAGATTCTTTTGAACTTTAAGGTTGTTTTTCATTCCTTTCCCCTGGGGCAGAGAAAGATGATTGACCATGTCTTTGTCCTGTGAACTTATAGAGGTGGGAACCTCTCTCACCAATCCATGATTGTCTTAAGAAAGATATAAATGAGAGAATAAAGAAGGGCAGGCCCTTTTGGGTGGTGCTGCCTGGTGATTCAGCTGCTGCTCTGAAGCCTGAGTGTTTCTGTCGTAGCCAGCTGTGCTACACCTGCACAAGCTGCAGCAGCTCTCAAAGGGTGTCTGGGACAAATTCCAGCCCATTGGGGAGCAGAGCAAGCAGAGGGAAAAGCCCTGGGGGTGCAGGTGTGTGTCCAGCACCTGAGGGAGGTGATGGGAATTCCATCCTGCCCCTGTTCAAAGGTGGTTGTTCCCACCCTGCAGTGGGCAGGCTCTGTGGAAAGGAGCAGGGAATGCCCTTCAGATGTCTCGGAGCTCTGGAAAGGCCCTTGGATTTGATTTTTAGTCTGATATCAGCAAATTTTGTGGCCAGCACTGTGAGGGATTCCTGCAGGGGCAGCTCCTGGCTCTGTCCCAAAGTCTCCATCCCTCCCAGAAAGGGATTTCCACCATTTCTGCTCCAGCTCAGAGGCTTCCAAGGGAGTGGCTCTGCCTGTCCTGGTGCTGAAGAGCTCAGGAGTGTGCAGAGAGCTTGGAAAGCCCAGCCTGGAGGCTGCAGGCACAGCTGTTCCTTCAAATCCAGGAATAAACGTGCCTGAGGACAGAGCTGTCCCAGGGCTGTTTTCTCTAAGTGGGTTGTGGGGTTTTTTTTGGTTTGCACCATCAAGCAGCAGTTTCTGTGTGCAGGAGGGGATCTGTGGGTTCAGGAGAGCTGGGAGAGCCCTCTGGGGGTTCTTCCTTAAGCTCCCAGTTCCCCCAGTAAGGGGCAGGGGCTCCCTGCTCTCCCTTCTCTTCACCTGCAAGGGAGAAGGGAAATAAAACCCCAAATTATCTGAGTCCTGTGGCAAACAGAGCTGAGAGCAAGACCCCCAAAAGCTCTTCCCAAATCAGAGTTTAGGTGGCATTTCACACCTTCCCCTGAGCCCAGAGAATGTTCGATTGTACCTGGAGAACAAACACTCCTGGCAATACTGAATGACTCCTCTTGGACTGACCCTGTCCCCTCTGCTCCTCCCCAGAACCAGCACGACGATGTGAAGAAGCAGCTGCTGGACCTGCAGCTGCAGCACAACAGCCTGAGGCTGGAGCACCGCAAGAGCCTGGAGAGCCACAGCCAGAGAGTGGCCCAGCTGCAGCAGGACAGGGACAGCGAGGTCACCAGCCTGCAGGGTGAGCGGGTGTGGCAGTCTGAAAGCACATCAGGGAGAGACTCAAAGGCAGAACTAC
>VZTZ01011727.1:1074-13370 GCA_013400955.1 Drymodes brunneopygia
GTGTGTGGCAATGCCAGTGCCAATGCCAGTGACGGCGCTGTCCCTCCCGCAGCCCCCGGAAGATGTAGAGCGGCCGCCGGAGGCAGCGGGGCCGGGCCGTGCCTCACCATGGCCAAGAGGGGCTCCAGCAGCCGCGCCAGGGGGGACAAGCCCGACGCCCTGGCCGCCCTGCAGGCTGCCAATGAGGAGCTCCGGGCCAAGCTCACCGACATCCAGATCGAGCTGCAGCAGGAGAAGAGCAAGGTGGGAGCCGAACCTTCCCTTCCCAAAACCTTCCCTTCCCTTCCCGAAACCTTNTCCCGAAACCTTCCCGAAACCTTCCCTTCCCGAAACCTTCCCCAAACCTTCCCCAAACCTTCCCCAACCTTCCCAAAACCTTCCTGAAATCTTCCCTTCCATGTGGTTTGGTGCTCGGAAAGTTCAGGAATGCCGGAATTCTCTTTGCTCGTTCTCCTCTTTCCCTTTCACACTCATTTAATTTGGATTTCAAGCCCAGCCTCCTCCAGACTGGCTGCCCACCCCCATGCCCAATCCTGGACCTCGGCTGTGCCTCCTGTGCTGATTCCCAAATTCCAGGGGGACAGAGCTTCCCCCTGAGCCTTTGGAGAGGGAGAGCTGATGGGGCTGGAGCCCCAGCCCGAAGAGTTTCCAACTCTTGCCCTCAGATCCTTTCTCAGCAGGAGCATGGAACATTAACTTGTTTTTCCCCAATTCCCCCAATCAGTTTCCACTGATAAACTTTGGGGGTTTTTGGTTCCAGAATAGGAACATGTCACCATGCAGGGACACACTGATATTCTGCATTTTTCCATGAATTTGCATCATTATCAGGCATTCTAGACCATGAATCCGACACACACGTGCACATAAATAGAACTTCTGTTAATTTTTTAATTTTGCTGTGAAGCAGCATTTGCAGCTTGAAGGCTGAGGGCTCTGTTTTCCTTCCCCCTGTCCTTCAGAGCCACTTCTGGCCGTGGCTTCTCCAGAGTTTCTGGCACGGTTTTAAACTGAAACATCACTTGTGTGGTCAGGTACAGCCAGTTATCTCTGCTGAATAATTCATTGCTTTAAAAGCATCAGTAAAATGCAGCTGTTTGGGGCTCACAGGAGCTTGCACAGAGCTTTTTGTGTCCTGCCTGTGCTCGTGCAGGTTTGCTCTGAGTGCCTGAGCGTGCCCAGGTGATGGCTTGGTGTCTGATTTTCCCCTTATTTGGGGGGAATTTGCTGTGAGAACTTCTGCAGAGTAAAGTAAGGACTCAGATTTAGTCCCAGGGTACTGAGTGATTCCCAAAAGTGTGTTAAACATGAAAATTCCTGCAGGGAAAGAAAGGGCTTTGTAAGCACCAGTTTGTAGTCACAGACACACCAGCACTGAGGTGTAATAAAGTCATTGTACCATTTTAAAATAATATCATGATATAAATTCATTGTTTGGTTGATGGAAAATACTGCACTTTTCGGGTTTTCCTGACAGGTCAGCAAGTTGGAAAGGGAGAAGAACCAGGAGGTGAAGCAGATCAAGGAGCACGAGCAGCACAAGAGCACAGTGGTGGTCACAGAGCTCAAAGTCAAACTGCACGAGGACAAAATGAAAGAGCTCCAAGCCGTCCGAGAAACCCTCCTGAGGCAGCACGAGGCCGAGCTGCTCCGGGTGATAAAAATCAAGGACAACGAGATCCAGAGGCTGCAGACCCTGCTGAACGCCGTGCGCGACGGCGCCCCCGACAAGGTGAAAACTGTGCTGCTCTCCGAGGCCAAGGAGGAGGCCAAGAGGGGCTTCGAGGTGGAGAAAATCAAAATGCAGCAGGAGATCTCCGAGCTGAAGGGCGCCAAGAAGCAGGTGGAGGAGGCTCTGACCATGGTGATCCAGGCTGACAAGATCAAGGCAGCAGAGATCAGGAGCGTGTACCACCTGCACCAGGAGGAGATCACCAGGATCAAGAGGGAGTGCGAGAGGGAGATCCGCAGGCTGGTACGTGTGGCTCCCTGCTCCTGGGACCTGGGCAAACATCCCGCTGGCAAACGTCAGGGCTGGCCCCAGCTGAGTGCAGAACCTCTGGGCTTTGCTCCAGGGCTGTTTGACATTTGTTAGCAGAGAGGGTAAAGTGGTTTTTAAAAGTGTTGGGGTGTTTTGGAACTTCTTCATCTGTGTCGGAGCCTGTTGGTGTTGTTCACCTTAAAGGTGTCAGATGAGCCACTGGTCAGGGGAATGCTACAGCAGTTCTGTTTCTGGGGTTGTGACTTTATTTCCTCACCAAACATTCCTTCCTGATCCACCTTGGTCCCTCCCTTTCCCTGCCTTTGCTGGTTCCCATGAACATCCCATCATTTGGGGTGACACCATCCCAAATGCTCTTTTTCTGCCCCTGTGAGTGCTACAAACACAGCAGGGCATTCAGGGGGAGTTTCTCTCCATCCCCACCGTGGTGGTGGTGGTTTTTCCCCAGGGCATGGGCTGGTTCTGCTCCTCTGGTGGCTCCCACCTGAGCAGGTCCCTGGGATGTCCCCTGAGCCTCAGGGTCCCTCTGTGTGTGGCTGCTCAGCCTCACCTGATCCTGCATCTGATCCTCAGGTGCAGCAGCCCCCGTCCCAAAGGCAGGAGCTGCACACCTGTGGCTTTGAGGTTTTCCTCTGCTGTGTGTGGGGCGTGGCTGGGGAGGTTGGAGCTGATCCTGGTGCTGGAGAAGGGGGGAACTCCCCGTGGGAGGGGGGTCCCTCACAGGGAAACCTCTGTCCCTGAGCCTGGCAGGCCCCCAGCACCTTCTGGGGTTCATTTTTTGCTGCTGTCTCCCACCCTGCCTGCTGACCCCCCACTCCCGAGGGCAGGAGGGAGCCCCTGAGCTGCTGCTGCCTTTCCCAGGGTCGTGGGGACACCCCTGCTGTCATGCTGTGTGTTTTGGGTCTTGTCTCAGGATTTTTGTGCTGTCACCATCGTTTTGTGTTTGCCATGCTGTTCACAGCACTCCGAGTCCCAGGACAAACCCAGCCAGGTCTCTCCTGAGTCATTAGCCCTTAGCTGTTATCCAAACCCCAAAAAACAATTTAAAATGCCCAAGGAGCTTGCAGCCTGGCCCCAAATCCAAGGCTGGCAGTGTGGCCAGGCTGCAGAGACACCTGCAGACCCTCCTGGCCTGGCAGGATGCTGGCACAGCCCCAGGACCTGGCAGGGACTGTCACACCAGCCCTGGAGTGTCCCCTACCTTTATTCAACCACCTCTTCTCTCAGACTTCAGGCTGCTGAGGTTTTTTTTTCATAGGTTATTTTATTTTTATGAAGAGGGTACTAAAAATAATTTATAACCAACTGCTCTGTTGATGCTGTTCAAATATTCTGCAGTGTAAGTACCATAGATCACCGTGCATTGATTCCACACAGCACAGTGGATGAATGGGGGGCTAATGCACATCCTAAATAAACTCCTGCATCACGTGCTAAGTCCCCACTAATGGCCTTTAATGTAAAAATAAATACAGGCTTAGTTATAAGGAATAGAGTGGTTTTCTAAATTGCCTTTGAAAATCAAATTTTTTTTTAAAAGTTCCTGCTTGAGAGAATCAGATTGGCTCACTGCACCAATGAGATTTCTTGATGCCATGATTTTACCAAGCCCTGGGTGACTTCAGGTGCTCTCAGTTCCATGGACTCCACCCTCAGTTACTTTGGTGGCAGCTGGTGGCTCCTGGCACCTCCTGGGGAAGGCTCTGATGTGCAATGCCCTGGAAACAGAATCAGGGATTCACTGGCACAGCCTTGGGGCAGGCATTGCTTGTGCCTGCACTGACTGGCAGTGTGTGCCAGGAGCAGAGGGAACGGCCTCAGGCTGGCCCAGGGGAGGCTCAGGGGGGACAGCAGCAGGAATTTCCCCATGGAAAGGGAGCTCAGGCCTTGGCAGGGGCTGCCCAGGGAGCTTTGGAGTGCCCATCCCTGGAGGTGTCCCAGGAATTGCTGGAGGTGGCACTCAGAGCTCTGGGCTGGGGACAGGGTGGGGATGGGGCACAGCTGGGACTCCAGGGTCTGTGATTCTGGGTGTTCAGCAGATAAACTCCCAGATAAATTCCCAGATTAAATCTTCAGGGTGGTTATTTCCAGGGCCAGGGTGGATGCCAAGGGCTTTGGTCATTCCCATGGAGCAGGGCTGGGCATTGCCATGGGGCAGGGCTGGGCATCCCCCAGCCCTGTGGGCAGCACAGGGAAGGCAATAAGGAGTTTTTCAGAGCTGCTCTGGGCAGGGAGCTGTGCTGGCACACCTGGCTGGAGCTGTCCTGGCACACCTGGCTGGAGCTGTTTGTGACAGCTCTGTGCTGGCACACCTGGCTGGAGCTGTTTGGATCTGTGCTGGCACACCTGGCTGGAGCTGTTTGGAGCAGGCTGGCACACCTGGCTGGTGCTGTTTGGATCTGTGCTGGCACACCTGGCTGGTGCTGTTTGGGGCAGGGCTGGCACACCTGGCTGGTGCTGTTTGGATCTGTGCTGGCTCACACAGGGCTTGGGCTGGGGCCTCTGGGAGAGCTTGGAAGCTTTTGGGATGGACTTGGGGTTTCTGACTCCAGCAGGAACCTGGAACACCTTGAAAGCTGCACTCGTGGCATTCACCAGTGGCACTGGCTGGTTACACCAAGCTGAGCCTCCAGGTCCCTCCCAGCCCAACCCTGCTGGGGTTCTGGGGTTCTCAGGTGCTGCTGGAGGGGGTCAGGCACCCCAGGACAGGGAGGCAGTGGGGTTTAGCTCTGCAGAGGGAGAGTGAACGAGCAGGGAGTGTGTCCCCTGTGCCTGAACCCCTGTCCTGGGGGTGTCACACCCCAGGGCCACCCCGTCCCCTCTCACCTGGGCACCTCCTCAGCCAGGGCACAGCTGCTGGCAGTGGCATCGGGGCTGGGACAGGTCTCCTCACATGTCCTGCTGCCAGCTCAGACCATGGGGAGGTGTCCTTGCTGTGGAGCAGCTCCTTTGGACAGGAATTTCTGCTCTTTGATCCTGGACAGGGATTCTGCTCTGTGTCCCTGGACAGGGATTCTGCTCTGTGTCCCTGCCCGGGGGCTGTACCTGGACAGGGATTCTGCTGTCCCTGTCCCTGGACAGGGATTCTGCTCTGTGTCCCTGGTCAGGGATTTCTGCCCTGTGTCCCTGGGCAGGGACTCTGCTCTGTGTCCCTGGACAGGGATTTCTGCCCTGTGTCCCTGGACAGGGATTCTGCTCTGTGTCCCTGGTCAGGGATTTCTGCTCTGTGTCCCTGGACAGGGATTCTGCTCTGTGTCCCTGCACAGGGATTCTGCTCTGTGTCCCTGGACAGGGACTCTGCTCTGTGTCCCTGCACAGGGATTCTGCTCTGTGTCCCTGCACAGGGATTCTGCTCTGTGTCCCTGCACAGGGATTTCTGCTCTGTGTCCCTGGTCAGGGATTCTGCTCTGTGTCCCTGGTCAGGGATTCTGCTCTGTGTCCCTGGTCAGGGATTTCTGCCCTGTGTCCCTGGACAGGGATTTCTGCCCTGTGTCCCTGGACAGGGATTTCTGCTCTGTGTCCCTGGACAGGGACTCTGCTCTGTGTCCCTGGACAGGGATTTCTGCTCTGTGTCCCTGGACAGGGATTCTGCTCTGTGCCCCTGGACAGGGATTTCTGCCCTGTGTCCCTGGCTGGGGGCTGTCCCTGGACAGGGACTCTGCTCTGTGTCCCTGATCACGGATTCTGCCCTGTGTCCCTGGTCAGGGATTTCCACAGGGCTGTCCCGGGAGCCCGGGGGGAGCAGCACAAGCCCTGAGCTGGGGCTGCCGTGCTGTAATTGGCAGCGGCTGTGCCGGGGCTGGCTGTGAATGAGCAGACACATAAATATTCATCCCGGCTCGGGGATGGCAGCGGGGAGCCTGCCAGGTGGTTGGATGCTCCTGAGCTGCCGCCCCTTCCCCTGAGCCACCGGGCAGGGTGGGAGCAGGGAGCGGAGCCCGAGCCCTGCCCCGGGACCAGTACAGCCCAGTACAGCCCAGTACAGCTCAGCATCAGCACCTGGACAGCTCCAGTACAGCCCAGTACAGCTCAGCATCAGCACCTGGACAGCTCCAGTACAGCCCAGTACAGCTCAGCATCAGTACCAGAACAGCTCCAGTACAGCCCAGTACAGCTCAGCATCAGCACCTGGACAGCTCCAGTACAGCCCAGTACAGCTCAGCATCAGCACCTGGACAGCTCCAGTACAGCCCAGTACAGCTCAGCATCAGCACCTGGACAGCTCCAGTACAGCCCAGTACAGCATCAATACCAGCACAGCTCCAGCCCAGCATGAGGCCAGGCTGGCCCTGCCCGGGGGCTCCGTGCCCAAGGACTTTCACCGGTGCCAGTGAGTTCTGGGCCCCTCCCGGCCCTGCCTTTCCTTCCTTTCCTTTCATTCCTGTGCTCAGGGACGCCTTTCCCTTCATTTTGTGCTGCTCCTGCCCCATCTCTGCCCCACTGCAGGCACCAAACTTGTGCCTGTGTCCTGTACAGGAATTTACCCAGGTGAGGGAAGATGTCAGTGCTGGTGGTTGCTTGTGGGTTATGAAGGTTTTGTTCAGGGATTTATTTTTTTTTTTCCCCTGGGGAATGAACCATGAGTGAAATGCTGTGAAATGTTTTGTGTTTTCTCGTCTCTTTGTTCCTCCCAATTTCATGTGTTGCCTTTGTTGCAAGGTGTTGTCTTTGTTTCCATACAAACAGGGCTCAACCAGCCAATATTCTGCTTATTTTGAACAAATAACCATTTGATGGTGGATTGTCTTTTCACCTGTGCATCCATTTAGAATTCTCCTCATCAGGCATTTAGCAGAAAGACCTCAGGTGCTCGGGAGCACCTCAGTCTTTGTTTCATTCAAAGTCAGCAGGCGCTGCCTTCACAGACATTGCTGAAAGGATCTTTATCCAATGCCCCCAAAATCCCTCTCATTTGCTCCATTTTACTTTCCTGATCCCTGTGTGCCCTGCCAGTCCCTGCCCTGGTGGGTCACGTTGGCATTTATTGCAAACAAAGTCCTTGGGGTGGCTGCTGATTCCCAATGTCATTTTTTACTCCCAGGTTTACAGACAAAGCAGAGATAAAAGTATTAACACAGCTCTTACAAGGCAAAATGTTCTTATTTGCAGCAGGCCAGGTTTAAAAACTGAACACTGAAATTAAATATCTAAAAATCTCAAAAACTGATGGCGAAAGTCCTGTGTTTCTGGAGTCTGGGACCAGCTCAGGGCCAGCTGAGGGGCTGGGGGTGATTTGTGCCTTTCTGTGGGACAAGTGGCAGTGCCACACGAGGCGTGTGGGGCAGTCAGAGCTCTGCAGTCTGGGTGCTGTGCCCCTCTGCATAATGTTCATTATGTGCAAGTAAAACCTCTCATGGGAAGGGAATTGCCCACAAGGGAGACTTTTGGGGGAAAAAAAGAATTTTAAAAAATTCACGTTTCTTCTAGGCATTTTGAAAATTTGAAGGGTACTGTGGTTTCAATATTTTTCTTTGAAAATTAATAATCCAAATTTTCCAAATTGTCAATTTGGTGACATCCAAGCAAAATGCTGCAGAATCATTGAAGTGTTTGAGTGAAACAAACAAAGTGTGATGTGAATGTCAAGATTTAATTGGTTTTTTTTAAGCTATCCTGAATTGGTGATAAAGTTATGGGCTATTCCCCAACCATTTCAAAGCCAGGCTGCATTCTGTGAAGGGGAGCTTTGGTGCTGAGTGGCCCCGGGAGAAGGGACAGGGCAGCCTGGTGGTCACTGTCACTGTCCCTGCTGCTGTGGTGGCAGGGCAGTGATGCTGGCGTGGCAGGGCAGGGGTGCTCACTGTCACTGTCCCTGCTGCTGGGGTGGCAGGGCAGTGATGCTCAGTGTCANTGTCCATGCTGCTGGGGTGACGGGGCAGCCTGGTGGTCACTGTCCCTGCTGCTGTGGTGGCAGGGCAGCAATGCTGGGGTGACAGGGCAGCAATGCTCACTGTCCCTGCTGCTGTGGTGGCACGGCAGTGATGCTCACTGTCCCTGTCCCTGCTGCTCCGGTGGCAGGGCAATGATGCTCACTGTCACTGTCACTGTCCCTGCTGCTCCGGTGGCAGGACAGCGATGCTCACTGTCACTGTCCCTGTCCCTGCTGCTCCGGTGGCAGGGCAATGATGCTCACTGTCACTGTCCCTGTCCCTGCTGCTCCGGTGGCAGGACAGCGGCGCTGTGTCACCACGGGGGGCTCTGGGTGCCGCCGGGCCGCTGTGTGACTGTGTTCTGTTCTCCTTGTAGATGGAGGAGATTAAGTTTAAGGACAGAACAGTCTTCGTGCTGGAGAGAGAGTTAGGGGTGCGAGCCGGGCACGCTCAGAGACTGCAGCTCCAAAAGGAGGCTTTAGATGAACAACTGTCCCAGCTCAAAGAGTGTGACCGGCACCTGAGCAGCCCCAAGCGGGAACTTCCTTATGCAAGTGGTGCAGGAGACGCTTCAGAGCACTCAGGAAGCCCCGTAAGCAATTCCACGTGGTTTCACCTGAACGGGCGGCCAAACGGCACCATCTGAGTGACAGAATCTTGATGAGTGCACCCCGCGGCCAGAGCTGTCCCATGGCTGTGCAGGGGAGCTCCAAACCCTTGAGATTTCCAACCACTCCTCGCCATGGGAGAGCTCTTGCTTGCTGTTCCTTTTGTTTCCCGCTCGGTTCGGTTGGGTTTTGTCAGCGGGGGTGAAACTCCTCTGCTCTTTCTCTCCTCCTCCTCCTCCTCACTGTACCATGCTCAGCCCCACCCGCCTCAGTCTGACAGTTTGACACGACTGTGCCGACAAACGATGCAAATGCATTTCTCACCCAGTGCTGTTTGTGTGCCAGCTGGGGCTCGGGGAGCAGAGGGACGAGGCCAGTTCCAGGGGCAACGGGGAAGGCAGCGGGTGCAGGGCAGCCTGGAAACCCCCCCAGGGCAGCCCCTTCCTGCTGCTCAGTGCTCTCAGCATCAGCAGGACTCAAAGTGAACCCCAGAGCTCCAAACCTGTTCTCTCCTGTTTATTCTGCAATAGCCAGAGCGTTCAATTGAAGTCACCCCTCCACTGTGGCTTTTTTCAATGTGGCTCTGGCACCTTTGGCCTCCCCTGGCCCAGAAACCCCCTCAGGTAACTGCCCTCGTGCCTCTGACGTGTGCAGGTCGTGCTCATTGCTGATCCTCATCAAGATTTCTTTTGCCACAGCCTTGATTGTCTCAGTGCAAGCGTAAAACTTGTACCTGAGCAAACCAATCGGTTTTTATTCTTTGGTCCAAGCCTCTCCTGCACCTGTTGAATGAGGAACCCTAGAACCTCCCAAAAGTGCCACCACCACTGTGGGCACTAAAGTGCCTCTTTCTAGTTGTACTCAACCTCTGCCAAAGACCAGAACAAGTCCTAGAGAAGGGGGAAAGTCTGTCACGTTTGTCAGGAGCTGTAACTCCTCTCTGATTCTGAACGAGAACACATCTACCTGTATCTCTATCCATTTCTAATTTGATTTAAGCATTTTCACTCAGATGAAGTGGCCTTATGAGCGACCCTTTAGGACCCCATACGGGCCACAGCTCAGTGGAAGAAGAGCTCATTCAATGCACAATTGCATGGATTTTCCCCATCCAGCAATTCAGCAATTTCAATACCAGTTTCTCACGCCCGAGTCCTCAGAGCGGGCGATGTGTCTGAAGCTCTCAGTTCAACAGTGGCATCATTGGAACACGGCCTTCAGCTTTGATATTTTCTGTTGTTTCCGAGTTTCCCATTTGTGACTCTGTATTTGCATATGCATATTCATATGCATATACACACCTCTGCATTTGCATTCTTTGTTACCTCTCCACCCCCGACTTCCCATCGCTCCCACCCCGCGGCTTTCCAAGGTCACTTGGGCTCCACGGGTTACACCCCACGGGGATAGCACCTTGAAATGTTTGGATTTGGGATAAGAGGACGTGCGAGCTTTGCTGCCCGTGCACTTACGAGCAGTTATTTGCAGTTGATCTTTGTTTTAGGAACAGCAGTTGGATGAAAAGGACGCCCGGCGCTTCCAGCTGAAAATCGCCGAGCTGAGCGGGATCATCCGCAAGCTGGAGGACAGGAACGCGCTGCTGTCGGAGGAGAGGAACGAGCTGGTGGGTGCCAGGGCGTGGGGAGGGGCTGCCCTGTCCCTCAGACACCCCAAAATCTGCTCTGTGCACTTTGGGAGTGAGGAGGGGCTGCCTCCTCTCCCTCCTCAGCTCTGCCCTCGGGGCTGTGCCGCGCTGCTCCCCCCGGGCTCAGACAGCAGCGGGTTTTTGAGGTGGCATTAGCTCGAGTTATTTTTACTTCTTTTTAAAAATAAATGCGTTCCTCATGTTTGCTGCACAAGTAAAACATCTCCTCAAGTAGGAATGCTCTCTTCCCAGTGGAAAACACCAGGAGTTTTTGATCAGTTCTGCTTTGCACCAAGAGAAAACACTGCTGGTGTGATAGTGAAGGAAAACAGTTAATGTATTTGGTGAAAAGGCTCCAGAGGTGTTGTTTCTCTCTTTATCTTCCAGTTGAAACGTCTCAGAGAAGCGGAAAGTCAGTACAAGCCCATTTTGGACAAAAACAAACGCCTCAGTAGGAAGAATGAGGAGTTGTCACACGCCTTACGCCGGATGGAGAACAAACTGAAATTTGTGACGCAGGAAAACATCGCCATGGTGAGAGCCTGAGCTGCTGTGAGGGCGTGGACTGGGAGCTGCTGGGGCTCAGGGGAGGCAGGCATCACCCCAAACCTGCACGGGAAACTCCCCCATTCTGGCAAGGTCCCTTCCAGCCCAGACTAATCTGGGATTCTGTGATTCACCTTCAACTTTCCTGCCGGAATCACCTCGTAATCCCTGGGCAATCTGCCCTTGTGGCTCTGCCCCTTTTGCAGCTGGAGGAGCAGGAGCATCTGGCACTTTGGGAGCTCGGATGGGAGGCTCAGCAAAAGGGGAGCAGGAGAGCTGCCAGGACAAGCATTAGAGAGATGCCTCGCTTGCTGTGAAGGGAAGGGCCGGACGAGTCCTTGGCAAAGCCTCCTGATCATTTCCTGTTCTCTGCCCTGTGGGTTTTGGGTTCTAGAGGCAAAGAAGTGGAGCAATAAGGAGACCGAGCTCCTTAAACGACCTTGACCACAGCCAGGAAGAAAGAGAAGTGGATTTCCTGAGACTGCAAGTCATTGAGCAGCAAAACATCATCGATGAGCTGTCCAAGGTAAGGTGGAAGGCTGCTCTTCTCACCTGAGAGGGACCAAGGGGAGAGTGGAGGAAGCCAAGGAAGGGGTACTGGAGGCTCTGGGAGCTATTGGGGTTCTGGGAATTAACAGGACTCTGGGAGCTAATGGGGTTCTGGGAATTAACATGACTCTGGGAGCTAATGGGNGGGGAGCTATTGGAGTTCTGGGAACTCTTGGGGCTCTGGGAGTTAACAGGACTGTGGGAGCTATTGGGATTCTGAGAGCTTTTGGGGCTCTGGGAATTTACAGGACTCTGGGAATTTACAGGACTCTCAGAGTTAATGGGACTCTGGCAGCTGGTGGGCACAGTGGGCAGCAGGGGAAGCTGGCAGGCATTTCTGAGCTCAGCACTAATATAAATTATCTGTGGGTTGTGTTTGGGAAAACCCTTTCAAACCCTGCACTGGCCATGTCCTTCCATGTGCTGGTGACCAGGTCTGGGAGGGAAAAGTTCCTGAGCTCCTTCAGCTGGAGACACCACTGGGGCCAAAGATTCCTGAGCACAGGGGTGGGCTGCAATCCTGGGCTGGGGGTTTTGCTTCCTTGTTATCCTGTTCTCAGTCCTTGGAAACAGAAAACACCCAAAATCATCCTGTCCCCTAAAAAATAACTTTTATTTCTTTCCTGCCTTTCGAAGCCTGTCCACTAACTGGCATTGTTTCATTTTTTTCCACCAGACCCTGGAGACTGCTGGCTATGTGAAGAGTGTCATGGTAAGAGTGATATTAACTTCCTCCTCGTCTATAAATGAATTAAAGATTAACAGAATTTAAACTGCTGTTGATGGAAAGCAGGCGGGTTACACATAATAACATAAATAACATTTATCCTCCCTTCCACGTGTGTTCAGCAGCGAGCTGACCGACCCAGGGCTTTCCTCAGGGCAGATTTTTTAGCAGCAGTTGCTCAGCAGATAAAGCACAGTGGCAGTGGGGAGGAAAGCTTGAATCCCTGGTGGCACAGAGTGTGTCCCCATCTTCGGGCCAGCTCTGTCACCTTGGAGCTGCAGTTTTTAACTCTGGCTGCCCCTGGCTTTGTGTCACCCTCACCGGGGGGAGCTGAGCCCTGCCCTGCCCT
>VZTZ01011734.1:6968-29233 GCA_013400955.1 Drymodes brunneopygia
TTTTCTTTTCTTTTCTTTTCTTTTCTTTTCTTTTCCTTTTCTCTTTTCTCTTTTCTTTTCTTTTCCTTTTCTCTTTTCTCTTTTCTTTTCTCTTCTCTTTTCTTTTCTTTTCTTTTTTGAGTACTGAGCCTCTTATCAATCCCAGCATTAGAGGGAAAAACACTTTTTAATCTTCTCTAATGAAAGCTTTGTCCTGGAAGAACACATTTTTTATCAACCCAGGCATCTGCAAACCTGCAAGAGGAAAGAATGGCATTTCAATTTCCAGAATTATTGGCCCAAAAAAACTTGGATCTGATTCTCACAGCTGAACTGTTCATTCAGGGCACGCTGCATCTCTGCTTTAACATTTGCTGTACTGGCATCAGATGTGCAGACAGGACCATTTCTTCTTAGAAAAAATAGCCTGAAACAGCAAGGCAGCACTGGGGATGTTATTTCATTTCAAAATTGTCAATCAAACCCTTTCTCATGTGGCACTGCTTGTCATGAAACAACACTGCCAGCCCTGTCCTGGACTGACCCAGGAGCCCTCCAGACCTGGGAGAGGACGTGGGGGAAGGAGGGTCTGGTTTGTCCAGACAAGGCCACTCCACTCCTGCAATTCCAGCTCCTTCCAGAGGCAGTTCCTGGTAACCTTTTGGGTGCCCCTGCAATAGGCTGGCATTGTTGCCCAGAACTGTTCCCACTTTTCAGATGATTACCTCCCAGTGATTCTCAGATTCCAGCTGTTAGTCTCATGCATAATGTATTTCATCTCAAGCCTTTCATCTGTGCATAAGTTTTCCATCTATTTCCATCCTGGTCTCAGATACTCTTTTACCTGTAAAGCAGGAAAAGTTCTAATTTTTTCCACTTCTTTTGTGGAGTCTCATTCCTCTCTCGCCGGCTTCAGCTTTTTTGCCACCAAAAGACTGTTTCAGGGGATGAGGTTCACATCCTCTTGCTGCAGATTTTTGGGGGCATCTTCTTTCCAGCAGCATCTCTGCTGGCTTCAAAGCTGCCTGCAGCTGCTCTCAGTTCCCTGTTGTTGGTGGGGGATCAGCTGCATTCCTGGGATCACTCCCTCAGCCACAGGGAGACAGCTTGGCTCATGCTCACCCATTCCTCGTAGCCACACTGGCTTCAGGGGCTCTTACAACAAGGAGAAGCACCAAAACAAGCACCAAAAGAGGCCGTCAGAAGGCCTGCAATGTGTCTCTTCAGTTGGGCCAGCACAACAGCATCACATCTCAGAGAATCACAGAATCACAGAATGGGACCTTAAAAATCACTCAGTTCCAAACCCTCAGCCGTGGGCAGGGACACCTTCCACTAGACCAGGTGACACTACACAGTTGTTTTGATTTTAGTTTTGTTTTTATTTTTTTAATATAAAGATTTTGGTTTATAATATAAATTTAAGTCTTTATCTTCAGACAGACGCCTTAAAACCAGACACAGCTCACGCAGCAAGTAGATGTTTGATGAAGGAATCCTATGTGAGTTTCTAGGTCTGAGCTACAGGGAAAGTTAAAATGAATCCTGACAGTCCCTGCTGGGGTTGAAGAGGGTCCTGGAGACAGGCAAGCCCCTCAGGCTGCAATCCTGCTTTTACCACGCTGCCTTGGGACCACTGATGGAAACTGCAGGACATCCAGACTTCTCCAGGAGCTGTGCCAGGGCCTGTGTTAAACATCCATAACCCTCTGTGCTCTCTTCTCAGTCACCCGATGAGCAGGGACAGTGGAGATGGTTGGGAATAGCAACGAGAGCAGATTCAGAGGAACCAGCCTTCAAAGCAGGAATGCAGAGCTCAGCAGTCAAACATCCCGCAGTATCTGGATGCCACTTCTTTTCCAAATCCTTTCAGATGCAGCCTAAGGGTTTAGAATTGACTTTAAAAGCCAAGGGGGGGCCCTGATTCAACAAAAACAGTTAAGCACTTAATAACATTAAGAACGTGCTCAAGTCTCTTCCTATTCAACAAAGCATTTAAGCACATACTTCACCCCTCTTAGATGGCCCAGACCCATAACACTGAGCTCTCAGAATTTCTTCAATCTTTAATTTTGGAGGAGGGACAGGAATTCAAACCTTGATCTGTGTTGTGCACAGGGTCCCTGTTTGCAAGTGAGTCAGACTCCAGCTCCAGAACTACACACCCAGGTGCTGGCACATTCATGCTTTGGCCTGGGATCTGAATTTTTCAGCTTGTGCCTCACTCTGATCCATGCTTGTGTTCATTAAAGGGATTGAACTGCAGGCAGGGAGCTGTTAAACCCTATTTCTTTGCAAAGTTTGAGTTGATGATGAGCTCCACCTCACTGCAAAGCTGAGGCACCACCTCAGTGCTCAGCTGGGATGCTCAGCCCAGGATGTGCAGGATTTGCAAAGCTCCTCCAGTTTGGCTGCTCCTCCAAAAATTTAAAGCCTGTGCAGCACAGCTGCCAGAAAGAGTGAAATTCTCAGGTTTGGTTATTATCCAAATGCCATCCAGCATCCCCAGAGTGGCTGCAGGAGGAAAGAGCAGAGGGAGAGGGCCCAGAGTGCTCTGAGCCCACTGGGGGATGCAGCAGAGGAGAGGGATGACAGGCAAGAGGGAGATCCTCCGTCCTCCCCCAAGCTGTTGTCTCAAGCTTTCAGCAGGCTGAAGCAAACATCATCACATTGCCTCGTGTGCATTTCCGAATGTCACTGCTTCCTCCAACACTTTCTGTTTTTTTCATTTTTTTTTTCTTTTAATTATTTTAATTTGCTTTAACAAAAGCGGAGACCCTCAGAGCAGAGCAGCAGGCATGGGGGGGGAAAAAGTAGCAAACAAATAAATCAAACCCAAAACATCTGGGCCACATGGCCAAATGCAGGCCTGCTTCCCATCTCACACCAGTGCCAGCCACATCCCAGTGTGTGCAGCATAACTCTTCTCCTCCCTTGCTCTGACAGGGGAGCTTCAGGGCTGCTGGCAGGGCAGAGCAGAGCTGGAAAATAAAAGGCCAGGCTTGTTCCAGGGAGGCTGAAAACAAATGGACTGCCAGTTGTCTGGGCAAGCAGGGGAAGTGGCAGTCGGATGTCTGAGGCAGCAGGAGGAGTTGGGAGCCCCTCCACAGGAATTACCAATGGCCTGGAAGGGGAGGAAAACGAACCTGGTTAAAACCAAAAGGAAGAATTCAAATAGCTGCATCTTGGTCTTGCCAATAAGAGCATCACTGAAGGGTTTGCTTATGAAGTGGTTGCCAGAGGATGAGAGGAGGAAGGAGCATCCAAGGGCTGCAGGGCCCATAAGGAGCTGTCACTTGAGGCAAAAAGAGGCCTAGGGAACCAGCAGGCCTTTCCTTGCTGGTTGTGATACTGAAAATGGCAAGAAACCAACCTTTCTAACACAATTTGAAGTATTAGAGAGCAGGCTTGCTTTATTCTCAGCATGCTGGACATCCAGGGGATATTTCCTCTAATCAGGAGTGTAGAGAAACTTTACAACAGGGCATTTATTCCATCATGATCACACATATTCATGACAGCACACTTCCTAGCTAATCCATAAACAGCACTTTGCTACAACTCATTTGCATGCATCTGTCCCTTGCTGGAAGCCCTTTTATGGTTTTGGAGAGTTGTCTAAAGGGGTCTCTGGTGGTGGCACTCACTGACTGTCCCTGATGTGACAGATTGACCCTGCCTTGAACTTCTCTTAGGGCATTTCTGTTTTTGTCACAAAAGCCACAATATTCCTCATGTATCCCTGCTCTGGTCCTTCCCAGCCAGCAGGAGCCAAAGGGAGTCTGGCACAGAGACTGACCAGGAGAGCAGTGATGAGGAGAGGCAGTAATGACTGCCTGGGGCAGCACCTGCCTCAGACTTGCCCTGTGAACGTGCTTTCCACTGCTCCTGCTCTGCACAGAAACCACAGGGGCTGGAGACACCAAGAATCCTTCATCCAGGAGGCAGGAGAAGAGTGAATGCTCTGTCTGAGCAAGTGGGGATGAGGGATGGGGAGACCTGCCTGAGCTCAGGCACAGGGATGAGAGCAGAGCTGGCATCTGTGCACGGCTCTGAGCTGTCACCACCTGGCACCCCTGACACAAAGTCAGGCTCCTCCCCAGCCCTGGGTGACACGGTGGAACAAGGATTGCTCCCGGGGAGGAGCAGACTTGGAAAACATAAATAAATAATCAAAACCAGTCAGGCAGCAGCTCGTGGCAGCCCAGCAGTGCTGTGAGAGGCTGTCAGGCTGGGCTGGGCTCTGTGGGGCTGGCAGGCTCTGCCCCTCTGCCTTTGAGGTGGCGATGCCGAGGCGTGCTGGTGTTTTCCCAGCTTTGCAAATGGGTGACATCCTGGGGCAGGGAGCCCTCAGAGTTACCCCACTGCCCTGCAAGAGACACCAGGCACTGCTGGGATGAGGAAAGAGCTTCACCTTGCATGGACAGGCCCATGAAGGCACCAACCACAGAGGGCCACAGTGCTGGGAAGGACTGGGTGGCAAGTGTTGGTACAACAAGAAGGGTTTGGCTCCTGGGTGTCACTCGATGCCCTCCAGGCCATTCCCTGTCCTCTCTCAGCCTCTCTGAAGCTGGAGCAAGATAAAAGGAACAGGCTCCCCAGGAAAGTGGTCACAGCAGCAAGCCTGCCAGAGTTCAAGCAGTGTTTGGACAACACTCTCAGGGACAGGGTGGGATTCTTGTGCAGGGCCAGGACTCAGTGATGCTTGTGGGTCCCTTTCAAATTAGGATATTCTGTGAGAAGGTGAGGAGAGGCTGGACCCAAGCCAAGAGTCACATCCAGACTGCAGGGTGCTGGCTGGATTGTGCTGCTCCACTCAGACCCTCCCCAGGTGTCCCCAGACTCCAGGTGATGTCCCAGTGAGTGCACCAAGCCCCAGTGTGGCTGTAAGCCTGGCTTTACCACAGCAGGGGTTCAGCCAGCACTTCCAGCTTAGTGCACAAAGCCCTGGTGACCCATGCTGGATTCACCAAGGAGCAGGGGAAAGCTCCAAAGGCTGTTACCCTCTCTTGCCTTTCCCAGCAGCTTATCCAGGCAACTTTTTAGCTAAAGTGACCAAAACCATCTTTCCTTCTTTGTCCCTAGTGCATACACTGGCTTATTTTCTATCCCACAACTGCACTGCAGCAGCCACCCTGGGAGATTTATTGGGGCAGTGAGCTCTTGGTTTCCCTGGTCACCCTCCGAGGATTTACAGCCCCTGTGCACTGAGAATGAACAAAGACCTGCTGTTCCTCATCAGAGACCTTATGATTCTGTCCGTGGGGAGGAGGCTCCAAACCTAGATAACCTTTGGGAGGAGAAACAGCCACTCCTAGATGTAGCAGGAGAGACAGGCAGGAAGAAAAGGATCCGCAGTGCTCTGGGAAATCTCAGAAAATGGAGCTGGGAGTTTGCATTACTTGTAAGGGAGGAGAGGAAAGGTTAGTCATGGGGCAGCAGGAGCAGGAAAGGAGGTTGGTAGCAGAGTTTGTTCATGTAAATTTGGCTTCTGGGCCAATTTTCTCTTGGTTATGACATAATTAAAAGTGGCTTCTTTGCAGGATCCAAGTTCCAGCTTCTTCTTCTACCTACAGAGCCTGGGGTGCCTTGAGACCTGCAGCAGCAGCTCCTGTTTGGAGTGGGCTGCACTCTGTGACACAGCTCTGAGGCACCCACGGGCAGGTTTTGGAGTACAAGGGCTGATAAACTTTCAAAGGACTCTCTGGAGCCCGTGCACTTTGCCCTTCCATCTGTGCTGGGGCTCTGATCTCCCTGTAAGCAGGAGCTCTACCAGCAGCACTCCTAACAGGCTTGGCCTCTGAGCTGTGATCTCTGTGGTTTTCCTCTCAGCTTGCCCTGAGTGACTGGCATGAGGCTTGCACTCAGCCAGGGCTCCATCCTGCTGATGAATCTGACCATGATTCCCACACAGCTGTTTACTGTACCCTTTGTGCTGGAGTCACCAGCCATGCAGAAAGGAGGGTAAACACTCATTACTATGCAGATTTCAAAGGGAGCTGCATCTGTGCCTGGCTCTCTGCTTTGTTTGGTGACATCTTCACCCAACAAAGTGGAGGGTTTTTTTACCCTCAACTCTTACATTAGCAGGGGAAGTATGAATTCGTTGTGACAGTGGTCGTCATATGCACAAAAAAAGTCAAAAAAAGGAACAAGAAACTCCCAAACAAACAGTAACACAATTCCCTAGGACTGAAGATTCTGCATCTCAGCAAGTGGCTTCCTGGAGGAATATATCCACAAAGGATTACACTCCCATCCTAATTAGAAGGGAATCTCTGAGACAACCTTTTCCACAAAGGAAACAAAAAGGCAGTGCTGACACGTCTAATGCATATATTAACACTAAAGACATGGAAATTAATTGGATTTATTACTCGTCACAGCTGCAAAGATGGCTCATTTCTAAGTTTATTTTACAGAAAGTGGCGGGAGGAGTGGGATTTAATAGTCAGCTCAGTTAAGCTAATGAGCCAAAACTAATGGTCTCTTCTTGTTTAGAGAGGCCCCAGCTCGGTGGAGCACCTGAGCATGTGTGTGGCTCTCACCCGTGGTGTGGTGAGAGTCCAAGGGATGCTTGGCATCTGCTGGAATGTTTGCTGATGAGCAGGACATGCACAGATGCTTGAGGTCTGCGAGGGAGGGGAAGCATCTTTCCCAAGGACAGCCAGAATCAGTGGGATGATCTGTGGGGATCACCCCACGGTGTCGTTTCTGTCCGGGAGAAATGCCCCAGAGAGAAAAAGACAATGAGAAACTCAGTGTCCATCTCCAGCCAGGTTAGTTTTCTGCTCATTTACCAAGCCCAACCATCTTTCCAAGGGGTTGGATCCATTCCAAAAGATAGCCACAGCTGCCTTGTGAAGGCTCCAGCAGGCAGGACACTGACACAGGAAGGCAGGAGCCCAGCTGCAGCTCAATACTGGCACCAGTGTCCCAAAATCTCAGCCTCTCTCATATTTTCTAGGCTGCATCACTTGAAAGGACATTAAAAAGGTTCCTAAAGGAGCTTTCAGAGATCTCTCCTCCCCTGTAGATAAAGAAAAACAGAAGGTTTTTGAGCATGGAAATGGCAAGATGAGCGTTGTTTAGAGAGCGCTTACCTCAACCTTCCGTGAGAGGATTTGGAGGATTTCGGTGCTTCCTTCCCAAATTAGAAACCAATTTTCTGAGGCAAAGGCAGGCTGCCTTGGGCAGGGAGGTGTTAAACTAACAACAAAAGGGAAAGGTGCAAAGAAGGAACAAATGGAAACTCATTTAGCACGTAATGGAGGTGCTGAGAACAAAATTAATCAAAGCAAAGAAGGAAGTGGAGAGGAACGCTTTCATCACCTATTCACCAAAGGTAGGTCCTGGCTAATAAACAGGAGTCTCTGTTGTACAGCAAAAATTTGGCCTAGCTGGAAAGAGGGAAACCTGGTGGGAAGCTCATTGGAGTGTTAAAATCATGGCTTTTAGGGAGGCTGAAGTGGGGATAAGAGAGGGACCTGTTAGAAATGGGATCATGAGCATCCAGGTCATTGGACTCAGTAGTAAATGAATCTGAAAATTGATGGCTCAATCATCTAAAATAGAAAGTACAAAATAGACCAGCCAGTGTCTGCAGCAGAGCACAAAATCAAACCTGTGAACCATCTGAACACCCCCCTGAGCAGCTGCCAAAGGCAGGGAGGGGGAAAGGGCCAGATTGTCACGGGGAAACTTCAAATGGAGCAAATCTGCAGGAAAGCTGCCTCCAGCATGGAGACAGGCACTGTGTTTGTGAGAGATGATGGTGATTATTTGCTATCTCAAAAGAACTCACACATCCAACAGGGGAGAGCATGCATCAGACCTTTTTTCTTGGCAGATACAGAGAATTTGATCACAGCACTGAAAACACACAGTAGCTTAGGTGGGAAGTGATTGCCACTCGAAAACATTTGTTATGTGCAGATGGAATAAAATCAAACCCAGTCAGACTTTGCCTTGCTGCTCTCTCAGGCTGCTGTTACCAACCTGAAAACAATCAGGAGATAAATCAGTTCAGAGAAAGAATTTAAACAGACAAAAAAAAAAAAAAAAAGCTAAACAAAAAAATCTCAAGAATGATAATTGGGGAATATCGAAGAACATTTTTCTGTACCGACCAAAAACCACAATCTGACAACCGAAGGTCTATTCTAGTGGTTAAAACAACACCTCTTCATCAAGAGGAGAACAGAAATATCCTTTATAAACAAATGGGGAACAGAGACTCTGAAGGCAATGAGTACAAATCCAAAGGTAGGATCTACAGATCATCCATATGGGAAACAAAAGGGTAGGAGACAGGCAAGAGAATCAGGGCAATTGCAGGATTTTTTTTTTTAAGTACAGGGAAACTTCTTGTTTTCCATGCGGGGACCAACAGCCCTGCAGAAAAGGCAGTAGAAAAGCACCAATTTTGGTGTGTGTCCTTTGGAAACAGCCAGAGGGTGAAGTGACATCACTTGGGGCTAATGACAGACTTTTCCCCCCAGTGGGAAGCAGGGTGATCATTAGGCAGAGGTCAGATATTTTTAAATAAAGGGGTTTGTACAACCTGCAGCAAGGCAGAGCTGCCTGTGCTGGGCTTTTGCCTCCCAATTTCCCGTTGATGCTTTGCAAACAGAAGCAGCTCTGGGAATTCCCATGCAGAGGAGAGGCCAGAAAGGGTGTGAGGTAACACTAGGTAACAACAACATGGGTGCAACACCTAAAACACTGGGAGTAGCCTTCCAGTAAATCTCTCCCCCATCTCCACTGGTAGTTATGAGCCAGTTGTGCCATTGGCAAACAGATCTTTCCTGTCCTCCTGAAGAGCAGCAGGATTGGCCTCCTGGATCCCAGAGATTAAATCTCAGGAGGAGCCAGAGCTGTTGTTGCTGGACACTGCCCTTGGAGCAGCAAGAAGGACCAGGGCATTGGGTGGGACAGGATCTTGCAGACACTCCCCTGCAGCTCCTGGGCTTGGGACTCTCTGTGGGATCAAGAGTTTGCCTTTCCAGCAGGACACTCCCAAACCCCCCTCATCTGGGTTTGCTAACAGATTGTTTATTACCAATCCGGTTTGGAAACTCCATACAAATAATGCTCAGACTCTTGCCTGCTCTTCAGCAGAGCTGCAGCCCTTCAGGGAGCTCCCAAAACATCCTCAGAGTTACCAGAAAGGCAGAGTTAGTCATGAGACCTTTTACTGATGGAGACAGATCCAGAGCACGGGTGAGCCCAGGGCAGCTCAGTGAGCACATGGCCAGGCTCACTCCCAGGACAAGGCACCACTCTGCTCCCTGACTGAGCCCCCTTCCCGAGAGGGAATGGCAGATCCTTTTTCCAAAATTCAGGCCTAATGTCTCATGTCACTGCTGTGGATGGTGGCCACCCTGCTATTGACCCACAAGGCAGTTCCCATTGCCACTGCATGGAAATCAGCTCATCTAAACCCATCCCACGGGTCACTGTTGGCTCAGCTGTCAGTAGCTGAGCTGCCCCACTCGGGGCACACGTGGAGAGGCACCACCAGTTGGTGTCTTCACCTTCCAGTGCCTTAAAAAAGAAGGAAACCTACAGAGAGAGGCACAGATCTGCTGAATTTGTGGTGAGACGAGGCTCTGAGCAATGTCCACACACACCCACCTCCACTTTCCCAGAAAACGGCTGTGACACCACTACAAAAAGCCCTCATTTATAGACTATTAATGAAAACATTCTTCCAGGAGGTGGGAAGGAGCAGGAGAGCTGATGAGCCCAGCCCAGCTTCCCAGAGCCAGAGACGTGGGGCCTGCAGTGCCAAGCAGTGATTGATGCAACGTGAGCAGCCCTGAGCCAGCAAACAGAAGAGGATTGGGATGGGGAAAGAGGAGTGTAAATCCCTTCAGTGCATAGCCAGGGCCTGGGGAAAAAAAAATTTAGGACAAAAAGTGAAAGGCAAAGCTTGAGTCCACCCTGAACCAACCACACTGCTGGTGCTGCTGGCCCTGGTGCATCAGCCCTTATTACCCCATTCTCTTATGTAGCAAGGGAACAAGCCCATGGAACAACCTACTCCAGATTCATTACTGTCAGCTCCCTCAGAATTATGCGTATTAATGACCAGATTATATCTGTTTATGTAATACAAATTACCATAGAGTGACTGCAGGCATTGAAACGCTCCTTGTCTGTTTGACACACATAAATAATGGAGGAGCTCACACTGCATTTGGTACACATGACTAACCTTTTATCCCTGGCACCCCAGAGCAGGCTGGAGACACGGCTCGGGTTTCAGATTCCTCGCTCCAGCTGTCATTAGCCTCGCCGAATCGGCAGCTAATTGATGTCCTTGTTGGGCATTATTTTATTAGTCAGGCCTGGTGAGCATCAAGTGGAATTTTAATGCCCTTCTATCCTTGGCTCCACGTGGCCTTAAGTGTTAAGGCTTGTAAATAATTAACTGCACTCTGAGAGTTTGAGGAAGGGGCAAGTAAGTTGTGCTGGGGGTTTGGGCTGCTCCAGCCCTCCCTGGTGTTGTGATCAATGTGGGCTCCTGGCAGGAATGAGCTGAGCTCTCCATGGAGCACAAGGAACCACTCAGTGATGGTTCACACCATCCTTGGGTGTGGATGGACCTCTGGGAATCTGCTCCAGGGAAAAGGGAGATGCAGGAGTTTGCAGCCAGCCTTGAGAGAAGGTTCAAAGGAGGGCTCAGAGGATAAAGCTGTGCCACACTGCCCGGTGCTTGTTGCTGCACCAAAAATCCATCACTGCATGGAGCTGTCCCCGACATGTGGTGAGGAATAAAGGATTTTCACAGCCTGCTGTGAGCTTCTGGCTTGTCTGAAACCCCACGTGCCGGGTCATGGAGGGGTTGGGGCTTGGTGGCTGTGTCACCCCTGGGCTGTGGCACTGAGCACCATCCCCAGCTGGGGACCCAGGGCACAGCCAGGCCCCTCTGGGACTGTGGGCAGGGAGGGTTTGCTGTTGCAATGTTGCCTTTTCACTTCTGCTTTTTCCTTTGAAACTGGTGAAATAACCTGAAAGTTGAGACTTGCAAATCAGAGACAAATAGAAATATTTTAAATTAAACATTGAGAATTATTTACTTTTTAAAATTTCATCAATTCTTTTTTTTTTTTTTTCTTTATGATTGGGAAGTCCACCCTAAGCCCAGACCTCCTGAGCTCTCTGCTGGCAGACCATTCCCTGTTGATCTCTTGGGATTTCTCCCCTTCCTTTCCCTCCTCTACCCATCACTCTGTAACACCCTCTGGGACAGGAATTGTCTGTTCCTACATGAATAATCTGCATTTGTTCTCAAACAGAGCCCGGGGAACAAGAGCATGATGCAAAAAATAAATAATTTAAAATCAAACCTTTACAGATCTCGTGAGATCCCCTCTCCAGCCCTGCTTAGGTTCTGCACAGGCTTTTCCAGGAGCTGAGTAAAAATGAACAGGCAACTTGGGCACACCAGGCTATTCATACATTAGGCAATAATTATAATGTATATTAACCGCCTGGGTGTTGAAAGAGTCCCAGCATGAGACTGCTTCCCTAATAGGAGACAGGAGTGATAAAAGACAGTAATAGATTGCCTTTCAGATGTGGAATTAAAAGCAGCAGCTCATTAGATTATTTTTTTTTTCACAGCCTCTAATCGCAAGTAGTTTCTTTTCAAGTCAGATTTCCATTTCCAAGGCTAAGCTTGGCAACACAAACAGAAATTAAAGAGGATGGGGGGTCCTATTCTGACCTCTCCAGGATCACAGCAAGGGAGAGTAACTGTGCTCAGCTCGGCAGTGCTGCCCAGCCCACCTAGGCAGCCTTCTGAAGAGACTAGCATCAAAAGATCAGGATTTGGCAGCTCTTTTTTTTTTGCTTTTTTTTCCTCTTTAAAAGGTAGCAGCAGCCCCTAAATTTCCTTTTATTTTTTTTTTAAGAGATAGCCTGAAAGATAAAGCTTTTGAATTAGAACAATCAAACAAAAAAAATTAGGTTACTTCAAAGCAGTGGTGGAGATTCTTTAAAAAACTGACATTTCCACTTACTGATCCAGTTTGTTGCTAGCAAGCAATGCTTTCCAGACAACTTTGGCTGCTGCTTTTAAAAGAAAAGTATAGAAAGCAGGAGAAGAAAGATCTGGATTTTTGCTGAGCTGGGAAGCACAGTAAATAACATTCATTAGGTTCTCCCAGACAGTTTTAATGACTCAGAGTTTTAAATCGTTCATTCAACATCTTTACAGGCCAAAATACAGTAAGGTTTCAAACTCAAATCCTTTGGCAGGAGCTGCATAATCCATAAAACATTTTAAGGGCAGGAATACGGGGGAAAGTCAAAAAGGTATAAAATTAGGCCGGGAATGGTGTTGCTGGTCAAATTTCATCTAAATCAGCAGCAAAGTCTGATTTTATCTGTATGGGTAGCACCTAAAAATAAAGAAGTCTGAAGCACCTCTGTCTTTGCACCCCCAGAGCCAGGACAGGCACAGCCACGAGCACATTTTGGCTGCCAGGCACAAGCTAACCAGGTTTCACCATCCCCGTTTTCAGTAGCTCTCAAACACAGATGGAGACTTGGATCCAGCAGCACAAAAGCTGCATTTTTTGTTTCCACTGTGCTGTTCACTTGGCCTGGATGGGAAATGAGCTCTTCAGCAGATGAGGGTTTACACAAGATTCATGCAGGAAGCGAGGCCTGGGGTTTAGGGCTGGCTTAAGGCTCCCAGAGTGGCATGATCCATGTCCCTTGGGAGCTGTGTCCTTCCAAGTGGGGTGCCAGTGCTGCTGGTCCTGGCAAGCAGGGGAGCTTGGGCAGCTGGGAATTGTCTGTGGAAAAGCCCTGCAGCTTGGTCCCAGCTCTCCTGGAGCAGCATGAGGATGCAGGGAGTGCCCAGGAACTTTTCTGGAGCCAAGGGGCTGGGTTTGGGTGCATCCCTATGGGGTGTAGCCATTGGAAGTCCATCCCCCCTTGCCCAGCTCACTAGCTTGAGGCTGGTTATGGTGTTTTTTCCTGCCCTCAGCATGATGTGGTGCCAGTGAAAGGGAATTTTCAGGGTGGTTTAGCACCTGAACACGGTGTCACAGCCATCCCTGGATCCCAGCCGTGCTGGTGCTGGTGCTGGGGGGGAGAGAGAGAGACCTGGGGCAGCTGAGCTGGGCTGTTCCCAGAGGAGGAATTGCATCCACACCTCCAACTGCAGCAGCTGGCAGGGAGGGAGCAGGGAGAGAGCAGGGACTGGCCTGAGAGGGATGGAGCAGTCGTGGTGGGGCATTAAAGGAGCTCTTTACAGGGACACACACACACAGGGCAGGAGCCCTGGGGAAAAACAACCTGTGGGGGAGAGTTTAAGGAAAGCCTGCAGCATTTTGGGCACTGGAGAGGCCAGGGGTCCTGCAGAGGCACCAGCTCATCCGGGGGTGGCTGAAACTGAGCCGACTTTGGTCATTTTGGTGTGAAAGCGCTTGGGGTGAGCATGGTCGGGGCCCAGGCCTCACCTCCAGAGGTGTAAATCAGGAGAGGACCCAGTGCCATCCATCTGCAGGGGCAGGGTTTGCCCAGAGGTGATGAGAGGCAGGGGAGATGCTTTTCCTGTGTGCTGGCGTGACAAACTCAGGGCTGTGGTCACGGAGACACCCAGGAGAGCCCCGCGAGGGGCAGGGAGGGAACCCGCAGGATTTCCCCTTTATCAGCCACAACCACCTCCTCCATCTCTGCTGTCAGACAAGAAAGGGTTTGCAGGAAGGCCCTGTGGTCTGGGCAGGAAGGGGATTTCATCCCAATCACCCCACACCGTGGCACATGTTGGAGTTTCCCTGGATCAGAGGTGCTGTGCCCGGGTCGGGTTGGCGGCTGTGAGCGTTTCACTGCGGATCAGCCAGCGCTGCCCAGCTGGAACCAAAACTGCAGGAAAAACCAAAACCCCAAAAACCCACAGCCACACTCCAGCCTGGCTCTGCTCCCCAGCTCCGTTTGTCCCTCCAGAGGTGAAAGGCTCAAGCCCTTTGGCCGTTTGCTTCCCAGAAATAGGATCAGGACTTAGAAGTAGCCATTAACCCCCCTCCAGAAAGTCCCCACGGATTAATTTTTGTTGCTAAATATTCTCCCCCTGCTCCCCCTTCCTCCTGGTATCCTGTTGCACAAAAAAATGCACAGCTGAAAATGAAGCATCCCCCTGAGAAAGCCAGGAAAGCAACCCAGGAGTGAGCCCTTCCCTTCACTGCTCCATGTGCTAAATCCATTGGAGATGAGCAGTTCAGACCAAGAAACCCCAGGACTTCCCAGTCCCTCTCTCTTTTAGGATTACCCAACCCTGTTACAAGCAGGCAATAAAATCCTGCAGCCTCATCAACAAAATTAGATCAATTCCATGGCTTCACTTCCACTTTAAGCCTTATCAAATTACTCCTCATCCTCAGGATCCTGGGGAATAGCTCTTTACGGGGAGAGCACAAAATCAAATTAAAGATTCATTCAAATTAAAAGGTTCAATTTTGAAAGAGGCAGGGCCAGGCCAGAAGGAGCTGAGGAAAGTATTTTTTAATGAGCTTGGTGGCAGGAGTATCTTTAATAATAAGTCTGATGGGGGGACCCTGAAACCTGGCAGCACATGAGGCCTTTCCCACCACACTGGGATAAATTAAATGGCACAGGTGTCCCCACACACTGGGGTTGGAAATGATCCCTCTGAGTCCCAGATTAAATTTTGGTGACCAGAAGAAAAATGTGGCAATGGTTTTATGGATTGGCTGAGCCAACAGCAAAAGGGAGAAAGCACCTAAGAGAAAAAGGCAAGATATCAGTATGGAAAGAAAGTTCTCTGGTAGGATGAGACCTCTGGTGACTTGGCTGTGATCCTTCCTGGTTCTGATTTGAAAACAAACTCTGCAGGAGAAGCACAGAATCAGAGAATGGTTGGGGTTGGAAGGGACCTTAACACCCTTCCAGTTCCATCCCCCTGCCATGGGCAGGGACACCTTCCACTATCCCAGGCTGCTCCAAGACTCATGTAACCTGGCCTTGGACACTGCCAGGGATCCAGGGGCAGCCACAGCTTCTCTGGGCACCCTGTGCCAGGGCCTCCCCACCCTCACAGCCAGGAATTTCTTTCTAATATCCAATCTAAACCTTCTCTCTTTGAGTTTAAAGTGATTTCTCCTTGTCCAGTCACTCCATGCCCTTGTCCAAGTTCCTCTCCAGATCTCTTGGAGCCTCTTTAGGTGCTGGAAGAGGTTCTGAGGTCTCCCCAGAGCCTTCTCTTCTCCAGGCTGAACAACCCCAACTCTCTCCAGCTGTCTCCAAAGCAGAGGCACTCCATCCCTCAGAGCATCTTTGCTCCATCAGCTCCATGTCCTTATGTTTGAGACCCCAGAGCTGGATGCAGCACCCAAAGCGTTTTCTTATCTTAAATCACCCATCCACATCCATGGCAGAACTTCCCCATTCCCAGGACAGAGATGGGCTTCAATTTTCCTGCTGTTTCTAAGATGATGTTGAAATCCACTGCTCCAGGTCGGGGCTCTTCCCAAACCTTTCCTGTTTATAAATGGTTTGTCACATTTTTCACTGGAAAATTCTCGTACCAGGATCTGTGTCGGGGTGAGCAGAGCTTGTGAATGCCAGGCCTGCAGTGCCTCACTGGAGATGCTGCTTCTAGTAGCAGGGAAGTTTTCCAAGACAGCAGAGAAACTGAAGACCTTCAACCCGACTTTGAAATGCCTTCCAGTTTGGGGTAAGGGAGGGAGAAGTTTGGGAGGGGGTTGGTGATGTGGGATTGTGCCCTTGGGTAGTCTGAGAGGCTGCCAGGGCAGCACCTATATATAGATATGCATATAAATACACCTCTGCATATGCATGTGTGACACATTGCAATCAGCCTGTCTGCAGCTGCTGACAGGGACACTCCAATCCTTCCCCAAGAGGGAAAAATCAGCTGGGCTCTGCTGAGAAAAGGGAGGAGGACACTGAAGTCATCTCAGACAATTAAGGTGAAAAAAATGGGTTGATTTGCAGCTTGAGGTTTTGAGGCACAATTTGATTTTCTCTTTATTTTTCCCCTCTTTCCCCGCTTGCCTCTGTGCCTGGCTGAGCTCGTGCCCCTTCTTGCTGCCAGTTTGCTTTCCTGCAGCCCTTTGCAATTCTCCAGTGCCTGGGAGCCTCCTGGAAAACATCTCTACGGCTGGGGCAGGAGGTGATGAGTTTGATGGCGCTGCCCACATCACCAGAGAGGGAGCCAGGGATGGGAAAAAAACCAGTTGCAGATTTTTCTTGAGCCCCAAAGCCCTCCCTCTCTTCCCTCCCACAAGTCTTCCTGGCTCACAGAGAGTGTCTGTCTCCTCTGGCTGCCCCTCCTCACTCCCCCATCAGCCCAGGAAGATGGGACGAAGCCCTCCCTCTGTCAGGATGGAATATTGGATGGTAAATTTTGATGAAAATGACTGGAAAAAGCCTGGAGAGCTGAGAAGCATCCTCTGGGCAGGCTTGAGGCCACAGAAAAAGGCTCCAAAGTGCTTCAAAACCTCTGCACGGGTTAGAAACAAGTGCTTTGGTAATTTTCTTTTCCTCAGGGGCTGTTTCCCTGCCTTGCCTTGCCCTGGGGTGCAGCGTGGCTGCTCTCAGAGCTGGGCAAGGAGGGGTCTGGAGAGGGCTCACAGCTGGCAGAGGGGCTGGGAGGCTGCTGGGTGCTCACTCCTGGCATGGGGCAGGCAGAGGAATCACCCCCCCAGCCCTGGCTGTCAGCTCAGAGCCCCCTCAGCAGGAATTTAAACTGAATTCTTTATTCAAAACTTGTGTTTTGCTTGCCGTGGAACCATTTCTGCTTAAAAAAAGAAAAAAAAAAAAGAAGAATAAGAATACAAGGGCACGTAGTGATAGGGCAAGGGGTAATGGCTCTAAGCTAATCCTGAATCCCTTGGGTCTCAGAAGTGCCAACATCTGCTCAGAGCACCAAGGGAACTTTCCCTGCTGATGCTTCAGTTTTCCAGCATGGCTATCCACCGAATCCTTGAGCTAAATGGGATTTTTGTACTTGCTTAAGACGTTTTTGTCCTCAGCAGAGCACTGCTCAGGGCCCCCAAATGGGGAATAGTCAAATCCCCTGAGCTGCAATAGCCTGCTCCCATGTGCTGAAATTGCTGCACTCTAAAAACACATTTTCAAATGTTTCTGCTGCTGCACAGCAAATGCCCTCAATCCCCACTTGGAGGAGGTCCCTTGGAAAGCAATTTATGATGAGTTTTGTTTCTTAATTAGAATGTGGCTGCATAAAAAGTTATAAAGAGGCCGCTGGGGTTTTTTTTTTAACTTTTTACAGCAGCTCCTTGGGGAAAAAGGCCTTTCTTTAAACCACGAGGAGAAATCCAGAGGGCTCTGGTGCTCCCCTGGTGAATGCAGGGAAGCTGATCCCGGGGAAAATGGCCAAACAGGCAGCTCAGATCCATCACTGTTGCCTTCACCCACCCCAAAATCACCACCATCCCCTCTGCAAAGGACCTGCTGCAGGTTGGCTTCCACTCAAGGATGGTTTCAAAAGGTTCAATTTGGCAACAGATGCAGGAACAGCACCAGTGGTGGCATCACCTCCTGTCACAGCCCCAACACGTCCCCTCTCTCGCTTTCCAGCTGCGTTGGCCAAGAGTAAATTGAAGAATTGCAAAGAAAAATAAGAGAAAACAATTTTTTTTCCATTTTGCATGGGATCTGGTGGGGTTCAGGAATCTCCATGATGGTGCAGGACTGCCTGGTTGAAGACAGACTTTGCCAGGAGTCAAGCCCTGGCCAAAGCTCCAGGAGAGCAGCCTAGGCGCATTTTTCCATTTTTCGCAGAAGTGTCATTGAAGGGTCTGCAAAATTCTTCCCAGCATTTTGATTTTCTCTTTTTATAGCCTCATAACCACCTAAAAACACTTCCTCTGGAGGAGCAGGGGTCCTCCAAAATAGGGAAGATAATAGTTCTGAAAGGAAGCAATTCTACAGTAGGATGAGACCCCCCAGTGCTGTGCTGCTGCCGAGTCTGGATCTGAAAACAAACTCAGCAGGAGATTCATGGAAACACAGAATGGTTTGGGTTGGAAGGGACCTTAAAACCATCCAGTTCCCACCCCCTGCCATGGGCAGGGACACCTTCCACTATCCCAGGCTGCTCCAAGCCCCATCCAACCTGGCCTTGGACACTGTAAGGGATCCAGGGGCAGCCACAGCTTCTCTGGGCACCCTGTGTCAGGGCCTCAGCTAAGAATTTCTTCCTAAAATCTAATCTTAATCTGCCCTGTTTCATCTTAAGGCCATTCCAGCAAAATGCCTGGATCTACAGATGATGGAGGCAGAAGCCTTTCCTTGCTGGCTCCCTTTGCAGGAATACACACAGCAAACACAGCAGCTCCCATGCCAAACAAAAGGCAGGCAGCAGTTCAGCAGTTTCCCTGCTCCTGAAGGTGGAAAATCTGCTTGGCTGCACTCACCCACTCCCCGAGCTGCTGGCACGTCCCAAGGAGAGCCACGATATCCCCGCGTTCTGCAGGAGCAGCACAACAAAACAGACAGAGAAATCAAGGAGCAGCACAAAAGCCTCGAACACCAGCCACAGTGCTGAGCCAATTAGTGAAACGAGAGAAATCCAATTCAGCCTTGGGTTTTCTCTCAGAGGCAGGAATGTCTCTGCTGCAGCCTGGGAAGTTCGCCGGCGCTGGCAGCTCTGAGAATTCGCCTCGTGTAAACCCAGCAGAGAGATAAAAAATACTCTCCTGCTCCAGGCAAAGCTGGAGTTTTTGCTTTTCAGCAAAGTGGCTGGAAGAGGAGTCTGTGGAAAGATTAAATTTGGGGATCAATAGAGTAGCCAGAGCAGCCAAAGGAGCTCAGCTGGACATGTGGGTGGGTCAGTGGGGCTGTGTGAGCAGAGCCAGTCAGTGAGAGCCATGGGCTGCCTGGGGCAGAGCCAGCACTGAGAAATCAGGCTGGAATCAAGGCTGGTCTCATCTCCTGGCTGTGTGAGGAGTGACCCCACATGAAAATTGCAGCACTCACACTGCTGTGCTGCTTGGAAGGTCTGTGAATGGCAGAGAGCACAGGGAGCACCTCAACATCCTGGAAAAGACACACAAAAGCAGGGACAGAGTGATTTGTGGCAGTGGCTCTCATCCCTGATGGAGAGGTATCTTCCAAGCTGGGATTTAAATTCAGTTCCTGGACTTCTACTGGCTTGAAGTCAATGCCTGATGCCCCAAGCAGCAGTGCTGTGTTGCTTTTATTAACCTGTAACTGAATAAAAGGTTTAAATCAGCTCTTACCCAAAGCTCCTGTGTCACTGTCACTGCTTTTTGGCTGCAGGAACCATGGCTTTCTGAAATTCTCTTTACAAACAGAAGGCACCAGGAGCAGGCTCTGCTATTTTGGTTCACACAGACATTTTGGCACTGCAGCCATTCCTCATCAGTAGGAGCAAATGTAACACTGGTGACTTCAGTGCTGAAGAACAGGCTCTGAAACTCCTGATGCTGCTGTTTGTATGCTCATCACCCTTAAAAATGGGGATACTTGGGATGTAAAGGAGGTGGTGCTGCACCCGTGAACTGCAGTGCCAGCCCACAGAGGACAGAGCAGCCCAGCCCCACCTGAGGAGATGCAGGAGCACAAACCCTGAGCCAGGGTGGAGTCTGAGCATCCCAGAGCTGGGTGAATCACCCAGGGAGCACCAGCACAGGAAGGCAGAGGCACTGGAGAGCAGCAGTGAAATGGGCTGAGCTGGGCACCTCACCATGGCCTTGCAAGAGCCAAAGCCACCACTCAACCATGTCCCCAAGTGCCACACCCACAGGCCTTTTACATCCCTCCAGGTGATTCCCCCACATTCCTGGGCAGCCTGTTCCAATGCTTGACAAGCCATTCCATGAAGAAACTTCCCCTAATATCCAATTTAAACGTCCCCAGGTGCAGCTTGAGGTCGTTTCCTCTGGTCCTGTCACTTGTAACCTGGGAGAGGGGACCGACCCCCACGTCACTCCAACCTCCTTTCAGGGAGTTGTAGATGGATGGTTTCCTCCATCCCCTGACAAAGCACAAACCCAGGGATTTTCAGTCATTTCCTGCTAGTTTTGGTGATGCCTGAAGGATGCAGGGATGGGCCAGATGATGTTGGCAGGGAGACAGGAGCAGGAGGTCCTTCTGCAGCCCTTTCTCAGCTCAGCTGGAGCAGAGGGTGGTGGGGTTTGGCACATTTGTCCCTTGGACATCACCTGTGAGGGGGGCACAGGGGACAGAGCACACCGCCCTCCTCACCTCCTGCACAGAGCACTCCCACCCACCACCATCTGCAGCAAATCCCTCAGCAGGGACAGCAACAGAGGACAGGGAGCAGCAGGAGAAATTATTTATTTTTTATTTTAAAAATACTTAAATTATTTTATTTAATCTCCACTGCAAGCATCAGGAGCCTGTGTGTAAGCTGGCTCTGCACCACCAGCACCTCCAAAGCAGCATTTCCTGGCTGAGTGAGAAAGCTTCTCTGTTAAAGAACAAACTTAACAAAAGACAGATTAAAAGCTGTCTATTTCTTACTGAAAAGCCCAGATCCCCAATTTCTGCGTGTGCTGGCTGCCCCAAGGCACAGCATGCAATGCATCCACACACACCAGCACAGTCTGAGAGCTGAAACCCTACACCCACCAGTTTGTCCGAGGGAGGAAAAGTTATCAGATTAAAGATCAGCAAGATTTAAGGACTGGCAGAGCATTTATCACAGTGGTTTTTGCACTCATCTGCTTTATGCACTCAAGCAAGATTTACTCGGAGTTGTCACAATTTGGGCTCTGAGGAGAAAACATGCTGACTCCTTCTCCTTTCTCATCCACTGAGACAGCTGAGCCTGTGCCTAAATTTACCCAGGAGAAGGGGCTCATTCAAGCTGGTACAAGTATTCTTATATTTAAATGTGGGGATGTGTTTTAAATATCTCATGAAATTGAAGCTTGGGCACATTAACCCAAAATACTTCCATGTTTCTAAGTTTGTCCCCAGCCCTGCTCCTTTCAGAGCTTCCTTCACTTTACTCAAAACGTTTGCACACTTAAATTTTCCATTTGGTGTCAGTTTTACCAGCAGCAGCAGCCACCCAAACAATCCAAATACTCCCAGGGGCAAAGTCATGGAAAACCAGCACTTGGTCAGGTGCACCAGAAATTTATGTATTACTTTTACACTAATGCTAAACTATCCAATAGTTTTTGTGCTCTCCAAGCACTGTTTTCTTCAGGTCACAGAATCATGGAATATCCTGAGCTGGGAGGGATCCACAAGGATCATCAAGTCCAGCTCCAGCCCTGCACAGATACCCCAAGAACCCCACCCTGTGCCTGAGAGCATTGTCCAAATGTTCCTGGAGCTCTGTCAGGCTGGGGCTGTGACCACTGCCCTGCAGAGACTGCTCCTGTGCCCAACCACCCTCTGAGTGAGAAACTTTTCCTCTATCCAAACCCAAACCTTCTCCTAATATCTAAAAATCTTTATCCTAATATCCAGATGCTTGATTTGCCACGTGATAATTACCACAGTTCAATTCCCATTACATCAAACACTTTTTGGACAAAAAAAACCCAATCCAAGATGGTCTTTACCCTCACAAAGACACCTAGCAGGATGCAGAAATAGCTGTAAAAAATAACAGATGAAGCACAAAGCCTGTCCTGCATCCATCCAGGTTTGTGCTGCATTTCTGGTGGTGGCCACAGCACAGGAAAAATCCAACCTGTGACAACTGTCTCTCATTTGCTGAAAACCACAAGAATTCCCAGCTACTTTCTTCATGTGAGCACTGCCTTTCCAAGCCATCTCAGAGCTTACAAAACTCTCCTGCAGGGAGGAACGGGGAAGGAACTTTTCAAAGGCTTTGCAAGAGGACCACGCGCCCTGCCTGGAAACCCAGATCGGTTCTTCTCTGCTTCTGTTTAGGAGCAGCATTCCCAGGCTGCATTTCCAAGAGGTTTTTTGGTTTTACAGCTGTCACGACAGCAATTTTCTCAGCTTTGTGAGGTTCCCTCATATCCTGTTGGAGCTGGCTTATCTCTGTTTGGGAGCCGTGTTCCTACACGGCGTTTTTCGGGAACAGATGTTCCAGCTGATCCCGCGTTGCAGCACTCGACATATTTCACAGCTCCATTTTGAAACAATTAGCCTGTCACTGCTGAAAGAAATCTAATGCTTGGCTACTTGTTCACTTTGGAAATAATAATAATAAAAAAAAAAAAATCAGGAGTAACCTATGATTTATACTTCTTCCAAATATGCCAAGATGCTCTAAATTTACAGCTCGTTAA
>VZTZ01011734.1:29381-65570 GCA_013400955.1 Drymodes brunneopygia
AAAAAAAAAAAAAAATAGAGAAGTAAGGACAGTCTTTATTTACAGAAGTTAAAAGCTAATGGATTAGTGAGGAGTGTTCAGAGCAGTGGCATCTGCAGCATTTGGACCACAGGCTGCTGTCAAGGCAGCCTAATTAATAAGTCCTTAATGGAATCATAGAATCCTAGAATGGTTTGGGTTGGAAGGGACCTTAAAGTTCATCCAGTTCCAACCCCCTGCCATGGGCAGGGACACCTTCCACTATCCCAGGCTGCTCCAAGCCCTGTCCAGCCTGGCCTTGGACACTTCAGGGATCGAGGGGCAGCCACAGCTTCTCTGGGCAGATGCCCTGGACTGCAAACACCCAACAGAGCACCACGGACCCATGGCTGTGATTCCACTCATCTGCAGGCAATGGCACTGAATGCCTTTGGTGCCATGAAAGCCAAAGAAGCCACAGGCAGATTTGTATCAGGGAAGAATTTGATCCCCCAAGATTAAGCAGCAGCAATACCCACAGAAAAGGAACTTGCAGGCTGCTGTAATGAAATCATCTCATTTTCATCTCATTGAGATTTCCCCAGCCTATTTCCACTTGGAGAAAGAGATCTCATGGTTGCACAGACCCAGACCCAAAGGAGTGAGCACCCAGCACAGAGCCCATCTGCCACCAACACACAGCCCCTGCTTGTCCCTACCTGCTTGGCACCTTCCAGTGCCATTTGTAACCTCGTGTACCTTTGTAACCTGCTCCTTGTCAACTCCTTTTTTTTTCCTTGGAGAAACCTGGGACAGTGGAAGGTGTCCCTGCCCATGGCNCCTATGATTTATACTTCTTCCAAATATGCCAAGATGCTCTAAATTTACAGCTCGTTAAAATGGCAGCGTGTCGTGGTTCAGCTGCTGGGCCCAAGATTTGTTATCTGGAGAAAAAAGATCTCTGGGCAGAGCAGCTGGCAAAGAGCTCCCCCAGCCCCACAAGTGACCAAAAAAAAAAAAAANTGTCTACAGGGATGAGGGTGGATGAGCCAAGCCTGAGCTGGCAGCCCCGTGCTGACATTTCCTGGCCAGCACAGGGTGCAGTAACAAGGAAGGCGACAACAACTGAGTTCCCAGCATGGAGCAGCTGCCAGGCCACGTGTCCCTGCTGACACACAGCCTGGCAAGGATGGGTCCAGCCTGCCAGGACCAGGCTGAGCAGGAACAGGCTCCCCAGGAGCAGGCTGAGAGCCCAGGCAGGAAGAGCATCTCCGGTGACAGCTCACTAGCGGCAGACGGAGACAGGAGACAAGACGAGGGTCAGGAGAGGCACTGCAGCAACCACGAGCTTCAATAACTGAAAACAGCAGAGGCAGCCTGAAATAAAGCTCTTTCTCATATCAGCTGACACTCAAGGCAACTGCATTTTTGATCATCAAAGGAAAACCAAAAAGCTTTTGCTCTCTGCGATTGCTCACAGACCTTCTATGGGAAGTCATCCTGCCACTCACAAGTTCAGGGAGAGAAATGCTTTCTCAGGCTCCTGGAAGGAGCACAGACATGCCAGAGCCATTCCCTGGTATTGTTTATGTGTATCAGAGGCAAAACTCATTTCATAAGTGTGTTTTACTCTGACAAAGAAGTAGCTGAACTAAGGACAAGAGTGGAGCAGACAAACGCTTGCATGGAGCCCTCTGGGCCACTGCTAATTCCAAATACAGATTTAGCAGCCACCACTCCTCAAAGAAAGGTTGGAAGATGAGGTTTGCTTGCTTAGAGGCTCCCAGGACAATGGTCCTGGTGGCAAATGACCATTGGGGTGGGCTCATCTCTACCAGCCCTGATCCCAACCCTGCAGGGGTGTGGGGAATGAACAGAAAACTCTACCTTACCCCAAAGGAGGAGTGTCCAGGAGCAGAGGTGGCTCACCTCCTAGAGAGCCTGTTCCAAAAACCATGAGGAGGTGCAGAGGGATAGCACAAGTGTGGACACCTTCACTGCCCACCAAACAGAATCCCCCCCTCAGCAGGGTCACAGCAACAGGAGCCCTGTCTGGCCTTACCTGCCACAGACAGAAAAATGTTCTGCACTGAAAGGCAAAGCATGGATCCAGCACTTATTCCCCCAGGAATATTTCTACAACATTCATCACTGATTAAAGTGATTTTGGGTGCCACCACCTCCCTCCCAGAGTGGCCTTTCTGCCTCTGGGTTCTTGCACATAGCTGGGGGTGCAGCAGGCAGGGTCTGAATTAGCAGGGTTATAATTCTTGGCTGGGTACTTCTAGCTATGGTGAGGCACTGGCAGAGCTCAGCTCACTAATTCACCTCCATGTAAACATGATTATTTTAAATGAACTCCAGACGGGGCTTAACTGTAAAAACATCTCCAGTTTTTGCAGCATTTTTAAGTGTTCAGCTCCGAGTTGTTTTCGTTACAGCAAGAACTTACCCTTTCTTCAGCTTACAAAGAATATTTCCAGAATTAATAATGCCCAACACCCCTCCACCAACTATAACACGAAAAGTCACAAGTCTGAAAATTAAGCTGCAGCAGGATTTCACAGTCAGGATTTTCCCTTTCTTAGCCAACCATTCCTTCCCTCACAAACAGGAATGCTTTCAGCTTTCAGAGCCAAGCCGAGGAGAAGTGAAAACAGTGAGAGGTATTCACTTGGCTTGCATTTCTTTTGAGTGTTTCTGGTGCAGGGCTCCCATTACAGCTTGCAGGGAGAAGTGGCAGAAAAACACTGTGTGTACATGGGAAGGGTTGTGCTTTCTCTGAGCAGACACGTTTCCAGGAGGCGGCAGATGAAAGAACTGCTGGTACTTCAGACAGGGGGAAAATAACATCTTGCCAGTTGTGTTTATTTGTAGGGCCCCGTGATTTATGCCTTCCCATTTGCAGAGGGGGCTGAGAGGGATGGGTCACGTGGGGCTCTGTTTAGATAATCCCCGAGGAAATTCGGAGTACATCAGGCAGGGATAGATGGGGTTTGTTCTCGTGGATGAGAGAGGCTGGGAAATGGCAAGGAGATGTGAGATTTCCTCAAGATCCTGGAATGAAGTTCAAGGCTCTGATTTTCTGAGAAGATTGAGTGTGGGTTGTGAGAACGAAGCAATTAAGATAAGAACACAAGTAGTTCAGGGTAGGCAGGGATGAACAGTTCTTTGCTGTTATTTACTGGCCCAGTGCAGAGAAAAACAAGGAGTTCCTCCCTCAAAGACCTTTACCTGTCAAACAGTACAAGGAGAAGATGCAAAACTGTTGCTACAAGCATGAAAATGGAATCTGTCAGCCTCTGACTCACACTCCTGCTTTTTTTTTTCCATAAGGATGCCTCTTTGTGGTATGGGCCCCATCTCAACCCTTTGGACCCTCCTGGATTTAGCAGGACTTGCAGAAATCAGCCACTATTGTCTGTAAAAAAAACCTAAACAAAACCACTGGCGTTTCACACCCTGAAAAAAACCCTTACCACAATCAGAAGAGGCAAGAATGCCACAGCTTTTAAAAAGGAAACATTCATGGCAAAGATGAGTTCAGTTAATTGATCTGGGGACACAAAACAAAGCAAAAGGCCAGGCTGGACGGGGCTTGCAGCAACCTGGGCTAGCGGAAGGCATCCCTGGATGGTCTTTAAGGTCCCTTTGAATTCTGTCATTCAAAACAAAATCAACCACTCAAAGAGGCAACAGCTCAGCAGCCCCAGCACAGGAAATCCCGCTCAGCCTTGAGCTGCAGGGCTTAAGGGCCAGAGGAATCCCTGAGTCTCCAGCACCTGGCACGGTGCTGCCTGCAAAGCTGCTTTAAACAGGCGGCTTTAGCAGCCCCGAGTGCTCCTGGAGCAGCTGCCAGGGCTCACAGCGAGTAAGGCACACGTTTGATCCGTGGCTTGGTGCCTGCTGCTCTGCCATAGGTGCTGATTAAGGGAGCACAGCAGGGAAGGGCAGAGGGAGGATGGTGTTTGTGTGACAGATGCAGGATGCTGGATGCCCTTCGCCAAGGGCACGTCACACAGGAATAGAGAGAGCTGCCACACTGTCAGGATAAAAAGAAGGGGGGAAAAAAAAATAAAAATTAAAAAATGACAGGATGCCACTCACCCAGCCAAATCCTCCGTCAGTGCAAGAAGCAGCTCCCAGAACCCATTAAAAATCAGCTCCAAGTCCTCGTTTCAGTGGCAAGGCTTTTCCATGGTGATCAAACACTCGGCTCCCCAGGTGATAACAGGCTGCAGGGGAAGCAGTACTGCACCTGTATTGAGGAGCAGGCACCAGCCAGGGGAGACCTTTTCATCTGACAGGAACAAATTGGAGTGCTGAGACCTCTGGAAGAGCAGGGAACGACCCCACTGCATCCCTGCCTGCAGCCAGGTCAAGGCAATAGGAAGTGTTAGCAACCCTAATTTGCAGGACTAGACACCCCTGCCAGGAGAGAACAGAGCTGGGAGAGTGCTTGAAGAGTTCCAGCTGCTGCCTTGTCTGCCCAGGGTAGGCAGGATGAAGACTGGCACTGCTGGGAGCTCACTGCCTTCCTCCCAAACCTCCCTCCTGGAAGCTGCTCGTGCTTCCAGCTCATCAGCAGAGAGGCAGCAGTAGCAGGATTGCTGCTTCCCAGTTTTGCTTTCTGGGTTTTAGAAAAGTTCTTTGCTCAGCACCTGCTCAGCTGAGTGATTTTTGCATCTCTTCTACCTAACTATTTTTTTGGGAGCTGCCCCAGATCATGGGCAAGAGCTCCACTGGCTTTTAGTTCAAGGCATTTCAGGGGTTTCACATCCCCCTTCAAGGTCCTCTGCAACTTTGGTGCAGGATCTGCCAGCCTGGGAGGCCTACAGGCCTTTGGGATGGAATCTGACCAGAAGGACAATGATTCTCTGCCCCATGTAATCCCTACAGAGGGAGTGGAAAAGCACCTCTTACCAAAATGGCTCTTTCTTGCCCTGGAAATATTGGGGAATGACCTCCCCCATGATCAAGGCAGCTCACAGGCTTCTGATTCCACTTCTTACTTGACTTTTCTCTCCTTCCTGTATTTTATCCTAAATATTAAGTAATGTATAAGGAACAAAATAACCTCTGAACTATAAGAATCCCCTTTCTGTGCTCGCCTTTCAAGGCAGAGAATGAGAGCAAAAGACAAAACCAGGGCTCCCCTTCTACCCAAAACAGAACAAAAGCTGCAGACACAGATTCAGGACTGTGGGTTTGTGTTATTGCCATCACAGGAACAAAGCCCAGGCCTTATCCTGGCCGCTGCTCAGCTGGCCACAGCACCATGCTAAGATTTCCATAAATTTATTTGGGATTTCTGGAAAAACCTTTTGTTGCTGTTCCCTGACCTGTCTCAGGGATGTCACAGCCTCGACATTTGGATAAGTGATCTGGCCACATTCACAGGAGCAAAGAAAAAAAAATCCCATCCAAGACCTGGAAGGTTGGGGGAGGCCTCCAACACACAATCAAAATAGTGAATATGTTGAGATAACTCATGAAAGACACACATCTAAATCAGGAGTGCAGCAGCAAAAGGGGAATAAAAAAGAGATCTCCATAGGAACAATCCTGCCAGCCAGGCAAACACCTCAGTGCTTATGCAGAAGCTTTCAGCTCCACACACAAAACACCACTGGACACCTATGGGAAGGATGGATTTCCCATGTAACAATCCCAGAGGATGCAATCCTGCCCCCAGCACTTGTGCCAAGTGCTCACAGTGAGCTGTTAAACAGTTGCAGGGTTCCAGCTCTTCTGTGGCTGTGTTTCAGACTGGAATCAAACAGGATTTTTGCACATGTGTCACTTTACACATCTGAGTGCTCAATCCACTGGGAGGAGGTTGGCACACACATCTTTACTCCAGAAATGTTATCCTGCAGCCATTCATAAAGCACCTGGGAAGGTCAGCTCATGTTTTTAGCAGCTAATTTTGACAACTTCCATCTCTGAGCTACGAACAGGAATAACAAAAACCTCACTTGTATCCCAATTTCCCACAATTCAGATAAGATGAAGTGTGCTCATGAGGTTTTCTGCTTCTGATGCTGAAAACCCAGATAAGCTGAGCAGGGAAGGGTGACAGCAGCTGGAGTCCTCTCCCAGAGCCAGTGCTGGCCTGGGAGCTGGGATCTATCTCCTCCTGTGCCAGGAATCTCATGTCCTACCACCCTCACCACAGCAGCTCTCCTTTATCTTCAGGAAGTGCAGAAAAGGGGGAAAAAGCCATGGATTCTTGAGCACCTCACTTCCAAAATGCCAGATTTTCCTCACCAGAGTCAGAAAAAGATCCTCTGCAAATATAAAAGCTTCTGACATTTCAGGTTTGTGCTTTCCTAGCGCTGCCAGTGCAATCCATGAGCAAACACCCTCGTTCTAGAGCTTTCCCCATGTAAGCCACGAGCAAACTTCACCAGGAATTCAGTCAAACCAAAAAACAAAGCCAGGGGTTTGGTTTCCATGCTGCAATCCTGAAATCCAGTAACACCCTCCCTACCCCCCTCACCTCTCTGCTGCTGAGATTTCACTGAAAAATAGAGCTGTATAGGGGTGGTTTTTAAAATACTTTTCCTGAATGGAATTCTATTTGATGCTGTTAAGCTTTGATGACATACCCCAATGACTGGCTTGGAAGAAATCCATTTAGCAAGCTTGCAAATCACGCTGTTTCAGTTCTGTGAGTGCCCATGAGAAATGTGCATTTTCAATCATAAAAGCTGTAGAAACAAAATGGAACTTGGAGAGGCAGACAGAAAAATTCCTTATCAAGGCTTGGCTGTGCTCACAGAACATGTGCTTACCATTTCCAGCTCCGGAAAACTACTTACAGGAACCTGAAACACAAGGCTGAATCCAAAAGTAAGAAATAGATAAATTTCTAGAAGAAAAGTTTAGGGTTTTTTTTTTTTTTTTCCATTTCAAAGTCAAAATGGAGACTCAGATAAAAAAACTAAAGCAGCCCTCCCTTCTCCCCCTGGCTTTTGCTAGGAATATAAATAATTGTAATATGATCCATGCATGGAGTGCCAGGTTTACAGAGGTTCCCTCATGTTTATGTGGAAGGACACACTGCTTTGGGGAAGCCTGGAGGAAGGAAAAGCCAAGAGGCTGCACTTTTTTCACCTCTCCAAAACGTTCCTTGAATGGGAAGGGCAGAAGTTGTGGTGGGGATGAAGCATTAGCAGATCCCACTGCCATCCAAGGTGAAATCCCCACCAGCAGCAGATCTCTGAAACCCAGTGCCAGGAGCCCAGAAACTTCCAAAAAGATCAGTCAGTCACGACAAGCTGGGAGAGAACACAGCCCCATGGGGGATTTTAAAAACTGACTGAAAATTATATTCACTGGGCATTTCCTGACATATTTTCCTCAAATTTTCTCCACAATTCAATCAGTGACAATGACAACACCTTTGATTAATTGCAAGAGAAGATAATTGGAACAAAATGTGAGATGCTCAGCATTGCAGACAATAAAACCCCACGCAGTAATTTTCCTGGGGATTATGAGCTGATGGCCTCTCCCACTGGTTGGGCTGCCTCATCCTTTCCTAAACTGTCTCCTTGCCTGTGCATCCATCTGCTGCCTCCCATCCCATCCCCATCCCTCATTTGTCAGCTCTCTGCATGTTCTCAATTCAATTACTGCACTTTGTTTTTAGCAGAGCACACTCCTGATCCAGCCTTGCAGCCCTGGGCACAGGAACAGCTCAGCTGCTCTTCACCCTGCAACAAAGGGGACCTAAATTATACATCAGCACCCTGAACCTCCCAGGACTGACAGAGCCCTTGGGACACAGCTCCAGGAAGCTTTTCCTTGCAGGAAAGCTGGTTTAAGAAGCTCTTGTCTCCATTTCCTTATCCTCACTTGTTCTAGTGCCATCACTTGTAGCAAGCTACTGCAGGGTAAAAGAACATCTCCATCCTCTACAGAGGCTGCAGTTTGTTCAAGACAAGGAATTATTGATTGTGAGGGTGTCCAGAGAAGCTGTGGCTGCCCCTGGATCCCTGGCAGTGCTCCAAGCCAGGCTGGATGGGGCTTGGAGCAACCTGGGATAGTGGAAGATGTCCCTGCTCATGGCAGGGGGGTGGAATGGAATGGTATTGAAGGTCCCTTCCAACCCAAACCATTCCATGGTTCTGTGATTCTCATTTGAGCTTTTCCTGTTTTTTAAAGTGATGCTGCATTTTGCACAAAGCCTGGCACTCCTTTAGCCCCACCCAACTGCTGTTTATGTGTCTGTCACAACAGACAAGAGCCCAACTCTGCAAGGTGCTTCAGAGACACCCCTGAGAGCTGAATCCTGGGGATATTGCTGACCTTGAAGGGCTGAAGTTCTCTCTCTCTTTTTCCACTTACCCTTGCAGATGCTGCAGCAAATTAACTGAACCTTGTGGTCAAGGAGATCAACATAAAGCCAAAAGGAACTTGTAATATTTCTCTGTTAAGGAGAGATGAAATCAGTGCAGGCTCCAGAAAAGGAGAGTAATGGGAACTGCTCAGGGTTTTGAGCATCTGCAACAACCAAGTGCCTCTTGTAAGTGGTGAGGAACAGAGCAAAAGCTGTTCCTAAGCCTGCCTTGCTTAGAAAAGAACTTCTTTCCCAGTTTTTCTACTGGAACATGTCTGAATTCCTCTTTTTCATTTTGCTTGGATGCTGTTTGGGGCAGGTGATCCCACCTTCCTCCTGGATCAACCACCTTGTCCTAATGGAGGCAGCAGCACAAAGGTGGAGCAGTCCCTGGGAGGGTGGCACTGTGTCCACACACTCTTGTTTTAACCATTATTGTGGCATTCCTGACTGAGACTGTCATCATTCTGAAGGGCTGAGACTGCAGGAATTAATTCTGTCTCATGAGAAGGTAAAAAAAAAATCACATTAAAAGTGTAAAGAAATAGCCTCATTCATCCAATCTCTCATTTGGGGAAAAAAATCTTTAGGGAAACAAACATGAAATGCTAACGAATTCTTTTTCAGTCTAAAAGAATAAATTCTTAATAATAACAATACAAACTCTAAAGGTCTTTTTTACACACAGTTTTGAATTGCTGGCTGGTCACAGTGGTCTTCTAAGGATGAACAATCTCTGATGATACCTAGAAACACATTTTTCCTGCAGACTTTGGTTCCAAATGTATTTTCCTTTGGCTCAACATTTTGACAGTACTGATGTGATTCTGAGCCAAGAGGTTTTCCATCAGTGAGCCACACTTTTGCAGTGGATTTTAATATCAACCACCTTCACATTCACCAGTAATACAATAAATATTTAAAAGGCTTTTATTGACTTCAACTCACGACAATTCTGAAAAAACTGAAAAATGTTATTTTTTAACATTTTATTTGTTTAAAAATATTTGATATATTCACAGAGAGAATCATTTAAAATAATAACAAAATTATAAAAAAGACAGTAGAAAATAAACAGTACTGAAAGGCTGTTTTATTGATGGAACAGCCAGACTATCCCACTAGACAGACAAATGTACCAGTGACAACATCTTCAGACAGAGCATCATAAACAGCCCTGAGCTTTAAAATGTGTCTGTCCCTGAAGAATCCAAATCTCCATGTGCACTGCTCAGACTCTGTGGTTCATTTTCTGTGTTCGTGCCAGGCACTGACACCTTTGCTGCAGAAAGATGGGGATTCAGATGAGGGGCAGCATCCTCTCCTGAAAAAAAAACAAAATAAAAGAAAAAAGCAAAACAAAAGTCATTATTTGCTGTCTGTGGCAAATGACTGAGCTCTCCTGAAGCCATCTCCATTTTCCATGGAAATTCAGGTAACACAGCCACCCTTGTGGCCACAGCTCTGAGGCACTTCAGAGGGTGCTGCTTCAGCCACCAGAAGTCTCCTGATCAGGTAACAAAGGGATGGATTTCTGTGACTGTAACAGAATCACAGAATGGTTTGGATTGGAAGGGACCTTCAAAACCATCTCATTCCAAACCCCTGCCATGGGGACACCTTCCACTGTCCCAGGGTGCTCCAAGCCCTGTCCAATCTGGACATTTCCAGGGATCCAGGGGCAGCCACAGCTTCTCTGGGCACCCTGTGCCAGGGACTCCCCACCCTCACAGGGAAGAATTCCTTGCTAATCTCCAATCTAACCCTACTCTCTGTTAGTTTCAAGCCATTCCCCCTGTCCTGTCAGTCCATGCCCCTGTATAAAGTCTTTTTCCAGATTTTTGGATGCCCTTTAAGTACTGGAAGGACTGAGTTTTATATATATACTGGGTTGTATTTACCTACAGATACACCATACACACACACACACACATATATATATCTTTAATCTTCAGTAGGCCCAGAATAATTTCAAATATGTATACTGGTGTTCCTGGTGTTTTCCACAGCATTGGAATGGGATCCACAGAAAAGCCATGGGCAAAATTGAGTGTATTTAGCCAAAGGAAGGAGACAAGATGAATCAATTCATGGAGCAGGAAGAGCAAGTCATGGATCAGGGCAGAGACACAGAATGAAGGAACTCAGGAGAAATGGCACTGGGAGAACAGCACAACATTCATTTAACTACAGAAAAAGCATTTTGAGATTTCACTTGTCCTGGGGACATTTAAATGCAGCAGCTACCAGCAAAACAAACATATCTGAGTCCATGTACAACAGCAAAGGCTGTCTTGGAGCTTGTTCTCATTCCAATAAGCTGTAACAATTCTCCCTTCCTCTGTGATAGACTAGGTAATTAAAACACTATTTTCCCAATAAAACCAGAAAGTTAGGCTTTCTTTCCCCCCAGTTAATTACCTACTATGTCACTGCAGCAGTCATCTGCATTCATCTGACTTGCAGTAAAGCATGCTTTGAATGACTAATTAAAACAAAACCCCACTGCTAAAATAAAATTCCATCAGTGTTTTTCCTGCTAGAACAGCAGCCAGCAGCCTGGGAAGTCAAACACAAGTGAGGCCAAAGACAGTAAAGGCAGGACATGGGGCAACCTGTGCCAGCCCAGCCTCTTGCTATTCAGGAAGGCAGCAGGAGCACAAGAGAATTTTTTGTGTCCTCAGGGAATCAGCACATCACCTGCAGAGGAAAAGGCTTGGGGGGACACCTCAGAGCAGCCTTCCAGGACCTAAGTGTGCTCTAAGAGGGCTGGAAAGGGATTTTCCACAAGGGTGTGGAGTGATGGAACAAGGGAGTGGCTTTGAACTAACAAGGAGCAGAGTTAGATGGGATTTTGGGAAGAAGGATTTGGTTGTGATGTTGGTGAGGCCCTGGCACAGGGTGCCCAAAGAAGCTGTGCCTGCCCCTGGATCCCTGGCAGTGTCCAAGGCCAGCTTGGATGGGGTTTGGAGCAACCTGGGATAGTGGAAGGTGTCCCTGCCCATGGCAGAGAGCTGGAATGAGATGAGCTTTAAAGTCCCTTCCAACCCAAACCCTTCTGGGATTCTGGGATTCCAGTCTGCACCATGTTTGTGTGATACAAAAATGCTGCTAAGAAGAAAAGCAAAGGCTTTGTTTGGTCAGACATGGAAATGACACAGGAGAGACAGTGAGTGTGCAATGCCCAAGGAAAGCTGGTAAATCATCCTCTGCTACAGCCCCTCTCCAACACTGGATGTAGCTTGATGCTTTCAAAGCTTGGCTTTGTTAATCATTTCTACAGTCGTGTCACATTCCATGATGTCATTGTTTCAACAGCTGTTTTCAGGTTTGTTAAAGAAAGAAAATTTAAAAAAAAAGGAAGAAAAATTTAAGAAAAAATGGAAGGAAAAAAGAAAGTAATATTCCCTTATCCCAAGGCTCTGTTGGAACTTCCCAAGTCTTTGATTCTGGGAGTGCTAAAAGAAAGTATCATATTAGTCTGCATTCCTCCTAACACATACTCCAATATTTTTTTCAGATATACCATAGTCCAATTTTACAGTAGGTATAAAATGCTAAAAGACAGAAAAAGCAAAAAGAATAATTCCATCTACTTGCTCAACAGAAAAATTACTATCAAAATATCCTTAAAAATATCTGAAGCCAACACTGACCATTTTAAAGGCAGAAATCTGAAGCCTTTGACTTTGTTAAATTCACACAGAAAATACAGAACGTGGATTTTCAGCATTTTAACTGTGAAAAAGCTGTGGATATCATATTTCAGCTAAATGGGAGATTCTGCTCCATGACTGTAACTTCCCAGGGTAGAAAGCTGCTAGTCCTGAACCTCTACATTGGCCCCAAAAATACAACTACCAAGTTACTCTCACATGTGTTTTATCATTATTACCTTTTGCTGAGTTCAACCTCATGCATGCACAGTGCATAAAACACTTTATATGTGTTTTATATATAGGGAGGGGTATGGGAATACAGACACAAATAGAGGCAGACTGGTTTAAATCCTTGTGTAGCCCCTGGGCTGCTCCTTCTTTAATAATGTGGTATTCCATTTTATGTCTTCCCCCCATCAGAGAGCAGCTCATAACCAATATTAAGATGGTTTCCTCTTTAACACTGAGTTCCTCACCAGCACAAATATGCAACCTGCCATGGCTAAAATCTTTTGATACACCATAAAAATGGAAATGAAATTCTTTTCCTTTACAAAGCAGGGAAAGGCAAGCAGGCAGGTAATCTTCATGGCTTTCCACCCCCTTTTTTAGAGGCTCTGGGAGTACTCAGTACAATTTTGCAATCATGTAGTTAGGTGTATTTATAAAAATTTTCCTTGTTGAAATCCAATAAATGGAGTGTGTGACCTTAGGTGACCTCCAGTTTTCCAAATTCATTCTAATAGAATAAATTCATATAAACTGTGAAAACTGACACTCTTGGTAAGAGAGTCCTTGGCTGGCAGAAACTCATCAGTGACTGAAAACATCTTGGTGACCCACTGATGGAAAAGGTCACATTTCAGATCAGAGATTTTTCCTGTTCTTGGCACTCTGTAACAAATTCATGTACAGTACTAAATTTCCAGACCTTTGCTTAACAGAAGCATAAAAATTAATAGTGTGTCAACCATGCAGTGACCTGTGAAGGGAGTTTTTCTCTAAGAGGAACTGTCACACACAGAATGTGCCATTTACAAAAGGTGTCATGAATTGTGCCAAAGGAAAAGGGAATTAACCACACTGAAGGAAGGTTTGGTTGCTCACACCATATGGCAACAGCAAGAACAAAGAAAAATGTTTAAAATCTTTCTTTTTGGATTTTTCTCTTTGGCAAAATAAAAAGACTAAACAAGTCTGACTTCTAAGCCAAATGAAAACCATGTGCTTTAACTCCTTCAACTGGGTGTCCATATATTAAATAAAACTATTTTAAATCTATCTGGGGATAAAAGAGAGCCATATCTTGTAAGTGAAAAGTGTAATCATGGAAACACAGAATGGTTTGGGTTGGAAGGGACCTTCAAGACCATCCAGTTCCACCCCCTGCCAGGCAGGGACACCTTCCACCGTCCCAGGTTGCTCTAAGCCCCACCCAACCTGGCACTTCCAGGGATCATGGGGCAGCCACAGCTTCTCTGGGCACCCTGTGCCAGTGCCCCATCACCCTCACAGTCCACAACTTTTCTCTAATATCTAATCTAAACCTATTCTCTTTCATTTTGAAGCCATTCCTCCTTGTCCTGTCACTCCATGCTCTTGTAAATCATCTCTCCCCATCAAGACAATAAATAGGGAGGAGTTTGGAGGATCAGGACCCAGGTTATTTTTCAGTATAAAACCAGAACTATAATTACTGTAATTACCTACAGATTACTTCCTAACATTTCAAAACAATCCTCCCTCTACTCCCCAACTGAAGCAGCTCTCTTCAAGAGCAAGAATAAACTTCCAAGACTGTAAAAAGAACTCCAGTGCAGTGCTCTCATTCCTTTAATAGCAGGGGCTGATAGGAATGGCTTGTTTCTTCTTCAGCCAGATTCCAGCTGCTTCACTTTGTTTATTCCTGACTTCAAAGTTTCAAACACTGTCCTGTCCCAACAAATAACTTCCTCCAGATGGCATTAGCTCAAGTGCTCTGAGCACTGGGATAGCCCAGCACCTGCAGATCTAATTCAGCATCTTAAAATCTTCATTGAAGGTGCCTTTTTTCCCCCCTGTCATTCTCCCATTTTGCTTTTTCCCTACATGAAAAGATTTACATCTGGCACATGGTTACAAAGACCATTAGCAGGGAAACAGAGCTGTCGGAAATTCTTTACACTAATGGCTAAAGTAAAGTAGAAGAAAGAATGTCTACAGGCTCAAAAGTAACAGAACCACTGTCAGTAGAAACACTTCAGAGAATCACAGAATGGTTTGGGTTGGAAGGGACCTCAAAACTCATCCAGATCCAAATCCCTGCCATGGGCAAGGTCACCTTCCCCTATCCCAGGTTGCTCCAAGCCCCATCCAGCCTGGCCTTGAACACTTTCAGGGATGGGGCAGCCACAGCTTCTCTGGGTACCCTGTGCCAGGGCCTCACCACCTCTATAATAAAGAATTTCTTTGTAATATCCCATCTATCCCTGCAATGTCAATCATGCTACTAATTATAACCATATTTAGCATTTCCAGTTCAGAGCTGTGTTTAATTGTATTGTGCATATTGGCTACTTAATGTTTCTGGAATTCAATGGTTTATATATTTGAAGGTGGGTAGGTTATAGAACTAAAAGAATACAATCTTTCCAGGAATAAGCAGGACCATCAACAGGTTCTCAAATAATCCAATTTTCTAGGGCAAACTTGTTCTCCATTTATTAGAAATGAGAGTTCCTCCTCCAGAGCTCTTCTTGCGCTGGCCACCTCGAATCCATGGGCATATTCAGGTTATTGTGGAGAATTTGGCCTTTCTCAGCTCTGCCAGAAATGTGCTTTTTAGGGCAGGGGCTCCCCTCTCATTGTGTGAATGCTTTGCCAAGCACTCACCTGGCTGCAGGTGAGAGCTCTGCCTTCCACTGGGACAGAAACAAAGACAGCAAGAACAAGATGTCCTGCAAAAGCCTGCAGTTCTCTTCTTTAACTCCAACCCAGACTGCCCCAACTCAGTCTCATGACAAACAGAAAAGACTCGAGGCAAAACAAGGCCAGATTTCTAAGGCTGAGTTACATGAAAAGGGTACATTTACAATTAAAACACTTGAGTTGTTTTACAGAAATGGACAGACATCTGTAGGACTCGGGCCAAAAAATGTCTGGATTTAAAAGCACGAGTCTACTGCTGGAGCTGAAAAAACACAGTTTCATTCTCAAAGGCTGCAGCCAACTCATAAACTTCCATAAGTGGGCCACAGACACCAGTGGAGACAGAAAACTATATAGTGTGAGTTCAGTTCAAGTTCTGACCTAAACTTGGCAAATTCCACCTTCCCCTCAGTGTCATGTACTTACAAAAGCCCTGCACACAAGCACACAGAAAATAAACACGTGTATACACACGCTGGGCTTTTGCTGTTTGTTTGTGTAATCCCCAACGTATAGCCCAGCTATAAATATTTCCAAAAAGAAAATAAATGCAGATTCCCCAGCCAGTAAAGGAGGGTGGGGCCAGGCTCAGCAGCTAACAAATATTTCAAAGCAGAAAATGGTTTGAAAATGGTTTTTTCCTCCTCCCAAGCCGGAGTTCAAGGTTCAGTGGTTTTCCAAAACACTCTATATTCCCACCAATGGCAACACTAAACAGAACAAAATCTAGAAATACATTCAATAAACTAAAGCCAGATTTTTCAAAATCCTAGCACAGAGGTAGGGAAAGGCAGACAGAAAGCAGATCCAAAAAATCCAGAAATGAGATTGCAGAGTTTACTAAATAAATATTTCCTTTTGGTGCCTTAAATCTACTCTGCTCCTTTAGATCTGGCATCTTTTGCTCTGCAGAACTTCTCACTGCTTAACGAATTTTTTCCCTGGCCACATCTCTTGCTGCTGTTTCCCACCAAATCCCTTCCAAAAGATGTGTAATGATCTTTCCAAGTAACCACAATAATTATTAACACTAAGAAGGAATATTAAAAGTGAATTTGATTTTTCCATACAGATGGCTGTGATTTTTGGATGTGCAACTGGCTCGGAACAAATAGTTTAGTATTTAAGCACTGCTGTTTCCAGGCTGCAACAATTTTCCTGAGGAAAACTCCAATGAGGCTCTGTGGTAAATACTGAAGCTGCAGCTTTTATTTCAAAATAAAAAAAGGTGAAGGAGTTGGTCCCTTACTGATCCAGAGTCTTTGCAAAACCACCAGGAAAATTGGTATCTTGTGCAAGGGCCAGGGGGAGGAGTAATCCCTAAACTCACAAGAGATAACCTAGGTAAACAGCTGGTGGAATCAGGAGAATCTGACAAGTGATAATTAAAAATCTGCACCTCTAATGGTGTAATTAATATTTTACTTATTCAGTAAAACTAAATATCACCTACATACCTTTTTTTGAATATAATTTTATGCAAAATCTAGCCAGCAGTGGACTGGAAGGTAATTTTAAAAGCATATTTCTAGAATATATTTGACTCTGTTGTTCACACCTTCATGTTTGGGGCTCCAAAAGGCATTTTAATGCCTGTACCTGAAACAAAATAAAGAAGCTAAAAAAAAAAAGAGAACTTGAATGATCAGTCATGGGAATTCACACTTAATTCTAAGATAAAGTTCTGCTGAATTCCCTTAGGATGCAGAGTCAGTCAGTGCAAAGCCAGCAGTAGGACTGGCTCCACTGAGACCTCGTATCTTAATGATATTAATTGCAACAATACTGCCTCCAGCTTATCTTCATCGTGCCACAGTGCCAGACATAACAGCACTCACAGCCTTCTTGAAGGAAAAGAAATAAAAATCAAAGTATCTTTTTTAATTCTTAGAAGTTACATGGCCTCCTTTTATTGAAAAATAATTTTAAAATACTTTTACGTGAATAATTAAAGTTGAGCGACCAGAGTCAAGTGATGTTTCACCACCAGCTAGGATTTGAAAATTAACATCTTCCCAGTTCACAGCTAAAATGCAGGTGGGGTGTCCCTGTGAGGCTGTGGATGCTCCATCCCTGGAAGTGTCCAAGGCCAGGTTGGATCTTGGAGCAACCTGGGATAGAGGGAGGTGTCTCTGCCCATGGCAGGGAGATGGAAGTGGAGAATTCCAAGTGGTCCAGCCCTGCCAGCTCCTCAGATACCAAATATCCAAAAAATCCCTTAGGAATCTCAGTGGACAATTTCAGTGAATCCCTGTAAGAAGTCACAAGTTATTTTCTACCACAAAAAGTTCAGTGAGAGACCTGGATGAGCTCTGCCTCAAACAGACAAGAGGATTTCCTGGGCAAGGAGGTTTTATCCCCTCCAGCCATGGCAGCAGTCTGCACCCAGATGTGAGTGAAAGTTAGGGAATGGGTATCAAAAAGAAAAAAGAAAACTTTCTGTCTGAAGGGCAGTGCTGCAGGGCAGAATCTTCTCATTGCAAGTCACTCCTTTCATATACTGCAGTCACTAAATGCATTCTTATAATAAAAAATTAAATAAGATACACTTGATATAAAAAAAACCCTTCAAATAACAAGTGTTTTTCTAGATGACCACAAGCAAAATAGCTTTATTTCTCTGCTCTGAATACTTAAATATTCACATGATCCTGTGCATTTGTTTTGATGATTTTCACTAACAAAGTCATGGGATTCCCCATATGGAAGCAGTTTGCCAAGACTCCCATTACTGTACTACCATTGCCATGATCTGGAATATTAAAATGCTTGTACCTGCAGCTCAATTACCCCAAATTTTTGTAATTACACCTTTTCAAAAGAAGATGATGAACGTTTTCCCCAGGAACAAAACAAAACAAGACAGAACAAAGCCAGCCCTATACAGTTAGCATTTTCCAATGGTCAGTCTAACAAATTCCAGAACATCTCTATGCACATTTCTAGTACATGAACAAAAAAAAAAACTTATAAAAAATACATCTTTTCCAGCCTTTTTTTTAGCAGCAGAGTGGCCACTACAGGTCTTCCCATTTGTGGATATCAATGACCTTTGGAAAATGTACAGGAATAAGCAGTTCTAGGAAGCTTAGAGAGGCAAACAACTTTTCTGGTAGCTCAGAAAGAGGATTGAATAAGTAAGCATGTGTTCAAACAAGGAAAACATTCAATGTCTTTACTGGAAGATCTGGGAGCTCACTGTTAGACAAGCATAAAATCATTTAGGTTAGAAAACATTTCTAATATCAAGTCCAACCATTTACCCACCACCACCATGTTCACCCCTAAACCACGTTCCCAAGTGCCACATCCAACACATTTTTTTTAACACTTTCAGGGATGGTGATTCCAACACTCCCCTGGGCAGCCTGTTCCAATGTCTGACCACCCTTTCAGTGAAGAAATTTTTCATAATATCTGATCTAAACCTCCCGTGGGGCAACTTGAGACCATTTCCTCTGGTCCTGTCTGTGTCCAGACCCTATTTTGACCTGCTCTTGAAATGAGCACTCAGTGTGATGACAAGTAACTCTGCCTTCACAATCTAATGCTTGGGACCAGAAACTTGGAAAGGTCTGAGAGTAAATACATGATTTTATCTTGTGCTATTTTAAAGTTTGTTAAAATCTGAAATGATTAAACTTTGTGCAACAGAGATAAGCATTCCTCCTTGTAAAAAAAATAATAAAAGAATACACAAACCTTGGCCTGTTACATGGGAAAGAGTAAAAACAAAATTCCTTTGCAATACTTGGGTGAATCTGAGCTCTAAACCAGCAGAATAAATGAGCTGGGGAAATGTATTGCTGTACATTTATGCTGCACATTAAACACAGTGCAGCACCTTCTCAACTCTCTCTTAGACACATGAGTGATTTTAATATCACACCCCCTCCATCTCTGCTAAGTGGTGTAAAACACAGGGAAATCTGCAGGCAGCTCCCACCAACACTGAGCCTCATGAAGGATTCTCTGCCAATGAACAGCTCCCCAGCAGCACCAGAGAAACCAACAACTCTTGTCAGGAGCTGCTCCACACAGCCCTCCTTGAACAGACTCCTTTCCATCAGGGTCTCATTTGGGCAGGTGCTCTTTGCCTCTGAAGCTGCAGCCACACACAAATTGAAATTTGGGATGATTGCTGCACCGACTTCCTTCAGGAAGCTCTGCAGCTCTTTGACTCTTCCCATCTCAAGCTGTAGGTGCCAAATCTGGTGAGCACCTCGCTCATCCACAGCTTCTCTCAGTGCTTTGGGCAGCATTAACAGAGCTTGTGAGGTGTCTGAGGGAAAGTCATTTATCAGTGCTCTGGGTTTAAAAATCCCTGGTCAAAACACAGGGCAATCAGCACTGCAAAGGAGCACATATGGAAATCCAACCTGCATGCTGGGAGCAGAGTGTGGGCTCTGCCTGGTGATGGGCACCACTTGGAATCATCCAAGCATTCAGGCTGGGAAAGCCCTCCGAGGTGAAGGGCACAGACACCTGGCTCTGTGCATCATCACACAGCACTCAACTGAATTCAGGAGCTGGTTGTAGGAACAGCAATTACACAAAGCTCCTCAGGAGAGCAGCTTTTGCAGACCCTCCACACACCTGCCAATGACACAGACTCAATTATTGAGCACAATCCTGGTCTGACACGATGACACCCAGCGTGTGCCAGCAGGAAAAGCACAATGGCAAAGGAAGTTTTATCTCGTGTGCCTGATGGAATTTAATGGCTCCCCAGGATGATACCTGAAGCAAATTCATTCATATCATACACACAATACACTCCCAAGTTCAGGAACACTTTCTCTGCAAGGATCAGATAAAGCAATCTGTTTTCTGGCAGTTTCTTGCACGTGCTGCAATAAGATCGGAATTTTAAGAAATGTTATCCATTATTTTCTTTCTTTCTTTCCACCTCTTAAATATCAGGGAAGAATTGAGTCTGGAATATACTTAAAATTCAATATATCTCCAAGTTGGGGAATATGTTTTCCCTTGTCATTACACTGTCATTGAGCATTATGCTGCCTACACAAGAGCAGGAGAGAACAAATGCTTAAAGATCATCTTTCTTTACACACAACATTTAAATGTCACTGCTATTTGATGCGATATTGGGGTTTTTTTAAATCTTGGAGGCAGAGTGTTGCAAAATCTCTTGCAACAGGACTGTCTCCTACGATGTTGGAAGCCTGGAAAGGGTCTGGATCATGCCTGGGGCCTCTCTCAGTAATTCTGCAATGCAAACTGCAATGTAGCTTTACCTCTACTATTACAGAGTTCTCCAATCGCTCCCTATTCCTTCAGATGAGAAGCAAACAGGTTAATGCAGATTCATTGTGCATTGCTCTGTATTTTTAGAGAGCTGCTTGGAAAGGGAGTAGTGGAGTATCCAAGGTGCAGCTTTATTCCCACAACCTACAATTCATCATGCACAGAAAGTTTCCTGGAAACCTATTCTAAATCTGATAAGAAAAAAAAATCCTCATTAAGAATCATTTGCTTGTTTAATTTTCACTTATTGAGCTTTAATGTACCATAAAAGTAATAACAACAGTGCCTTAACTAAATCCTGCTTGTCTTGTGTTCATTAATTTCAGAAGAACACAAAGCTGCCTGTAGACACAGGAAGCTGCTGGAAAATAAAAAGGAACCGATCACATGAACTCAAACGAGAGAATTTCTCTTTTTTTTTTTTTTTGGTGGAACACAGAGCTCAACAAAAATGTATTCTGTTCACTGTACACACGACACCAATGGGAATAAGAGCCAGTTCAAGTTCTAAGTTACCATTACTTGGGTAATGGCTTCAAGCTGCAAGGCACAGCTGTACGGGCCCAGCCAGACAGGCTATCACAGCAATGCTTTGATAGCATGGGGCCCTTAAGTGTCAGGATATAGAAAAGGCAGCAGTTGTTGGCTGTGAAAACAGTCTGATACAAACCAGATGGGGACTCACTTGATGGGCAACACAAAGGAAAACAATTGGCTCATTCAACAAAGTCAGGCCACTGCCCCAGAGAATTAACAGAAGACAATAACAGTCAACCAGAGTTGATGCAAACAAGAAACAGCCATGTGGTTACGGTTTAAGGAATTGTTTCTCCTCAGACTAAACATAAAGTTTTGATTTCTAATTCTCATATTCATTAATTTCAGTCTCGTTTACAAGCCCCTTCTTCCTCCAAAGTCTTCCGTGTAATTCATTTATGTAGCACCAGCCTTCACACACCTACTTAAACAAGGGAAAAAAAAAATCTATGACAAAGGCAGCTGTATTAATCTAATGTTTCCTGAGGAATGCCAAGACCACAGACAACTTTCTGAACTGTGGCAGAGCAACATCACAGATACACAGGGTGTTATTAGACGTATCTGCATGCATATGGCAATGTATTTACTGATTCTTTTTGATTTGAAATGCACAGAGCCCAACAGGTCACATGCAGGGTTACCAGAGTACAGATGTCCTCCAGTTTTGTGAAGAGTTCTTCTGGTTTCTTACTTAGGTTTTTCTTTAAGCAAACTTCAGATCAATTATGTTGCCACATAAGAGTTTTGTCAGGCTATGGTTAAAAAAATCTATTAAAATAGCTATTACCAAACCTTTTTTTAAGCAATCAAAAATTCTAAAACTGCCCATTTCAGCCATAACTCAAAAAATCCCCAGCCCACTCATTTTTAGAGGTTTGTAGAAGATTATGGTCCAAAATCTTAATTGCTCTTGCTGTTTTATTACAGGAAATATGAAAGTGACATGTGCAAAGGTATTTTGATTACAAATTACTTACAGAGATTGCACAATAACTCAGACCTCTAAGGGCCTTCTGCAATTTCACTCTCAGACTGAAAACATCTGAACTTTCTTTTCATATACTTCAGACTATTCCCTGTGGCAGGCCCTGCACTGAGGAGCTCCACATGAGTGTGAAGGGCTTGGATGGCACCACTCTGAGAGTCAGCCACACCTGGGTACCCAACCAAGGACCTGGACATGGACATGTCCTGGACACCTTGTGAAATCACTGTCCTGGCTCGTGTCAGCTTTAGCACACACCACGGAATCACAGAATGGTTTGGGGTGGAAAAAAACCATCTTGTTCCAATCTCCTGCCATGGGCAGGGAAACTTCCCACTAGACCCCATCCAACCTGGCCTTGGACACGTTCAGGGATGGGGCATCCACAGATTCTCCGGGCAACCTGTGCCAGGGTCTCCCCACCCTCAGAGTGAAGAATTTTTTTCCTAATATCTAATCTAAACCCACTCTGAATGTGTGTTTCTCATTTACCAGGCTGATTCTGGAATGACAGAGGGAGCTTTTTCTTTAAGAAAGTGAAAAAAGGCTTCTCTGAATTAATGAATCAGAGAGTCAGGCCCTAATCATCCTCTTAAGTGGTTCTAGCCTTCAGCTGCTGTGGTTCTCCAGCCTTTGAGCATGGAGAGCACTTCAAAAAAAGGCCAAAACCCAGCCTTGGCTGCATTCAAACCAAACCACCACGTACTCTAGGTAGAAAAACCAGGTTTTACTTCAGTGTCAGACCATAAGCACAGAGGCAAGCCTCCAACAAAACCTTTGTGTGCTGTGCTCTCTCTGAGCTCAAACATCTCCCCAGCAGAACCGCGGGGCCGATTTCCAAAAGCGCAGCCAAATTCTTGAAACCTCCTCTGCAGGGCTGGGCTCTCACATCGTAGCAGGAGAAGACTTTGCCTGCAGTGCTGCTATTATTCATTTTTCACATCATATTTATCGAGGTCAGACCACATTTCCTACGTGCAGCTGAAATTTTGGGTCGAGTCTCTCTCCGTTAGGTCGTTACCAGAAAATTACGAACTTCAGGAACAGAAGAGCCTTTATTTATCAAGCCTGAAACCTCAGAGATACTGGCAGTCGTAGTCCTGCATTAAAAGCAGATGAGAGAGGAGCAGAAACCTCTTTAAATCCCAGGTCTGCCTGCACAGGCAAACCCCAATTGCTGTTGTAAAAAAGGTTTTTGGACATGGCCCGTCAGAGAACGCCTCGCACAGGCTCCCTCAAAGTGAGGATTCCAACAGGAAACTGCTCCCCCTTCTCTTCTCTCTTTTTTTTTTCTTTTTAATCAGGAAGGAAGCTTCATCTTTAGAAACAAGCATTGCCTGTGTAATCTCCCTGGCTGGCTGTCTCTAGGAGTGGGTCCAATTACTGAAATAAGCAAGATGCACTTCTGAGAAGTCAATCGCGTATTTACACTGTAACTCAAACTAGTAAATATTTCCCATTTATAACTCTTGATTTGCACATCAAATCAAGCACAATGGCAGCTGGTAAGTAAATGAAATAATTTTCTCAAGATCTGTAATTGTGGTTTCAGGATTATAAAAACACACCAAAAAAAAAAAAAAAAAAGTCAGGAATTAAGCAATTTGCAACAAATTCCGTGCTTTTGACTTCTCCTGAAGATGCAATGGCCTGACAAGGGCAGACATTGCAGCTGTTTTAATGTCCCTAAACAAACACAGCTCTGCCTAACTCTTGCAATATCCACAGTGCCTAAAATAAGCTCATGATCTGCAACCCTGAGATTATTCCTTTACTGCAACAACCTGAGTTAGGATGGAGAGCAGGAGATCATCCTATTAAGTCTAACCCACCTTGATTGGCTAATTTTGAGCCAAAACACAAACATAATTCTACCACACCTAGAAAAGGTGAGATAACATTTTCACTGTTCACATCTGGTTGATGATTTATTAATTTGTATTAAAAATACATGCCTATATGACATTAAAAAAAGAAAGAGTTAACTGGAAGGCAAAGTCATGCTGTACACAAAGAGAAATAGTTCCTTCCCTGCAGCCAAAGCACTGGGGGGAAAAAAATGCATTTCACAGACTTGCTCCATATTTTGTGTCACACTCAACAACTTTCAGGTTGTTTAGAACTGTGCTTAAAACCAGCTCCTCTTTCTTTAAAAGCAAAACATAAGCTTTAGATTAGAGCAGAAGGACAAGACATACAAAGGTTCTAAATTTAAGTGGAGTTTTTCTAGGTGTAGGGGTTTTTTTTTCTCTCCTGAATGACAGCACTCATGATAAAAACCAGAACACAGTAGTCCACAGACAAAGTTTAACTCATCTCCATCATTTACTACTGTTCCTTGCAAAGGCAGTCACCAAAAGCACATTTGCAAGTGGTATTGCAGAGATGAGGATTTGTTGTATTTCACTTACAGAGGGTTTTACTTCAGCTTTAGGTTAGGACAAGTTATTCCACACTGTTACAAAACACAGCCCCATGTGCAGCCTCAGCACTGAGCAACAGGTCATGCAAAAAAACTTTTATCTTCACTCACCAGCCCTTACCCTATTTTTTAACAAGAATGCTACTTTGGCAGCCTGCATTTCTCAAAATCAGCATGTTATCAAAGAGGAGCATTACCAGTATTTACATAGTGTTCTTCATTTGGAAGGCATCCTAGATAACATTTACTCCATGCTGTTGCCTTATTTGAAAGTTTCATGGGCTCCTGTTCTTAAGAAATTAATCCTGTGGGCTTGGGAAACCTATATTTATATTTAATTATAGGCAGCCTTTATATCACTGTATTGAGAAGGTGGAGCTGGACAAACCTGGCTTCTCTTTGGTGCATGAAGCTGAAGGTCTTTTTACTCCTAAAGCATGTAGAAAAATAAGAAATAAAGTACCCAGCAACAACACTGGTCACCAGCATGAAAACTACCTGTAAATAACAATCTAATAAGCAGTAGAATTTTAAAAATAAGATTTGATTGATTGAAAATAAAGTTTGATTTGATTGTGGACACAAATGGTCTAAATATCCATCTTTATTGGCCACTTTGGTTTTCTTCGTAGCTTTACAGCTGTGCCTTGCCTCTCCTAAGACTGCCAAAAATTTACAAAGCATTAAAAAAGAAAAAGAAAAAGGTTTATCTTCTGAGAATGACAGTTCTGTGAATCCCCAGTCTGCTCTGTAGAAGAGCTCTGGGGGCAGACAGTCAGAATTTGTGAGTTGTTCATCACTCACCTCATACACACTCATGTCCCAGGGATTTCCCTCCTACCCAGCCACCCTCCACACTAACAGCTGGCTCCTTCCAGCTTTCATGTGGTGCTTAAAAAAGCTGAGCTGAGAGCAATTTAAGAACAGGTAAAGCTGAAGGGAGTCCAGCTGCCTCTGCCCAGGGCTCAGCAAAGCCAGCACAGCAGGGAGAGCAGAAGCTGCTCCTTCTGTTGCTCTGCTCTCAGGCTTGCACGAGCCACTGAATTATAAAAGGCAACATCTGCCTTCCCTGCCAACCAGAAGAATATAACAAACTCAGCACATGCTGAAGACATAAAGCCTGCATTTCTCCTATCACAGTGCTATATATGTTTCTCCAAGTTGAAATATGTGTTTGTAATACTCCTTGTCTTCACCTGTCACCAAACAGTATCCAGGCAATGTGTTGCCAGCACCCAAAAGCATCAAGACTTCCTGCTCTGATACTGATGCCTTTTATAAAAGAAACTAAAATGAAAAAAAAGGGAGATAAGAGACCTACTTAAATGACTGCTAATCCAAGTAAGGCTGGTCATCCTAGGAGATCCTGTGGTGCATGTGCCAACTGAACCAACCCAGCCAGCAGCAGGTCTACCTGAGACCTGGAATGGCTCCTGACTCCAGCTTAGCTGGCACAGATGTTCCAGGCTGTACACAGAGAGTGACTGAGTGTAAATGTATCTTATTCAGGAAAGTGCCTTTGTAGGCAGGCTGTAATCTATGTGAGAAGCTGTAGCATAATCCTGGAGGCAGTAACTCCAATCAAGTGCCCTGCTGGAAAGGGAATGCTGTTTCTCTGAATCATGGAATCACAGAAAGGGTTGGAAAGGACATTTAAAAATCATCCAGTTCCAATCCCCTGCCATGGGCAAGGACACCTTCCACTATCCCAGGCTGTTCCAAGCCCCATCTAACCTTGAACATTTCCAGGGATGGGGCAGCCACAGCTTCCCAGGGCAACCTCTACCAGGGCCTCACCACTCTCACAGCAAAAAAATTTCTTAACATTTAATCTAAATCTGACTCTTTTCAGTTTTAAACCATTGCCCCTCATCCTGTCACTCTCCACCTGTATAAAAAGTCTATCTCCCCCCTTTTAATAACCCCTTTAAGGCACTGGAAGGCCACAGTGAGGTGTCTCTGGAGCTTTCTCTTCTCCAGGCTGAACAATCCCAGCTCTCCCAGCCTGTCTCCACAGCAGAGGTGCTTCAGCCCTCTGATCCCACCTTGTTACAGTGACACACTGAAGTACATCCTTTAGAACAACCATGAATCCCCCCATTTACATCCTTCACTGCTAACAAATAGGTATGTGAATTAAACTGGTACAAGACCACAAAAATTGAATGCCTCTTCACAACATTATGGCAGCAGATGATGTGCAAAGGGACTTCAGACTCAATTATATATCCATAAATGAGCAACAGGTTCAGGAGAGACTGTTCTGATCCTTTTCCCCGACCCACCACAACACACAGGCCACAGAACAGCTAAGCATGCTGACTTTCTAGATGCACATCAGTTCTTTCTTGTTAAACCATGGGCTCAGAGCTGTGGAACCACTAATTTGTGAGAAATTTCTCCCTCCAGAGAAGAACTAACTGGAAACAGCCCTGGGGCTGATGTAAGCATTAAGTACATGGGGAGTCTCTGTCCTTAGGTGGCTTGCCCAAGCCCATTAATTTTTTGTGTGGGTCCCCCATTTATATAAGCAATGTTTGCATGAAAGGGGAAAGCAGGTCAGCCTAGTCAGCTTGCCACCATCTGCTTTTATTCAGAGTTGCTCAAGATCAGTGCCAGTGGGATCAGTGCCCATTAAAGGGGTTTATTGTGTGTGTTTATTTTTTGCTCTTTACAATGAAGGCAGCAGCAATTACTGTAAGTTTGTAAAAGTGCACACAAATCATAATCCTCAACACAAAGCTGCTTCAGTCAGATCCCAGCATGTTTACAAATCCTAGACAGGCTGGGAGAAAGGCTCTCCTGGCACAACAATTCCCATAGACTGGGGAGGAGCGTGGTGATGTCCAGGAGATCAGAGACTTGTATTTAATAGTTGTTATCAAGACCATCCCCTGTTTGCAACCCACAGCAGCTCCAGCTGATTCACCACCACATGGGAGCCTTAGACAAAGGGGAAAAGCCTCACATTGGAGCTTGACCCCCAGACAGGCTGACAATGGATGGGTTTATACAACTCAAACTGGAGCTGTGAGAGATCAAAGGTAGGATGCCAAAGTGGAAATAGCAATTTAGAGCTCTCAGCCAGTACATTCCAACTCCTGAGAGTGCATATGCAGCAGCAAGAGGTGTCCTTCCTTTAAGGAGAATTCTGCCTGGGATGTGCCTGGCCACTAGAGACACAAGCTACAGAACACCCCAAAATGAAATAAAATATAAAAAACCCCAAACAGTCAAACAATTGCAAAAAAACCACACCCTACCTGGCAAAAAGAAGCGAAAAAAGGGAAAATACAGAGAATCGCAGTAGAAAAACTGCAAGGCTTTGGTTCCAGGTCATCACAAGTGTTTGAAAAGTCAATGCAATTATGAATCAATTTTTTAAAAATAAATTCTAATTAATTTGGATGTAAAATCCTTTACATTTTTAAGATACACTTCAGAACAGAAGATCCTCTGAACCTTCTGGTGTCTGTGTGATGTGATGTAGGCAGCTCAGCAGGCACCACATGATATTTTGAGTTAAAAAGGGCATAAAGTGATAGGAAAAGGGGGAATGGCCTTAAGATGAAGGAAAGCAGATTTAAGTCAGATATTAGAATGAAACTCTTTTATTATTTGGGTGGGGAGGCCGTGGCACAGGTGGCCCAGAGAAGCTGTGCCTGCCCCATCCCTGGCAGTGTTCCAGGCCAGGCTGGATGAGGCTTGGAGCAGCCTGGGATAGTGGAAGGTGTCCCTGCCCATGGCAGGGGGTTGGAATTAGATGATCTTTAAAGTCCCTTCCAACCCAGAGCTGTCTGTGATTCCATGATTCTATGAAAAAGGTCAAACTCCAAATGTACACTGGGTGCTTTGTGCAGCAGTGCCACAGGTTTTCAGTTTATCAGCCTGAAAAAGGCACTGGTCCCTCATTATTTTTACATTTCAGCCCCCATATATGACTGAAATACCAGGCTTGATTTTGGCACTGCCCTGAAGTTTAACTTTTGACCTGTAAAACACACTTAGAAGGATGCCACAGGTCACTGGATTAGATCACCTGCAATCCTTTAAAATCTAGGATTGAGGAGGGAATCAGATGAGATTTTGGAATATTTACTTCTGAGTCCCAGGAAATCTGAATAAAGACAAGCAGAAAATCTAAATATTTGACAGTCTCCATAGAAAGTAATGCTTTCAGTAGTGATCACGTCACTTTGAAGAAGTTTTTTTTTTTTCCCTTCCTGCAGAAAAAACCCATCTGGTGCTGGAATTTCACTGAAAATCCCTGCTGCTGTGTCCAGACCAGAGGAGGGGCTTGGTACAGGAACACACCCTAAAATTCAGCAAAATAAGTGTATTTAGCCACGAAGATCCTCTCAAAAGGGAGGCTTTATTCTTTTTACTGTATGAAAAGTGCAAAATCGTTCCCTCCAGAGATCACACATCCAGCACTGGATTCTGCTGAGGGCTGGATGAGGGAGGTGTGAGGATACAGAAAGCTGTGCAGATTTCGTGATGGGTGTAAAGCACCAGCACCACAGGCACCAAAGGGAGGCTAAAAAGGGAAATTTTCTGCTTTTGCACATGGCAAAATCCTCAGCACAAGGTCACAGCAATGTCACTGCAGCAGAGAGAGCTGTGTATCCCTCTGTGACACTTAAGGAGGGCTGCAGGAAGAGAAGACTGAACTCTCAGCCTCTTAGAAGTTGAAGGAGATTGCCAAGGAATCTGCAGGGAAAGGACTGGGCAATACCTGGTGTGGAATTGGCCTCCAGAGGAGAATCCCTTCTCCCTGAGCACAGCACTCAGCAGGAAACCCTCAGACTGCAGGGCAAGATGAGACTGCTTGCTACAGTTTTCTTCAAGTATAAACTGTGTTGTCTTGGTTTTTTAATTTCTCCATCTGACTACTCGGATTTCAATTCATTTAGGTGCCTCAAAAAATCAAATTACATTCTAGGAGTTGAAAAAAAACCCAGTTGTGCTTCACCTGCTTGTAGTTCCCATTTTTCACACCTTTAGGACAAGCAAGTGAGGGGAAGAAATGACAGGTGTGTGAGAGCAGAGGAATCATTTCCCAGGAAGAGATCTTTTGGGAATGGGTACAAAGATGTGCACAGCCCCATGAAACCCAGAGCAGCTCCTGCTGTTTGGTTCCTCATGACTCAAACCTGAAGCAGCAGAACACACCCACAGCAGGACATCATCAGCCACACTGAGAAATTCACACAAAGACTTTGCCTTAAGCTAAGAAAAGTCCCAACTTCTGGTTTAACATTTTGTCTGAAAAATAACTGAAGTAGCCCTGTGGGAAAAGAAGCAGCCACAGATATAAATGACAGTTGTTAATAGATAAATAGTATTTGCAAAAGCCAAGAAATTAAAAGCTCCTGTTCCAAAAGTACAACAACACAGCTAAATATTTACTTACAGGAATTCACAATAGAAACTCTCAAGTGTGGCTACTGAGGATTTTATGTGGGATATTATTCAAAATGCACATTTATTACTCACAGGGATGTTTTCTACTGCATGGGCTATCACGTAACTGCTATGGACACGTGCAGAATAAACAAAACCTCCTTGAGAACTGGCATTCTAAACCACCTGGAGCACCTAAAAGCTAATGACTACTTCTAGAAAAGCCAGAGCTTCTGTGGGAAATACAGCTTTGCATTTCCTGACCTGCCCAAATGTAAAATACATTAACTGAGTGATGTCAAGGAGCCACCTGATAGCACTGAGAGGTAACAGGATAGGAAAACCAGAGGCAAAATAGACCAGAAACACCCCTGGAAGAGTTCAAGGCCAGGTTGGATGGGGCTTGGAACAACCTGGGACAGTGGAAGGTGTCCCCACCCGTGGCAGGGGCTGGAACTAAATGATCTTTGAGGTCCTTCACAACCCAAACCATTCTGTGAGTCTGCGACAAGAATTCTGAAGAAGCACTGAAAAAACTCATCTAAAACACTTGCCTGAAAAATGCCTTAATTACAGTTGATTTCATTACTCCAATTTCCAAGATCTTCTCTCAGAAATCAGGCAAATTCAAGGAGAAGAGAGGCTGCACAAACTACTTCTGCCTCTCAGGTTGTGGTGATTTTCTCCATAGTGTGGAAGAAAAGCTCTGGTTTGGTTCACTGGCTGCTATTTCCAGGCTGGTGTGGGGAGTCTTCAGCAAAAGCCTTCAGTGAAATTCAGGCCAAAAAAAGAAACAGCAGGATATTAAGGGAAAAGTAAACTTTCAGTAGAATAGTCATTGAGTTTGACCAAAACAGTTCCAGTTCTAAGAAAAAAAAAAAGACCTTTAGCCTTATCCTAATCTTCTTCCTTCCTTGAAGCATCTGTTACAGATTTGCTTCATGCCACAATAGTTTTAAGAAAAAATAACCCAAAACCTAACTCAGAGCAGTTCCTGGCTGAAGAAGAAAGACAAAGAAGCATTTAGTTATAGCCATCTTTTCAGTATTACAGCTTTCAATACAGCCTAATGTCAATGTTAACACAGGAGCAGCCCATTTTCAATACTGAAACAAGGACTATGGAATTTTTGTTTTTATACAGATGGTTTTAAGGGCTCCTTGTCATCTTATTCATTTATTGCACAGATCATCTCCTCCCACAAGCAGTTGTGCAATCTCTTTGTGGCAACAAAGCCAATTGCTCAGTGTCCCAATATTCCTTTCCCATGTATTTACAGTGCCTGAATATAATTCACTAGCTGGAGATAAAAAGGTATTCCTATCATCAAGTTGTGCTCTCTAGGTCACATTTTGAGAGTCTATCCTGTAGGAAAATAATTAAGTGAAGATACATCTACCTCTGAGCTGCTCATATTAAAGTTTAAAAATGCTCTGCACTCAAGCATTGCCACCTGTTCTTTCATTTGAATTTTCAATATTCTGAATCCCTTTCATGTAAGCCTGAAAATGCTTAAATTCTGGAAATATGAGCATTCACCAACCACAACAATTACTATCCCATTAAATTCATCAAGATATATGAAAGAATGGTCCAAAGATTAAAGGGTATTATAAAGCCAAAAATACATATGCATTTGTATTATGTACTACAACTATATGTTTTCAAACCACTGTCTCCACTGTGTCTAGAGAAGGCACACATTTCAATTAATAATACATCCAGCCCTGATTTTCAGTTGTAGCTTTTCAGGAGACTTTACCCTTTCAGGCATGATATTGTAGCAGTCCTGAACTTCAACTTTCATTAGAAGCCATCAATCAACTTTCTCTCAGTAAAAACACATGTTCACTGCAGACCACAGAAACTTTTAAACAACAGAAGAAAGTTCTAATGTGTATATATGTTTAGGGCCATCAAAAGATAAGTCAAATCTTGTCATGTACTTATCAATTAAACAAAAATGGCTTTTTTACATCCAACTTGAAGTTCAAAACAATGTTCCTTTTCTCCCCACACTGTGAATTCACACCTCACCTCAGGGCTTTGGATTTCCTAAACTCTAATACCAATCCAACCACTTACCCTTTAAACTCTGAAAAAATACCTAAATGGTCCTGCCTCCAAAATGCTTCTCCACTTCCAGGCAAGCATTCCTTGTCCCCTGCTATCCCAGGGAAGGCAACCATCTGACATGAAGCTTTTATAAACAAGGTGCTTTGAACTTACAGTAACAGATGTGCTTCATTTTAAAATGTTGTATTTACTTAAACCCACGTACACTTATCATGTTGCAAGCTTTCCTTTTCCTTTCAAATGCTTCTTATTAATTTTTACCCTCAACTTTTGGCCTGATTAAGGTCTCTGTGGTGAAGCTTAGAGAGAGATGACATTCTGGTTAAAACTGACAGACAGTTGTTTCCATTTGCAAATCCTTGAGATTTTTGTTGGCTTATTAAATATGTATACTTCAAATGAGATTTCAATTATCCTGCTATATAAATCATCCTTTTTTTTGTTTTTAATGGTCCTCTGAAAGAAAATTGACTACTGCCACCTCCTGGTCACATGTTTTCAGCTGACACACACAGCTGGACCGTGCCCAAATTCCTTGTGTTACAGTACAGAAAAATGCAGAGGTAAAAATAGGTAAACACAGACCTGCACTAAGTTGTGCCACTTCAGCTCTGGCAGCTTTTCCACTAATTATCCATAGATAATTTTTACATTATTCATAACTTTCTTCATATGCAAACCACAGTTTTGAAATTAGGTTCCAAGTCCCACGACCAATAACATTGGCCTGGGGCTTTTCTTGCCACTTATAAATATTTGAAGCAAAATAATTCCCTCAGAATTCGACAAGAAGTTTAAAAAAAAATTAAATGGAAGAAGTTCAAAGAATTATTTTTAAAAGGGCTTGAAGGAAGAATTTCTCTGTACTAGGGTGGAGCAATTATAATTGCATATATTGTAGACAGGCAGGTTTTTAAGATTCTTGCTCTTAGAATGTAAGATTAAAACTGCTACACCTCTCACTGTAGCACCTCTACAAACTTCTTATCTGCTAAAACAATTACCCATGGCAGTCATGTGCACAGTTTATGCTATTCCAACACTGACTTGAACTGCAATAAACAAAAGATATTCTCTCCCTCTCTTTCATCATCCTGAACACCTTTACGAACACTGTTAAGCAACCTCCAAAAATAGCAGAGATAATACTCAGTGTCCTTCATAAAGAAAATCATTATCTGTTACACACCAGCTTGAAGCCCATCTCAAATCAGGTGATTTTAACATTGAAAATATCTTTTTTTTCCCTACATTTAGATGATCTTAACTTCATGTTATCTTTCAGTTCTCCTGTAGCACTCCTGTGTTTTCTCAGGCATGCAAGCCCCTCCCTTTATCACAACATTATGAACATCTCGTTTGCTGAACAGCACTCCATGAAGCAATTAAGATTCAGTTGACTACAGAAAATGCATGTTGTAATGCTCTTGGCAAATCCAAATTTAAATAAATACTTAATTGCCAAGGTTCTCATGACTTCCATTCAGATACATTTCATAGAACCACAGAATGCTTTGGGCTGGAAGGAATCTTAAAGCTCATCCAGTTCCCCCCCCTGCCATGGGCAGGGACACCTTCCACTATCCCAGGTTGCTCCAAGCCCCGTCCAGCCTGGCCTTGGACACTCCCAGGGATCCAGGGGCAGCCACAGCTTCTCTGGGCACCCTGTGCCAGGGACTCACCACTCTCACAGAGAAGAATTCCTTCCCAGTATTCCATCTAATCCTACTGTCAGTCAGTGGGAAGCTATTGCCCCTTGTCCTGCCTCTCCATGCCCTTGTCCAAAGTCCCTCCAGCTCTCCTGGAGCCCATTTAGGGACTTGAAGAGGCTTTAAGGTCTCCCCAGAGCCTTCTCTTCTCCAGGCTGAATTTCCAATCCTTTCAGTGCACCCCAACAATGACATAACTCTGTACAGACACAGCCAGAACTTTGTACACATGTATGCACTTGGTATACAGAAATGCCTGGAAATGTTGTAGCAATGAAAACCAAATTTTAAAAGAATCAGCACTCTGATGTCAGTATACAAGAATATTTAGAAGTGATGTGCTGAACTGAGAGAACTGTGCACATTGACATTGATTTACCTTCTTGTTGCATCTCCTCAGATTTCCTTCTCACAAAGGTAACTCGGGGTCTCACAGCCTCAACGTGTGCAGCTCCTTGGCTTTCCTCCTAGGTATCATACATTAAAATCACACCACAGATCTCACTTTTGATGCAAAAGCATAGCAAGATTACATTCAGCTTCAAGAGACATCCAAAGATTCATTAAACATGTGCACTTGCTCTTCTTACATTTGGCTTCAAGAGAATTCAGCTCTGAATTAGGCTGTTACAGCTATTCCCTCTAGACAAACATCCTGAGAGCAGGAGGAATGGATGGAAAATTGACATTTAGACCTGAAGACACAGGAGACTTTCAATTTTTACTCAAAAGCACGTAGTGGAAAGAACATAAAATTTCTCTGGCTTTCTTCAATACCCAGGATATCTCCATAGGTATTACCCTCCTGACTAACAGGAGAAAGATGAAAGAGAAAAGAAATATAAAAATTTCAGCACACAGGTTGGAAAACCCAAGCCAAATCTAAAATTTATTTCCTTGGCCATGTTTTTAGAACTGGTTGCTCCAAGCACCATCCAAGCTGGCCTTGGACACTGCCAGGGACGGGGCAGCCACAGCTTCTCTGGGCACCCTGTGCCAGGGCCTCAGCACCCGGACAGGGAAGAATTCCTTCCTAAACTCTGCTCTAACCCTGCCCTCTGTCAGTTTAAAACCACTGCCCCTTGTCCTGTCACTGTGTGCCTGTCTGGAAGACCTAAGCTTTCTCTTAAGACAGACAAAATTAAAGCAGACAAGATGAGAAAGAGCTGAGATTATTTTGTGAAGCAGGAAGGTCTCATGGAAACGTGACTGAAGGACACCAACGTTACAGAATATTAAATGTCAGCAGCGTAACAGTTCTCATGGGTACATCTGAATTGTTTTTTGTTTTTGTTTTCTACTGGATTTACAATACAGCAAAACTCAGTTTAAACTGAACTGAGATGCAAACAGAAGTTGAGAGATAACACAGATTCATAACCTACAATTATGCATTCCTGAAGGTTCAAAAACCACGTCTTTTGAAATACTAAAGAATGAAAGCTAATGAGAATACCAAAGTGACAATCCCACTTGAAATATGTGGGATTGTATAAAAACATCCATACTTACAAAAGAATATTATGGAAATATTTTGCAACCAAGTGATTTTCTAAGATTTTAACAACGCATTTGGGACTTCAAATGATTTAGATTTACCATCTCTAGAATGTGTAGTCACGCAAACATGACTTCAATGTTCCTGTCCCTCCCATGATCAAAATGGTTTATTTAGAATAGGAAGAGCCCAGCTTCCTCCAAGTCATTCTCTTGTTTCTTAGAGCTAAGACCATGAGGGCAAAATGGCCACAAATAACAGTCAATTCCTGTATTGTTGCACAAGAATGGACAGGAGAGGTCAAAGTAAAGGTGCATTTAGTCTGGCTTTCTGTCTAACAATGGCTAAAAGCATATATAAATCTCAAAAAATGATCTAATGCCAGAAATGGAGGAGCAGCCAAGGAATTTGGGTAGATAAGAAAATTCCTGTGTGACTCAAACCATTTGTTTTGGACTGAGTGACCACACAGACTTCTCTCTTCATGACTACAAGGCATTTGCTCGTGCCCTGTGTGAAAACTCAGTGCTCTTTCTGCTAGTGAAAGGCTGACCTACACAGCAGTGCCAGGGAAAAAACCTGGCAGCTCCACATCACTGCCACAACCTCCCTGACACAAGGATCCTGCTCACACAGGCTGCAGAAACCAGCCAGGCTGTGCCATCCCCTCCCAAGGCCAAGGCCCAGCAGGACCCCATCTGAAATCCTGCATTTTCTCAGGTCTCTCAGCAAACTTTGCTCCTAAACAGATTTGTCATCTGGCTTTGTAGGTAGGTGATATATTTTCATTTCAGTGAAGGCAAACACTGTCTGGAGATGAAGAACAAGATGTGAGAGTCAGTGACTAACTTGTGAGGAAATCCTTCAAGAAGTTTGCAGTGATTACTGCCTTAAACATTGCACAGAATGAATGAATCATCCTGAAAGCCCCAGTACCTCTTGCTCTCTTAGCTGGTTTAATGTTACCAGAAAATCTGTCTCCTGCAGGCAGGTGACAATGCAGGTCCAATGGCAGAGCTGAACACAGATTAATTAATGAACACATCCTTAATTAAACCAGGGGAAAGGTTCATCCTTGTCACAAGGCAGATAAATGCTGTCACAACAAGCTTCCAAATCACCTACAGGAATTATTTTTTAATTTCAGAGAAGGATGTACAGATCCAGTACAGGATCTTACAGAATATGGCTTGACCACAGTAAACATCTCTCCTGGATGGGGCAATCACTGGTAAGTATGATCACCTCATAGAGAAGATAAGAAGTTATCCTGTGAGAAAGTGATTTAGTCTTACATTAGGAATAACCACACTCAGGAAAAAAACAAACCCAACAAAACCACACAGAGTTCTGGAGTTTGGTTGCTTGGTTTGAAGGGAGGGTGAGTTTTACATGCCAGAGGCAAAAAAAAAAAAAA
>VZTZ01011734.1:65583-166155 GCA_013400955.1 Drymodes brunneopygia
AAAAAAAAAAAAAAAAAAAAAAAAGCCACACTAAGGGTTCAGATGCAAGAAAAGGTTTCTAAAGATAAGATCATGTATAACTACCTACAGGTAAAGGATAGGATAGGATAATATATAACTATCTGTATATTTTCTGTGAAAGACACGTTACCCTCTCTGTCCCTATTACTTTTGGCTAGAATCCACTTTTCCCTGTGAACAGTAATTCCAAGAAAAGTTTGCTCTGGTGAGCTCAGAGTGAGAGAGGTGTAACATTTAAAATCTTCTCTTAAGATGCAACACATCACTTCAGGTGACAAATTTAAGAACTGCTCAGACACCAATGGCACAATACACATCAAGGCTCAAAAACAAACCCAAATGCAGGTTAATGCAAGATACTTTGGGTTATTTTTAATTAATACAGAACACCAGGGAAGCACAGAATTTATCCATGAACACAGCAACCATGGTAGATAATACATTATAATACAGATAATATAATAATATAGACAATATAATGCTTTCAAACACACTGTGAAGCCTCACATATTAGAGAGCAGTCTGCCACCTCATTTTTAGCTTTTGCCACTTGTTATCTGAATTTAGTTAGCAAGCAAACCTTCACCTCTAGGTAACAGCACATACTAATAAAGTAGTACAAAATTACTGTCTGTGTTTGAAGCAGAGATCAATAGGATGTTCCTCTACCTTGAAGTGTTTTGAGGTTCATCACCCTCACTGCCTTTCCAACCCTGCCCCTAGGAGGACAAATGAAGCTGCTGAAATGCTGAGTCAGTGGGTTACAACTCAGGAAGCCAAACCTCTGTTGTCACTTCCTCAGCCATACATCCAGGATGTCATCCTGCATTTGAAGGACTGTGCCCCTAAAACAGGGGAATGCCCCAATGAACCATGTATGGGACTGGATCCTGGGAGACCAGTGAAGATGGGAGGAAGTGCAGAAAAGATAAAAAGGAAGGTCTGAGTTTTAAAGGAGGGATATTTAAAGGATTTGTCACAGGAAAGACAAACACCTCTAATGCACACATGCACCTTGACTGCAGCTTCTCAGCTGAGTGTGTCACTGTAAATGCACCAGTTCTGTGATGTCAGGCATGACAGTGAGACAGGAAAATTTGTTTTGCCAGGCTTCAGTTTGCTCTTTCTGACTAGGCACAGAAAAAAATCCTTTCAGCTCACCTGGGACAGATCCTCTGGGAGTGGTGTCATTTTGCAGCCTGGCAGAGCAGGATTTGAACCTGGCTGTGACTCCAGTTCAGCCAAAAGCATCGGACTTGGACTTGTATCTGCATCTCCAAGAATTTCTGCTGGGAGAAAAAAATTCGTTCATGAGCAGGAGCCTTAATCTCCTGGTCAGCTCATGTGGCAGAAAGTGCAGCCTTTCAAACTTCCAAAGTGGGGCATGCAATGTTAAAGAGAATTATTTCCTCCTTACATGGCTCATTGTATATCCCTTAAATTGCTCTGGTGGGGATAAAAATGAAATAAGAAATACATGTCTGTGGAAATTGAAAAAATAAATCAGCTTTATCATCTGTAGATTTCTAATGTGGCAGCATCTGAGAAAGCTGCAGAGCTGTACAGTTCATCATACCATTATATGCTTAATGAGCTTTATCACACTTCCTGGAAAGAAATTGGAAAAGCTTCTTCATTAAAATGTTTCACTCCTGTATGAACTAAAAGAAACCTGTATATGGTATCTTTTAAAGGGATAATTTGCTCTCTAATCCTACATTTATCATGGTTTTGCAGCCTGCAAGTGTGTAAAACATCTTTATGAAAAATGTACTGACAGCTCATGAACTAACTTTAGCCTTCTGCTATCATACAGAGCCAAAGAATGAATTTTAAGCCTAATTAACTATAATCATTGCTTAATTAACTGTAATTATTGTTCACTTTAAGACTGCATGTGCCACATTTCATTTGCATGTTGGTTTTTATATCCCTGACTTTAGGCATTGAAAACAAAGATCTATAAATGTCTGATCTTCAAGATGCTGTTGTGTACCTACATGAGCAACACCCGCTCCATCCCAAAATGGACATTGTGTTTCCATAATACAAATAAAAACTGGTCACAAAACTGAGAACAACCCACAGACACACAATCCCCCAAATTCTTACAGATACCTCTGTGAGTGACTCACTCTGACAGAGGAACTGAGTATCCACTGCAAGGTTTCATGTGCAGAGATGCACACCCTGAAATGTGTGAGCTCTGACACTCACTGTAACTGTATTTTAATTGTTATTTAGTATTAGCCCTAATAATAATTATCAAATAACATGATGGACCTGAATTGCAGCTGTTGTGGCTATCAAGAAATAGTTGACTTGCATTAGAGGCTGAAGGACAGGCAACCTCACATCCCAGGGGAGAGAGAAAAAAGGTTTGGAAGGAAAGTGGAAACAATCATAGATTATTCCTTCCACCCTCCACTCGATCCTCCCTCCAAAAGCAGATTGTTTTCTATTCAGTGTTGACTTCACTAACAAAAGGACTTAGAAACAAGGATTTCTGTTCCTCCTTGATATGAAAACAACTCTTGTCTTGAAGGCAGATCCAAGCTTTGATACAATGTTGTTTCCTTAGCAATGCAGCGAATTACTGTGCTGTGTTCAGAGGTGGGGAGGGAGGGAAACTAAATTAAAAATCATCAGAATGCAGGAGAACTGAGTCTGGGATTATAAAGATTATGTAAAAGCACAGGGCACTGCCCTATAGTAGTTAGTCCAGGGCACTTGCCTCCTCTCAAAAATATGCTGCAATAAAAAGAACACTGCAAGATTTAGAGAGATGACCTTAAAAATCAGTAGAGAAACACACTGCTGGTGCATTATCATCACATGCAGGAGCTGGTTTGAAAAGTGTTAAGATATTTACAGGACAGTCAAAGGGCATCCTAAATTAATCTAAATAAATTTTAAAATTTCTTTTTAAAGATACAAGGAGATACAACCCTGTTATGCCAGATAGAGCCAGGGACAGTGTGGGTAAGGAGGACATAAGGACAGACAGACACAGGGACAGGTTCTCCCATGAACAGGCAGCTTCCAACTCCATGGTCCTGAGCACCAGTAGAGACTCACAGGACCACAGAAATCCCAGAATGGTTTGAGATAGAAAGGACCTTAAACCTCATCCAGTTCCACTCCCCTGCCATGGACAGAGACATCTCCCACTGTCCCAGGTGGCTCCAAGCCCTGTCCAGCCTGGCCTTGGACACTTCCAGGGATCCAGGGGCAGCCACAGCTTCTCTGGGCACCCTGTGCCAGGGCCTGCCCACCCTCCCAGGGAAGAATTTCTTCATCCCAACCAATATAAATCTCTCCTCTTTTAGTTAAAAACATTCCCCCTTGTCCTGCACTATCTGCAGATGATCTGATCACTGATTTATTGCTACATCACAGTGTCCTTAGTGCTGACTGACCTCTACCAACAAGAGAGTCAAACAAGAGACTTGAAGAAATCTCTCATCTCAGGGAGCCTCATGTAACCAATCTCCAAACAACCTTCCACAAACTACTTTAAAGCAAAAGTCTGACAATATATGAAGTACCAGAATGTATCTTCAAGGCTGACACTGGTGTAGCTGGTCCAAAATGTTAGGTCACAGCTGGTTTAAAAGGTTACTCTCTGTGTGACCAGTTCAAATGTTAATCACTTCGAAACCAAGCAAATATTCTACTTTCTCCAAGATTGTTTTTGCCACGTGTTAAACACATTTAATTTCAATCCACTTCCTACAGGTCAAGGGTTAATAATGTGAGATAAGCTTCTCTTGTCAAATTCATAAATGTGAAAATTAAAAGGACAGAAAACCAGCTGTTTGATCACTTTAATTTACACAACTTTTGATGAATCAGTGCAACCACGTTTGTGTTGCAACAGCTGAATAATTATTTCAGTTTAGTTTAAACATTTTTAAAACCACAGTCAACAAAATAAGGAGTTTCTACATGCTAGCAGCAGCCACATTAAACAATTAGAGAAGCACATTTTCAGATAACAACAGAGAAACTGGGATAAAAAACAAGGGAGAGGAAGGATGGACCACTGGTTTCTGCACTACTTTCAACTTTCAAAGAAATAAATTTCCCTGCTTTACCACAGCAACTTCTCCCTGCTTTATCCAAGATGTGTGTGCCTCAGCTATCCATCTGGGAAAAAATTCATTTCCATATCATTAGAGGAATATATGAAGCTAAAATATACTGCCATTTATGAGCCACTGCAGTATCACCATGATGGGGTGATAAAAGCAAAGAGGAGCAGTGCTGAGCAAGGGGACAGGGAGAAGTAGCTTGAAGTGCTGGTGTTAACACCTGTCCAGTGGAAACTGCCTCCATCTGTTTCTCAGAACCAAATTTGACTTAAAACAGTAAAATACACATTTTACAAGTTAACTTTTGCATAGGCAAGTGGGTATTTGCCATGAGTTTTATACCAATTGTAGAAAATTGCTAAGAAGAGTGAAAACAAGGCTTGAATTAAATCCAGTTCTTGAAATAAGAACACCAATAATTTCACTGTAGGAATTGCCTGTAGATTTTGGATTTTGAAGATATGCTCTGAAATTATTTCAGATTCTACTATGGAAAATCCTCAGAATATCACAGAAAAGAAATAAGAATTCAATTGTACCTCCAATTTGGGCAAGCTGCCCTGGAGATGCAGAACGGGGACCCTGGTGTGGTCTGTTCCCAGAGCCCTGAGCAGCTGGATGCTCCCTAAAAATGGAATGTCCCATCAGGATTCTCTCCTCTGCTCTGGTCAGCCTCGGCCTCTCACCCTCACTGAGCTCCCCAACACTGCGATCAGAATCCTGCAGAGAACACCAAAACCACAGCACACAGAAAAACCCAGCCTAAGTCTTCCAAACCCAGGCATTGTTTTCTAATTACATTAACCCTGAAAGCATTTATAAACTTCAGTTTATTCTATTTGCATTGGATAAAGGAAACAAGCCCTGGAGATATCATTTAGATTTGAAGTTAAGATCTACATTTATCTATCAGTACTGGACAGAAAAGAAACACTTGCAGCCAAACATAATTTATTTTGTTAGTGCTATCTTACCATCATCAGAACCTAAGTTACATTTTTAGCACATGAAGCCTTTGATGTTATAGATTTGGCCACTGTTGACTGCCTGACCTTGGAACACTGGCAGCATCTAAAAGCTATTGACTCTCTGCACTGCATGTCAGATAAAAGCTTCAATTTTCAAATAGGTTTGGAGGGCACTAAAAATAGGGATGGTTCCCTGGATCCTGACTTTCAAAGCTGTAGGTTAAACCCAGCTTGTTTCCATGCAGGAAAACAGGTAGAACACACACACTCATGTGCACAGGATCACTCTAAGGCAAAACAGGGAACATCCAGGAGAATCTTGATTCTCCTCTAAAGGAGAAGGGACACCTGCACACACCTTCCCAGAATCTGGGGGGAGTCTGTAAGTGCCTTGTATGGACAGACTGAGTGGTCTGTGACTATGGGAAAGGGAAAAAGCAAATCAGAGCTGCATTTCTAATTGGCAGTGCTGATGAGAAAATGTCACTGCAATTACAGGCAGATTTGGGAGTTAACACTGCAGAAAGCTTTTCACCCAGTCCAGCCACCAGAGCTCATTAGCAAAATAAAGAAAGACAAAGGAACAGCCAAGGAGGTGAGTCAAGCTGGTAATTATTTAGACTAAAGTGACCAAGACAGAAGGAAGAAACTGCATATGCATCAGTAGCATCACAAAAAAGCAGGATCTGCTGTAAATAAAGGTGCTCACAAACCATGCTGCAGTACTCAAAGTTCATTTCCTCCAAACACTTCTCCAGCTATGTCAGTTAGAATCAACACCCAGTCCAAACTGCTATTTTCCAACACAGAAATAACTCAGTTGTTGTGACAAAAAAATTGTGATACAGATAATTACATTTTTCTGTGAGTCTCTTTTTTTTCTGCCAGCTGAATAGGAATTTTGGGGGTTTTGTTCCAAGATCAGTATCAACAGCTTGAGCAAAGTACATGTAAACACTTGTTGGGTGGTTCTTCAGAGCTCCCTAAAACACTCCTGTGGCTGTTAAATGCAGGATATTTGTGCTGTTAAACATTCCACCTGTATTGCTGAAGTGACAGAAAATTCCCTGGTGCTCCAAGTGACAGGACAAACCTGGGACATGGGGACAGTCACACACACACACCTGAAAACCGAGGTATTTATGATGTACAGTTTGTTTATAACACTGAGACTTCAGTGGTTTTAAGGAGTTTTACACAAGAACGAAGCCAACAGAAGTGGGATCACTTCCAGCAGGGAATGAAGTGTATGAAGCTGTTCCACAGCCAGCAGGAAGGATAAGCTTGGGATATTTTATCTACTTTTGAATAGGAAAGTATCAGTTCAAAACTACGGTACTGGAAAGCAAAGGACTGCAGGTTACCTCCCAGTGGTCAATTCCTTCTCGTGCAAAAAGAGGTGCTTGATTTAATTTGGTTAAAAGAGTCAGGACAGGATCCCTGTGACAGCCTTTATCCATTCTCCTCATCACCTGCCCTTCACTTGGAGGATCATAATCCTAGAACAAAGAAACAACAACAAAAAAATTCACATAATATATGCTCCAAAACTGGTTTTTGGTAGGAATTTGAATCATTCCTACTTTAGTTCACAACTAAGCTTTTTTTAACAGTAAGTTGCCACACTGAAAAACTATGTCATGAAAATTGAAGCATTTAAAAATAAGCAAACAGATGACACAGTTTTCTCTTTTTACCCACAGACATGCACAGTCTTTATTTGATACCAAAGATTGCAATTCTTTAAGAGGAACAAGGTCCTTCAGGCTTCCAAAGGTCAGGGAAGCAGTTAAATCCTCACACATCCTGGTTGCTAGCAACAATCTGGCTGCAGAGCTGCTCTCACCAGCAAGGAATTCCGTTCCTCAACCAAACAGCCTGGATTGAGGATGGAGAAATACCAGAAGGAGCTACAATCCAGCTGACAAAGACAGGGAAGAACATCTCAGCAGGCAAATACTCCTCTGATGAAGAGAGATTTAATTTAGGTTCATCTGTTATCAGAGTTTTAAGCTCAGAGTTTAAGAGAGGAAGTGTGGCAGAGGAGGCACCTGAAGATCTGCCAGTTCAGGGCACAGTCTCACAACTGGGGTGCTGGTTTTGGGGGGGTTCTGTGCAGAGCCAGGAGTTGGGACTTGAGCATCCTTGTGGGTCCCTTCCAACTCAGGATGTTCTCTGATTCTGTGACTTGAATGAAATCATGGGTATCAGATGGGAAGCTCTGTGCAGGTGAGGTGTGCCCATGAATGTGCAGAATTGTGTAGGGAGGATGGGCCAGGAGAAGAGGACTCCTGCTCCAGAACATTAAACTTGCCTTGTGGAGCTTGGAAGGGACCTCTGGAAGTTGTCTGGCCCAACTCAGCTTCTTCCAATGTTTGGCCACTCCACAGTAAAAACATCATTTATGTTTGAAATTAATTTCCAGAATTTTAACCTGTGCCCACTCCCTCTTGTCTTTCACTGGCTCTGTCTTCCTTACTTCTTTCCACCACAGATTTATACATTGGTAAGGTCCCCCCAGAGCCTTCTCCTCTCCATATCCTCTCCTATAATTTATGTCACAGCTACATCCCACCAAAAGGCTTTACAAAAAGTCAGAGAGGGAAAGTCCAGGCTTTTGAGGAATGGTAAAAGAGAAGGGGAATGGAGAATACCTTGACTTGGGAGGTTTCCAGAACCATGGACTACAGCAGACATTGGATAAGAAACTATTTTGATGTTTTAAGCAACTTTAACTAACTCCAGCCTCAGCTAACCTACTTTAATAATTTAATCACACAAGCAATTAAAAGATGGCTCAAAGCTGCAACAGCTCAGAACATAGCAATGTTCCATTCTGTTTAAGATGCCTTGAAACTAGAAACAATAAAGAAATGAAAGTGCATAATAGCTATCTCTCACCTACAGAAGTATATAAATCATCCAACTTTTTTAAAAATATAAATTAGTTTGTATAATGTGGTCTTTCTTCCTTTGGTGTTCTGACATTCCAACACTCTTTGTGAGTGTGCAGTTTAAAAGTGTGAATTAAAAAAAGTTGCTGAGTGAAAATGTTGAAAGCACATCCAATTCAGCAGGATGCCCAAGGTGGAACCCACATTTTCTCTAAATCTTTATGAAACAGTTCCTTACCATTTCATTGGCATCTCGGAGTGTACTGGATAAGCTCTCAGTGAGGTTTGGAAGAGAAAATCCTCCTCCTGCTAAGGCTGAAAAATATTTTATGTTACAACGATTAAAAAACATGCAAGTTACATGACAGAAAACCCAAGCCACATTCTTGAATAAGTGCAACACTGTGCTTTAGTAAATTTGGAAATTCCTACTGCCGGATGTCTATTATAAAGACATATTTTCATATTTCTTCTCATATTTCTTACACTTTGCTTTCAATAACAACTTAGTACCACATGGCACTTCAGCAAGACAAGTCCCAATTATTTTCCAAGTTGATCTCATGACAAAAGAGCAGATTGAATCTTTTTTTCCTTAATAAACAGCAGCGTTTTGTTCAGTGACAGGAAAAAGAACAACAAAGCCTTGTCAATATTCACAAAGTGCAAGTTAATGCTTGCAGCTTGATAAAAATAAAAAATTAATTCAAATTCTGATTTCCATGGTTGGTTACCTGCTGCAGGCCGTCCATAGAAGAGCAGCTCCCCTTCTGAGAGGGGTCTGTCTGTGGTCTCAGTCTCTGTGGGGGTGAGGCTGCTCTCCTGAGTGGACACCCCAGAGCTGACCGTGGGCACAGGGGATGGCACCTGGAGACTGCAGGGAAGGGGCTCAAAGGGCCTCACTGGCAGCTGCTGGGAGGGTAAAACCAAGGCCTCTGGTTCCTCATCATGGGCCACTGACATCACCCTGCAAGGTCAGAACATGCACTGTGAATACACCAAGACACACTCAACATTATAGACCAACATTTTAATTCAATACTGAAACAAAACTAATTTTGAAGTATTTCTTCCAATGCAAGAGCACAGCATTTTACAGAACAGTTCAAGAGTTAATATTGTTAAATAATGTTTTCTCTGAGTTTCTGATTATAACTAAAAACTACCATGTGTATTCCCAAGGAGGTAATACAAAATTGAAATGCTGATAACACAGTATTTCATTGTCACTGCATGTATTATTGGCAGGTGTAGCAATACAAGTTCACTAAATACAGTGCTCAGCAGGGCAATGAACAAGAGCTGATAAATCCTGAGAAAAACCCCGACTTCATATTTTTTCTCTAAAACGCCCTTCAGGCAATTAAAAAAAAAATGAAAACCCAGTCCTGGCTTATCTCAAATGCCTTCTGATACATGCATTAAGCATTTCTTTCTGCTGACTTTTTGAGCATATTATGTAGAAAGAACATACACATTTCAGATTTTAAGAAAGTACAAAAGTGTGCAGCCTGCTGAACTCACACAGCCCCGGGACTGAACGGCTCTTCAGGGACAGGACTGGGTCTCTCTTCTTCCAGAGGAAGCTCTGCACCATCCCACGCGTTTGGAAGCTTCAGACTTTCCCTTTGGACAGCTTGGGAGCCCCATTCTGAGGGAGGAGGGCTCGGTGTGGCTGCTGTGGGAGGTGTGTTGACAGGGGTGGCCACAGGGGTGACAACACGGCCCGTGGCAGCTGCAGTCTCAACTCCTGCACGTGGGAAGCCAAATTTCAGATCAGAAAGGAAAGCGGAAAGTAAATCTCAGACAGAGAGAGTCAATTCTACCAAACACTTGCAATTTTTGTAGTATCTTTTGATAGTTATAAAGACTAGATTAAGAATTGCTTCTTTTAAGTACAGTGCTGGCACCTGAAGAAGTTTGAATAAAACCTCAATTTCTTCCTCAAGGGAGACTGCTCTGCATTTTAAAAAAAACAAGTTGCTTTACTTGAAGAGTGTACATTTTATTTAATTAACATTAGAAACACAGGAAGGAGCTAAAGACAGCTATTTTTCTGATGTGAGAAATTGTGGAGGGGTTGGGAGGGGTGGAAATCACACAGACCATAGAAATGTGCATTAATTTAGAAAACAGAACTGCTACCAAATAAAAGATGTTTGCTTTCTATATAAATTAGCTCATAAATTTTTGTAGTACATGAGTTTCCACTTGAATTATAGCCTCAAGAATATTTATCTTGAGAGATAACATTTCTTTGAAGAAGAAAATTAAAGGCAGTAGATTAAAGCATATTTGCTACTTCTAAACTTCAATTATTATTTTCAGTACCTGTTTCTTTAATTTTTTCACGTTCACGAACATCCTCACTCATCTCTGGAGGAGATGGAGATGGCTCTGGAGTTCTGACCAGAGGCAATTCTTCTTCTGAAGGTGGTGTTGGTGGTGGTGTGGGCTGGGGTGTTGGCAGTGGTGTGGCCAGGGGTGTTGGCAATGGAGTAGGCACAGGAGCCTCCTGAGGGGAAGAAAAATCATAACCACAGTTACAATCTCAGTGCAAAATTCCTGCCTTCCCACTATTCCCAGAGAGAGCTGAGGAAAAGAGGGAAAGGCAGCTCATCACAGGACAGAAACAGCTGCTGCTTCATGGACCTGACTCCTCCAAGAAGCTGCACCAGAACAAAATAAATTAAAACCAGTGAATTAAGCATTAAAATGATTGAACTGGGAAATCATTATGTACAGAACAGAACAGACTATTTCAGCTGGAAGGGATCTACAATCATCATCCAGTCCAACTGCCTGACCAAAAGTTGAAATTTGTTGTTTAAGGCATTGTCCAAATGCCTCTGAAACACTGACAGCTTTGGGACCACCAAACCACCTCTCCAGGAAGCCTAATCCCCTGTTTAACCATTCTCTTGGTAAAGAAATGCTTCCTAATGTCTAGTCTAAATATGAATTCTATTATTTGGATTTTAATAAAGCATTTGAGACAATGTTAAGCAAGAAAATATTTCATGACATGGATAAAATTGAGTCAATATGGTGATTTTATGGTAAGAAAAATCAGCTTAAAAGAAGATTACACACAAAGCAATAACCAAGACAGCAAAGCACTGAAAGAAGCAAAAACAGAATTGTTATGTTCCTTAAAAAGATGACAGCAATGAACATAAATCTGACAAGCAAATATGATGGCCTGTCTTTTGGACTGCCATGGAGAAATATGCTGGACTTTTCCAGGTTTTTTCCAGCCTTTTTCTCTGACTTCTCATAAAGAAAACAAGGCAGTGAGGCTATAGGAATATTTCCAGGCCAGTTTCTGAAGAGTATTTCCTCAGACAGATGATTTTTATTAAAATCTCTCATGGGAAGTGGAACCTGCCAACACATTTGGCAGCTCACACCCAACCGTGTGACATCGTGAACACCAAAGAACTCAGTCACAGCTGAAATTCAATTCTAGATAGGAAAACTCACAGTGGGAAGGGAGAAATCAAGAATGCATAAACTTCATATTCAAGAACTTCTGCTATAAGCTGAGCACAAATGGAAAAAGAAGAATTTTAAAAGCTTTGCTAGCAGTCCTTTAACTTGTGCTGTCATGCTACGAAATGTGGAAAAACTTTAAAAAAAACCATAATTAGCTACCTGGGATTCCAATAAATGCAGGAGAGAATCACTACTACCTCAAGGCAATGAGGAAACCCCATGTTGCAGGCAACATTATTATTAAAAATGTCTATCAGCATTTTAGTGTTACCTGAGCTTGAAACCAGTGTAAACTGGAAAACATCAAAGTGCTGCCCAACAGCAAGAGTCAAAAAATGGTCCACATATGGAGCATTGCTTTCTTTAGGCTAATCAAACAAAGGCCAAAGAGGACACAAGTGAGCTCTTGAAGTGCACAAATACACACAGCAAGGGAAAACCCAACCATTTCAGCCAAAGGATATTTCAGTTTAAGCTGGTACAGAAACAAAAGGGTGATCAGGAAACGTAGAATGAACAACAGAAGAAGTTTCTGAGCATCAGGAGAACAAGCTGAGAGGAACATCAGGCCCTCCTCAATCTGTAATGGAGTGGAAGAGATGCAGGATGGCTGAGGTTAAGCCCACATCAGTGAAACCTTTACTTTTGCCTATAGAATCACCTCTTTGTCCCTTGCAGCAGGCAGGAGGAGGTGTTTCAGCCTAACTGAAATGTTAGAATGGAGCAGAATGACTGATCCCATTTCCAACAAAGCCTTCCATAGCTGGGTTTCTAAGCACAGCAATTTCCAGAAGCATCCCAAAGACATTACATAACACCAGATTGCAGCACAGTCATGTTGTTATCAAAATAAGAGCCAGCTGTCATTTGATTATCAAAGGGAACACAGGAAATTATCCTCTATTACAGGAAGCTCAACTCATCAATTAAGCATTTATTCAAAACTACTGAAGTCAAAACTCAGAAAGAATTAATAGTCATTTTAACAGATATTAAAGAATGGCTGCAAGCCCATAAGACCAAAAATAACACTGCTCTCAGCTTCCATTGCTTCTTAGATCAGGAAATTAATTTCTTCATATCTCATTTGTTTGCAAGAAAGCAGAATAACTATTTTTGGTTGAAAGTAACACGAGCTATCTTTCAACAACATGAAATTCAGTACCAAGTCCCTCAGAAGTTCAGAAGGAAAGCTGAAATCAAACAGACTCTTACCATCAGTGTGCTTGTGCTGGGAGGAACATTTGGATCAGGAACTGTCCTCTGGGCCCCACTGTCACCCAGCATGGTTGTAATGATTTCACTGAGAGCTTCATTTACAAAATGATTTATCATCTCTGAGTCCACAGGGACACCAGCATTGACAAAGAGCTGAAATCCTCCACCACCTGCGACCTCAACTGAAAATGAAGGAACATGAAGCATTCAGCCAGGTCTCACTTCCTAAAATCCATGTATTGCACTGCAGCCATTCATTTTTTTATGAAATTTTAAACATTCCTCTGCAAAAAGTGATTTTTTCTTAACCTTCCGGATAAACAACAGTAGAGAAACAAATCAGGAGCATAAAAGAAGGCAACAGCAAAAGGCAGTGACATCACAGGAGAACTGCATTTCTCTCCATTCTCACACATTCATAACAGAAGTAATATTTGACATATCTATTAACAAAAGAAAGGCAAACAAACATTACAGGCTCAGCAAAATGCCAAATGTGATTTAGATGGCCAGTTACAGAAGGTGATTTGTACAGTGCTGTTATTCTAAGTCTTCTACCTTTTTTTTTTAGATAATTTATTTCAATAGCCTTGTAATACGTGCTCTGTCTCAACACAAATTCAGGTGTGCACTGCTGCTTTTCACAGTTTCACTGGTTCAGGATTATCCACCCTTAGGCTGAGGCAACAGTCACCTACACAGCTTGTTAGAATTAGGCAAAAATTGAGATAATCCATCTGCTGAGAACAGTAATTCCTACTTACCAATGTCAGGGGTTACAACCTCATTGTCTTCACTCTCTGAGTTGCTAATGCTGGGCACTGTTTCTTTCTGAGCTGGGTGCATCTCACTGACAATTTTTGCCATTATTTCTTGTTCCAGCCTGGCAGAATAAAACCCATTCAAGTATCAGCAAACACCAAGACACCTTAAAGCACACAAAAGAACATTCTTGACATGAAATGCAAGGCAGCTCAAAGGAAAGTGGATAAGGGAATGGAGGCGAGAAAAAAGGGAAGGATCATTAGGGAATCATTCCTCCTTCCATAGGTATTCTTTGCCACTTTGTTAAATTGCAACTCACCAATTTATCAACTTGTTTTCTATAGTTTCTCTCCTTTGAATCAGTTCATCCAAAATATCAGCAGGCTGCTGAGGAGCAGAAGCCACTGGAGGAAACAAAGGACCACTGTGTTGTGGCGAGGCAACTTTACACTGGCCATTAAGCTCCAGAAGAGGCTCAGAGAATTCTGGAATTTCGTCCCTCTCCTCTTCCTGATCCTAATATATAAGCAGTAAATTAAGTTATGGTACATTTCTGGAAGGCAATGTCACTGAGGTAGCTGTCAAGACTTTTTTTCTTTAAGAAACATTAGTGGATGTATCACAGCACACAAAGCACACTCTCCCTCCTCAGTGTGCTGCAGTTAATTGATACAACTCTCAGCTTAGCAAATCATAAATCTGTAGAGGTATAAAGCCATAGGAACTGCTCAGTAAAACATGATTTGGCTCATATTTCCTGCCTGTGCTGCACAGGGCAGGGAGCCGCAGACATCGCTAATACTTGAAAAATCTACTTGTGACCTACTTCAGGTTTCTTTAATGTCACACCAGAAATGTTCCTCCTCTAAACAAAAAACTTCAGGAAACATTCAACAGTTACTTGTTGGGTTTGGGGGGGAGTTTGTTTGTTTGGGTTGGGTTTTGGTGTTTTGGTCAGTTTTCTTAAAATAAATCAAACTTGTTCTTTAAAGTCTCCTTTCTGAAAAGACAAATTCACAGAAGTTAACGAGCATGTAGTCAATCAAAACTCTAATAAACTTGCCAGCACTGAAAACTAGACATTAATAGTTTACACATATGTCACACGTGTGCTTACACTGCCATTAACTTCAGCTGCTGAAAGTTAGAAGGTATTTCTGGGCAATAATTCACACAACCCTCGCAGACATCTTGATTTTAAAGTGCATTTCTAAAAAGTTAGAGAAGGGACTTGGTGTGTTAGAATGTTTGGGTTTTCCCAAAGATGCCTCCCTGCTCTTCCCCTGGAGCACAAGCACAGCACCAAGTCCCAAAAAGCAGCCACTAAGCCATCACATTGTAATGTCTCCTGATGAATGAGAACCTGCAACCTCCACTTCTAATATTAAAAACAAATGTCTCTAATAGTAATATGATTCTCTAAGAAGAAAATTTGGCATGCCAGAAAGAGATGAGGAGCTGAGCCCTGAATTACCAGTGAGAAATGTGTGATGGTGCTTAAAAGTTCACTGTAAATCCATATTTACTAAGATTAATCTCCAACACATTGAAAGGAGAAAAAAAAGTCTCCTTTTCCCTTATCTAAATTAAACTTACTTTCAAACCATAAAATAAGAATCCCCCCATGCCATATACTATCTATGAAAAAAAATATCACTGAAAAGAGAAAGAACAGAGAAAGGGGGAAGAAAAGCAACGTTCTCCTGTCTCCTTCCTCACCCCAGCATTAACACTTCTCCTACCTTAACACATTTTAAAATTGCAAAGTCAGAGAGGTCCCTGACGGGTTTTACACAAAGAACTATTGGGTCTTTCTGGACCTTTAAATAGTGATAATCTTCAAAGAAGGGAGAAAATGAGAATAAGTGTATTTGGGTGACAAACAAAGATCTTTAACCCATTCTAGGCCCAGAAATGAGCAGTGAAGTTAAACTCAGAAGGCCCTGGGTGCCCTGCAAGCTGCTCAGCAGTTCCTGCTGCTGGGATATTTGTATTGAGAACAATAATTCATTCTGACAGCAAATGTAAAGATGTCTTTGTCCAGCATTTCATTATGCATTTTCCTCTGCCTGCATTACTCCATAAATTTTCTTTGATGCTGCCTATTTAATACCTCTGGAAGTATGCAAAATACAAACATCTGGATTAAATAAAGCAAGTACATACAATACATCTTACATATATTTAGTAACTCTGACAAACTTCTGCAGCTCTACTGCATTTCTAAGATATTTTATATTTTATAGCACACAAATCCACAATAATGCACAAAATTATATTCATTTGGGGGTGATATATTATCTCTGGTGAAATAAAAAAATCATGTAATAGTCAGTATTTAATTATACAGATTGAACTTAAACATATATCAACTTGTAGACCAATCTTGAATAATCTGCACTCAATTCTGCATTTTGCTTCCCTGGAGACTGTTGAAAATATCTATCACAACCCCCCAAAAAAATATGGCATAAATTAGAAAGTCTTTCAGATATGATTGGAATATTAATCACTATACTTTATTATAAAGTATCAAGCCAAAACTCTATTTCCCAAATTACATTCAGATAATTAAAAAAAAAAGTTTGAAATGATTAAATGGTATAGATTAGTTTTGTTCCATTACCAAACATGTACATGCAGAGTGTTTTATTAAAGCCTCCTGAAACTTAAGCCATGGATTTCTTCTTGATGGATTTCTAAAGCAATTCTCAGGAGCAAAGTCAGGCCACATTGCAGGTGTCACCTGTGAGCTCTTGTTTGAAGAGTGAAGTGTAAAAATATCAATGTCCTGACCAAGAGCATCAATGGGAAATGAGGGTTGAGGAAAATACATTTACTCTGAGCTCTGCAGGTTCCAAATTTTGTGGTATTTAAATTGGAAGCAAAAATTCTGAGGAAAAAAAGCCCCCACCTTGCAATTAGGGCATGTTCAGAGAGAGCAAAAAGTGCATTTAATCTGAAATCCCAGGAACTTTGCTAAAGGAACTGAAGGATGTGGCTGCTTGTAAGAATTTGAGAGCAGATTCAATAAATCTGAAAGTCAGCTATGGGCTGCTGTGAGCTGAGCAAGTTTCTCACTCTGAAACAATCCAGAATCACAGAATGGTTTGGGTGGGAAGGGACCTCAAGGACCATTTTGTTCTAAACCCCTGCCAGGGACATTTCCACCAGACCAGGTTGCTCCAATCCCCACCCAACATGGGCTGGAACACTTCCAGGGGAAAAAAAAATCCAAAAACCAGAAAAAGGTACCAGAACAAATCAAAAAAATAGAGAGATGTTTCACACAAATACTGATCCTCCTCAGTTCTAACAGAATTAAGCTTTCATAATAAAAGGAGTGGGGGGAAGACAATAAAAGCTATTTTTTTGCATAGCATTTTATGCACATACTTTCATGAATCTGAAGACTCTTTTATGACAATAACTTTGCTTTCTTTTGATGTCTTAAATACCCCTGCCACTCCAGAGACTGATTTTATGCTTCCCCATTGTGTTTGCCTTGCACATTTTTAAGAACATTGTCTGTGTGGTCATAGGCCAAACATATGTTTCACTTGGAAGATTTTTGGTATTGTGGTTAAAATACATCCCATTGCCAAAACTAAAAGATAAAAGCAATCCAGGAAAAAAAAAGAAAAGAAAAGATGAATAACCATTATTCACATAATAAAAATTTAACATTGCAGCATTTTTTGATAGTTCCTAAAATGATTTCTTGAAAGCTTTTTTCTTGTGCTAACAGTAGAACAATGTCCACAGAGATTTAACTCCTCCCCTCCAGTAACATAAAGTAGTTTTGAAACTATAAATGAATGAAGCATTTGCACACTTTTGCTAGACAAACCACCAAAGGAAAGCTGTTCTAACAAACTGATAATCTTAAATGATTAACTCATTTTAAAAATAAATCTACCTGTAAACTCTAGGGTTAATATTTGATGTACACTCTAATCCTGGGATCAGGAACACAGAGAAGAGGCAAAAATAATAAATTTTGGGGTAAATTTTGATTACAAACAGTAAGTTTTGTTCAGTAAAGTGAAATACAGGCTGATATTCACCAACCCTGAGTGTTCCTCAGGACGCTCCAGACAAGAGGTCAGCTAAGACAAAAATGGATTTGCTACGTAAAAAAATTAAATTGTGAAAGAGGATCTCAAATAAACCTGTGTTACTTACCATAAACCAGAAACAACAACATTGCCAAGACTTCCTTCTTAAGATCTAATTCTAACCCCGCTCTCTGTCAGTTTGAAGCCATTCCCCCTTGTCCTGTCCCTCCATCCCTTGTCCAAAGTCCCCCTCCAGCTCTCATGGAGCCCCCTTAGGCCCTGGAAGGTGCTCCAAGGTCTCCCCAGAACCTTCTCTTCTCCAGGATGAAGAACCCAACTCTTTCAGCCTCTCACTACATTCATTACATGCAGAGTTTTAAATTGCAAAGTCTAAGTGCTATAATCACTGCTGATTTTAGAGAACTACTTGTATTTCTAGTGGATTCTAACATATCCAAATAAAAGCTAATTTTAGCTTTTTACTCAAATTTTTCAAAAGCTTCTCTACTCACCAACACACAGTAATTTCTAACATCCTCTATAGCACTGTAAACAGTTCAGTATTGCTCACAAAGTGTACTTTTAAAGCTGCTAGGAAAGGAAAACAATTTCTTTCCACAGTGTTTCCAGTTTTGACAGAATAATATAAAACAAATACAAAAACTATTGAAAGGAAAAGACACCTTTGCAATGGGATTACCTGCATGACATCAGTGACATCAATGAAATTAGTCCCTGGAAGCTTTGTGTCTTCCTCCTCACTGTGTATTTCCTCTGGAGCCTTACAAAGACAGATTGCAGTTGTTAGGCATTTCATCTTAGGGGAGGTGGAAATGCATTAGAATGCATGAAAGAAAACTTTCATGACAAGAATCAATTAAATCACACCTTCCATTATCCCAGGTTGCTCCAAGCCCTGCCCAACCTAGTCTGGGACACTGCCAGGGCTGGGACAGCCACAGCTTCTGTGAGCACCCTGTGCCAGGGCATCACCAGCCCCACAGTCAAAAATTTGTTCCTAATATCCAACCTAAACCTGCTCTCTGTCAGTTTGAAACCATTCCCCCTTGTCCTTAGTCCTGTAAATAGTCTCTGCCTTTCTCCTAGGGTCCCTTCAGGTACTGGAAGGCCACAATTAGATCATCCCAAAGCCTTCTCTTCTCCAGGCTGAACAATCCCCATTCTCCCAGCCTTTCCTCACAGGAAAGGTGCTCCATCCCTCTGAGCAACTTGCTGGGATGGAGTAATAGAATTTTAAATAAAAATCACTATTTTAGTCCACAATCTCTAATTCAGTGAATACTTGGATCACAGGTCTCTGGAGGACCTAACTCCTGAAGTCAGGAAAACAGAATGTACAATTATCACAAAAATAATCACTGCCTCACCAACCCTTCACACACTCTGTTCTTATCACTCAGAACACAGCAGTTACCCTTAGTGCTGCACAAAATCCTTCCTTGCTGATCAAGATTAAAAACACTTCTGAAAAGTTTAATGGAAAGAGAACAGAGTGGCCACTCCAACACCACAGGCCCCTGGGGCTCAGTGCCCACACCACTGACCACTCCAGAAGAGCCAAGCAGCAGAGGAGGGATGAGGAACATCCTCAGAACACTGCAGCCAGTGAAAACAAGACAGGCATGGGCCAGCAGGGATTATAATTCTTTACAGGACACTGGAACACTGTTTTTCTTAGAGTTATACCATGGTGATCATTTAATCTTGGCAGAACAGCATCTTTCTACAATTTTTCGTTTTCTTAAACAAATACCTTGTACTATAAATTCTTTAGAATAATTACTCCATTTTTCCTAGAACTGTCTCATTTCTCTAACTAAAAAAAGACAATGAGAACTTTGCAGCAATTTAACATATTTTCTCTCTGAACAAGTTTGAATTCCCAGACAACCAGTACCTGTATTACAACACTGACAGGAGGGAGCAGAGTCTCAGAGCCTGAAGGAACATGATTTACACTCTCACTGGCACTTGAAGCACTGTCAATATCAACATTTGGTAACACCTAGGACAGAAAAAAAGGCATCAATGTAAGAATCTATGTATCAGCTTGGCTATTATCAGTGAACCTTTTAGATTTTTTTTCTTCCACTTCCTTCTGAGCCACTAAAATTCAGTGCTCTCCTTTTCTCATGCCTGTATCTGATATCAGCTTGGTAAGAAAATCAAAATACTGTAATGTCAAAAACTAACATCAGAAATATCCACCTCTTCTCTTGCAGCACCTCATGTTCTCTAATTCCCTGACACTTTGTCTTGCATGGAACAGAAGGTGAGTGTACCTGTAATAATTACCTATAATATAATTAGAGCAGAAATGTGTTCAACTTGCAATTAGTTTAGAAGATTACAATATAGTTTGTAATAAAATCATGTCCATTACAGCATCAAAATGTGTTGTATTTCTGTTAAGAACAAACATTTCAATGCTTAATTCCTTGGGGGAAAAAAAAATCACCTCACATATTTAAGAACTGAGTGAAATAACAGCAAAATGCAGGTGGGTGGAATAAAGTGCCACAGCAAGGGAACAAAGCACAGAACACTCTACCTGTGTTTAACTCTCAGCTCCATGAATCAGTTGTGTCTGAAAGGTGTGTGGGGGAGTCTGTGCAGTCTCAACAATTTGGAATACAAAACAATGAACATGCAAGAAACATTCACTTCCCTGACAACAGACTCATGTAAAAAATTAAAACAACAAACCCCAGCCCACGAGGTAAGGACTGCAAGGGGTGATTAATCAGGAGTGAAACCCTTGGGTTGACAATCATGCTTGAAACACAGAAATCTTAAAGGCCAAAGCAATCATCCAAGAAAACTGACATTTATATTTATACTTCTTTTATTCCAAGTTTGTTCTGGCTCAAAAATCTCATTAAAAAAAAAGAAAATGTGACACAGATTTTACAAATGCCCTGCATAGGTGACTTAGGGAAGAAATAGTTTTCTGTTTTGGTCAAATAATAAAGATAATTGTTAAAATATGAATAAATATATTACTATACATGAGAACTGCTTGGTCCCTCCATTCTATATTTTTCTAATTCTAATTGAAAACCATGTACTGATGTCAAAGTGTGTTACTGATGGATCAGACTGCTTGTAGTCAGCACTCATTAAAATAAACAAACAAATCATCATCACTCTTGACATGTACCTGCACAGAGAGCTGAGGTGGGTCCTTTTTCTCTGATCTCATCTCTATGACAGCAATGTTTGGTTTTTTCACCTCGACAGAAGGCTTTGGTGGCACTGGAGGCAGGGAGGTTGTAACTGTGACAGGGTGTGGTTTATCTATGATTATTCCAGCAGGCTGCAGTAAGGAGCTGCTGCTTTGGGTTTGACCTAAAGACATTTGAAAAACAATTAAAAATCCATATATCCATCTCCAAAGCAAGTAAATTAATAAATTAATTAAAATTATATTCTCTGTGTTTTAAGATTCTGTGTGCAATTACAGACCAATTGAAAAGCCCCCTATTAACATTAGCTAAACTCTGGGAATTCACCAGCTAATTTTAAGGCTTTCCCAGCAGAAATTGGCAACTCAACACAACCTTTTTAAAAAATTATTCACTTTTCTGGACTATGGTGACACCTACTGCTAAAAAGAAGAATTGTGTTTGCCATTCAAGAACTAGACTGTGCTTCCCCCACCTCACATTCTCTTAATCACACCCAAAGTACTATTACACTTAGTATAACAACCCACAAATTTTTGTCTGAGACAGCCTTTTATAAAAACAATTACCTAATTTCAATGCCTATATAATACTAACCCTTCTCAAAACAAGCCCTGTATAAAGGTTCCATTGAAAGTCCAAAAATCCAGAAGTCATGACAAGGGATTTACTGTGCTTGGCACAGTCCTGCTGAACTTGTTGGGCTGTAGTCATTGCAAATGTTGAATCCAAGGGTGAGTGATTCAGTTCCTGCTGAAACTGATTCCAAACTGAGAGCAAGACATGAACCCTAAAACCAAAATGGACCCAAAAAGGGACAGCTAAGCCAATATTGCTCTGTCAGGGTGTCACCACACAGCCAGCAGGAAGGATGAGGAAAAACAGAGCATTTTCAGCTGATCCCTCAGATTTCCTATGAGAATGGCAGGTGCAAACCTCACAGAATGGTTTGGGTTGGAAGGGACCTTAGAGATCACCTAATTCCAACTCCCAAACCACTGACTTAAGAAGACAGAAGTTGTATTTCCATGCACACAATCTTCCCCAGGTAATTTGCTCCTACCCAGTGGAATAGCCATGGGAATGAGGTGCCCTTCCACGGGCCCAGAGGCAGCAGGGACATCTTGGCTGGGGCTGAAGAGGAACTGGTTCTGCTGGGCCAGGGCATTCACAGGAAGCTTTGTCTTGGGGCTGCTGATGACCTTCTGTGTGTGAGGGCAGGTCTGGGTCCCTACTGACTTCACCTTTGTGCCTAAAAAAGAGCAGATGGACTGCAGGTCACAATGAGTGTACAAACCCAGTGACAACACTCTACTGATCCAAGTCTTCCGACTGAATCCACTGCAAATTTTTTGCTGTGGGATGGAGGGAATCAGGGATAGAATCCCGAAGAGCAGAACCTTAAAATTCTATAGGTAGGTGATAGATGTCTCGGTATGGGCAGCAAAGAAGGAGTTAAAATTGCAATTTTTAAGTTGAATCTAGCAGAGAAGGGCACAGAAACATGAAAAGGACCAAAGGATAGCAGTAAGTTGGAATGAAATGTGTGATTTAGTAGCCAAGAAGAAATCCATCATTTAGGTTTGAAATTTGGAACTAAATGTGTGATTTAGCAGCAAAGAAGAAATCCATAATTTAGGTTTGAAATGCAGCCACAAAGCTGACAGGTACTCAGAGGAACAGGTATAATCTGTAAATTCCTGGTTTAACAACTCAGTGCTACTGCAAAATCAAGCTGCAGCTAATACCCAAAAGTCTTAACTTCCATCATCAAGGAAATACTAATTTTTTTTGGCCCAGTTTTTCAAGTGTATTGTAAAAAGCCAGTCAGAAGCAATTTAAATGTAAAAATGTCTTAAGCAAAGAGCAGAGGAGAGCATTTATTGCAATGTGCATTTCTCACCATACAGTCCTGCAAGGTCTTACTCAACTTACAGCAAACAATGGATTTTATTAACTTCAGTATCAATTGATAAAACTGCCTGAAAATCCCACCCCTCCACCAAAAAGAAGGTGTCAACAATTGTCAATCAGGCAGAAGTGCTTCTACTGTTACTTTGTAGGTGTTAGGATAATGAATCTGGAAAGAATCACACTGGAAACCAACTCCACACCTTTATTACAGCCAAAAAAATGTCATTTTACTCCTCTGTTGTTTCTAATAATCACCTCCCTGTACTTGGAGCCAGTTAACAAGTGGCAACAAGCACTTTTTAGCTCTGCTCACATTTAGCTCTGCCTCCTAATTAATTGAAGAATGAAAGTCAATGGTTATAAAATATAGAGATAATGAAGACTGATAACGTGATTTTTGTTAGATGCAGGTAAGGCAGTTCACTTGTAAAGTGGTATTTTTGTACAGACAAATTATGGGTTGTAAGCCTGGAAACAAGAACAAATCATAACTCCTCAGTGAGAAAATACAGGTCAGAGAGAAGCAGAGAGAAAAGGGTTTATGGTCAAGCTGGATAAGGAATGGAATGAGAAACCACAACACAAAGCCCTGGTCAATGGGATAAATGTAAGCCCCAGATATCTCAGCAGAAGTCTGAGATGGAGTAGAAGACTTCCATGTATGATAACACTGCATTCAGCGCTAATTCTGTATCTCTGCAAATATTAAAATAAATTGGACATTAATAGGCATTTCTCCTTTTTTAAAGAAAAATCACCTGGAAACTGAAGCCAAAACCCCACTATGAGTCAGATAATAAATCTGAAGTGTCCTATTTGCTTTTGAAGCACAAGGGATTTTGCCATGGGAAGAAGCAGAATTTCTGCTGTCTTTACATGATGAGTTTGTGCCTTCTTGCAAAGCACAGGTTAGCCAAAAAAACTGTACTGCAGTCAGACAAATTACTGGACTCTGTAACATAAATAGATACAGTTCAGAGGCTTGTGATTTAGAAGAGGTCATACTACATGATCTAACAGTCCCCCTTGGCCTTGAACTTTTGAGTAAAAGCAGAAATTGGCAGCGTATCTGTAATGCTGCCAACTTGTAAAAACAAGGTTTTCACAGTGAGAATGATTAAGTACTGCATACACACAGCACCTCATTTTAATTGCTTTCAACTTTTCATTTTTCCCTGAAAAGTTTATTTGCACTGGGCAGAAACTAGGCATTTAATTAAACTTAGCTTTAAAAAAACCAGTGTTTTACATGTATTTATCAATTCACATTATGCAAGAAAACAACTCTGTTTTTTTCTTTAGAAATGATCTCTTACTCATAAAAGTGTTAGTTGAATTTTTTCCCTTACTTCTCATAAGAAACCAAGCATTAGTCACCGTAGTTTATTTGCAAAGAAAATGGTTGAGAGTTATAAAATGACTGAAAAGAGACTCTCCAGATGGCCACTGCAGTCTTAAATAAACATCCTTATTCTAACACTAATTTAAAACAAGCTCAGTGGACTGCTCTAACAAAATAGTCATTTAACAAGTCTGGATTTTTCAACCAATCAAACCCAAGGTCAAAAACTTCCAATAATTTTGAAGCTTTTATCACCTGGTGCATCAAGGCCAGGAAGGGAATCTGTGGCAGCAGATCCATGAAGGGAAGAACTCCCCATGACTAATGTGAAAGAGATTTGTTTGTTTCCTTCTTTTTTTTTATAAGAACCCGGTGCTTTGAAGTGCTCAAGCAACCTGGGTGCATTTTATTTACATTCCTACTATAGAGGAGCACAGATCTGTTCCTAATTTTATTATTTATACTTTGCTTTGCCATAACAGTGCCTTTCACAACAGCAGCCCCCCAAAATCATCGAACTGTTTTGTCTTCATGAGACCCACGTGAAACACCAGGGATTATTTTTCCATTTTATTGGCAAGGGATAGGAAAGGACAAAAATTAAGCAGTTTGACCAACAGTCTTACCAAGAGGCAAAGATAAATAATGCCAGTATCAAATAAAGGCTGTCCTCAGTGAAAATCAGAAAGCTTGGGAATAGGACACTCACATTGGAAAGCTCTTCCTTTATAGAATCTGCAAAAAATCCTATTCTTTCTTTAGATAAGAACACAAGGGGGTGTCTTATTTTATTTACTGTCAGGATAGAGGCAAAACCACAACCTTCCATAACTGCAGCCTGATGTTCAATAGAGAAAATGAATTTTATAGTGGCTTTACTCTTACAAACACACATTTTGCTGTGCTGCTGCAGCATGACTTAATGGCTTGGAAGGGAACCACTCTGGGAAAAGGCTATCCAGAGTTCACTCTGTTTTCCAGCAAAGAGCTTTTAACCTGTTTGTCACACGCAGGAGCTCTGGAAGATTGAAGGCAGCATTGATCCAGTGCAGTTTTCCCTTTCATTTCTATTTGCCTCCAACAGAAAAAAAACTGAAGCACAGGAGCAGCTTGTTCCAACTGCACCTTCCCATTTCACTGACACCACTGAATTCAACTGGTGGTTTCAAATCATCAAATGACCTATTTGTTATAATTAGACTGGGGAGGAGGGCACTCTTTCTGCCACTTTACCAGATATTGTTTCTGGAATGATGAACTTGGCCTCCCTGGAAAGGTTATGACCTTCTATAAAGGACAAGAGCCCAATAAATAAGAGAAGAAAATTCATTTAGGACTCAGCAAAAGCAGAACTGCTGATTAAATATTTTTAAAGAAGTGCCTGTTCTCAATCCAGATCTTAGTGGTCACTGTATCACTGTTATTACTACCCTAAGTGCTTACTAGCACACATTTCATCCAATAAGATCTATACAGAATAAATTAAGTTACAGCTGTACAGCACATGCAGTAGTGAAAAAGAATGATGTACCAGAGGATACCAGCACACCAGTTTTCACCAAAAGCCATTCAAGAGAGGGCAAACAAAATATCTAAGTCCCAAGGCTGGCAATTTTCACGTAACAAGGTCTCACCTTTTAAAAAATGGTGAGTTTTGAGAAGTTTTCTATGTTTTTGCCAGGACTATAACCCACATTTTCCAGGAGGGTTGTGAGAATTGTGAATACTTTCTACACTTTCTCTTCACAGATCCCAACTGGGCTCCAGAGCACAGGCAAGGGAAGTGCCATAAAGACCACATCAGGCTAAACAAGAGATTCTTGTAGTATTTTGAGGACTTGCCACTGTGGATGTACACAATGACCTCAGAATCACAGAAGGGCTTGGGCTGCAAGGAACCTTCAGGATCAACCAGTTCCAACCCCTGCCATGGGCAAGGACACCTTCCACTAGACCAGGTTACTCAATAATATTAAAATAACAATAATAATAATGTCAAAAAAAGCCCAGCCTCAAACCCCAGTAGTTTTTGTGTTCAAAGACATAGATATGTTTTATACCATCCATTGTAATGGCCTAAAAACATGATTTAATCAAGTGACTGGCTGCCTTCTGATGTTAATCTCTCGTATTTCACACAGAATGTAATGTTTTGACAGCTGTAATAAAAACCCAGGCAGCATTTTTAAACATGACATTTAAGACTGCATCAAGTATATTTTCCCTGCATGGGTAACAACAGCCCAAGAGCAAGAACCGTGGAGGGAGCCAGCTGATATTTTTCCATGGATGCACATCCTATTAACTCCACTGTGCCCAAAATCACTTTAACTACTTCTTCTTCTTAGGTCTCTCTCCCATCTCCAAACTTTCCCTTCACCATTGTCTTCTCTCATGTCATTTGCTCACTTTATCCTCCAGCAAAATAATCCACAGGTTTTTTTTAATACCAGGTAATCTTAGTTTCTGTATTAAGAATTAAGGTAAGTTTTGAAAAGGTAATAAGGAAATAAAACAGATGCAATTCAAACATTGTCTACTAACTCTACATGAAGTTTAACTACACTGACCTATATCAGATATCATATAGTCTCCCTTTTAAACTATTTTTACACACTTTTAATAAGTTAGAAAACTAGGACTTTCTTATCCTAATACTCTGCCTACAAAACTAACAAATAGAATTCATTATTATCAACTAATAACCTTTATCACTTAAATAACCTTAAGAAGCTATCACAGAAAGGAATTATACTCTGCTTATAACTCCAGCTAGATGAAGAAAAGAATTACTTGCACTTAGTAAGCTTAACCAATGATTCTGATTACATCTTTCAATGTTTTCAAGCTAACAGATGTCATCCTCATGCCCATGTATTTAACTTTTCATATTTCCATTAATGCATTAGAAGTGGGAAATTAAATATCAGACCCTCTTGGTTTTTCAAATCTCAGTACATTTCTGAGCTCTGAATGAATTAAATATTTAAATGAAATGACTGAATAAACCTGACACAAAAAATACATCTCCCAGTCACCTTTGTCAAAAATTGAGGTCATTTTTCAACACATTCAGCTGTGATTAATTTTAGCAATTGAGCTCTTTAAATCTTAGACAACAAAAAATACATACTAATACATTTATCATATTTAGAAACAGGTACTTTTTTGACAATCTAAAATAAGTGACACATTAAGCCAAGTTGAAAAACTTCTGGTGAATTTTGGTTTTGAAAAGAGGATCTTAAACAGAAATAAACTATTTCAAATGGACAGGACCTACAATAACCATCTAGTCAACTGCCTGACCACTTCAGGGCTCACCAAAAGTCAAATTAAGGGCATTTTCCAAATGCCTTTTAAGCTCTGGCAAACCTGGGGCAGTGACCACCCCTCTGAAAAGCCACTGCAGCTGCTTAAGCTTTATATTGAAGAGCTGCTGAACTACAATTAACAGATTCATTTTCACAAGGGATTCCTGGTAGAATAACTGGGAAGGAACACCTTGTTCCCATCAAAGGATTACTCACCTCTAACAGCCTCTATCAGCTTGGGTCTGAGAAGTTTAGATTTGGGAGAGGGAGAGTTGAATCTCAGGTAGGGTCCTTTTCTAAGCGTGCTGCGGTGGCCCTGGTAAATGGCTTTCCCATAAATCTGAGACAGATAATCTTCAGTTTGGACCAGTGCAGTTCTACTTACAGCTCCCTGATGGACACCAAAAAGTAAAAAAAAAAAAGTAGTTTACAACTCTTCCTTTATGTAAATTGAAACAGGACAGAGCTATCAGTTTCATTTCAAATTAATACACCTGCACACACAATTTTTCACATCAATCCTGCACAGTTTTTTCCAGAAAAGAAACCAACTCAGGGACTCACATCTGCCCTTCTTTCTTTGCTCTGCACATTTTCAGAAGAGGAAGTTCTAAACCTCTGTTGCCTTGTGTTATCTTCCACTTGCTTCTGCAATGGTTTAGCTGCAGATGAAGGCCTCTTTGTCAAGCATCCTGCAGTGTTTTGAGGTCTCTCTTTAATTTCTTTCTTGGCCTTCACAGCCCTGAGGTTTTGGGCTCTCCTGTTCCAAGGGGCTTTTTGATCGGATTTCCCTTGTTCTGAATCATTCCTTGCCATTTCAGCCTAAATAGAACACATAAATGTAATAAATGGAGATTTTTATCTTCAAGGCCATCAGCAGAGTGTGTGGATAACTGTGAAGCTCTGAGAAATGGGCTGTTTTTCATGTCAGCCAGCAGCTGAGATCAGGGATTTTCATTAAGCAACCACAGTTTTAAAACAAAAGTAAATATTTTACCATAGCTTACTGCATGCTAGCAATAACAGGCAGCTCTCTCATATTTTCAAGGGGTGAGTAAATCACTTTACTGTGGACATGAAAGAGCAAGGCCAGGTGGAAAAAGGGAACACAAAAATCTGAACTCATTTTTGCAGCCCTACCTGGATTTCCTCACTGATTGCCCTGATCCACCCACCCACAGCCCTTCGGATCCGAATCTTTTCCAAGGCATCTCTGAAACAGAAGAAAGAACCATTTTAGGTCAGTGCTTCTCAAATTGCACAGATTTGTTCCTGGGAAAGTGGTGACCTATAAATGATCTAAAAAGAGAAGCCCAGAACACAGACAGTGAGATTCTGCACCTCTACACTCCCCAAAAGGCAAAGCACACAGAGCTTCCCAACCCCAAATCTGTCCTTGCATGATGCCACCTGCAAACCCCATTCCCTGCTTGTAAGGGCTGACATTATTACAAATATTCTAGGAATAAGAGGCAGCCATGTGTCACTTCCTACTTTGATCACAACTGAAAAAACAAGAAAGCAAAAATATTCCAACAAAACAAAAAAGAAGATGACAAATTACTACATCCTCTAAAAGATAATGAGGCAAGGTAACATGACTAAAAATACCCCCTTATACATACAGAATAGCTACCTTCCTCAGGAAGATGCAAGTTTAGACTGTATTTTAATAGAAAATTTCCATTATGATTCAAGTAGGAGTATTTAAGACAACTAACAAAGCAGAAGTTTAAAAGCCAAAGATCTGTCGTGAGGTGAATAAATTCTGTAAATTTACAGGCTTATGAAGCCTCTTCAGCTCTGAATAATTAGATTAGTCTTTAATTTTCTTATTAATGCAAGTTGGTATGGAAACAGCTAAATGCCCTGGCAGCATAACAGTTTGTCCAGCTAATAAAGTCTCAGAAATCAGATTTAGGCACCTGACAAAAATTCACTTCACACCACAAGGGTCAAAAAACATCTGAAGTTCAAGAATCAGGTAATGATTGCTAGAAAGTGTCAATAAATCCTTTTTGCAGGGACGAGCCTGAGTTCTTCAATGCCCAGATTTGGAAACATCAACCTCACAAAACACTGAATTGTAGGGTCTGACCTGTTTGTAGTTGAGGAGTTACTGAAGGAATAGGTGGCATCTGCATCTTTTGCACGAGTAACAGCTTCCAGATTCTCCTCAAGGACTTTTTTATTGTTTTGAACTCCTCTCAAAACCTCTTCAGCATCTGCCACGATAGACTTTGGCACTTTGACACTCTGAAGGATGGATGGCTTGTTGAGCAGATGATGTTCAGGAGGAACAGGTGCAACAGGAGGATTCTTTGCCTAGAATTGAAACAGAACCTCTAGCTTTTAATCAGAGCTTGTAATTTCCTATTAATCTGTTACCAGATCAATGCCATCATATGAAATGCTGCCCACGTGCACTACCAGCAACTTCAGTTACTCAAGAACGTTCATTATGTTGCAAATATATTTAGAGAAGTGAAAGACACCCAAAAGATCTCAAACGGAAAATGATGTGAAGTATGAGAAGCAATGCTAATGAGGCTAATAAGCATGTGAAAAGATGGAAATTAGATACATGAAGTATCACAAGCCAATCTCTCCATGTAATCATAATTAAATATAATTAAAAGCCTAATAAAAATCCAAGTCCTCTAAATATATGCACTTGTTTGGCATCAATCTACCCCAAGAAACACCGAGCAATACTTGTAAGTTTTAACAAGATAAATCCCTCAGCAGCCCCTTGATCCACTCCCACTTTTGCTCATTTTCACTTTTCAGAAGGAACAATGAAACCTCTCCCTTTTACAGAGATAAAAATCGAGCATAAATTAGCTGCTAAGTACAAAAGAAAGGGACACAAACACAGGAAACAATTTCTCACATTCATTCTCAAACTCCTGAGGAAAAAAACAGATGTCCATGAAAACTTCATTTAACAATAAAAAATTTTAAAAGTGATAAATGTACATTAAAAAAAAAATCTCAAATCAAAAATCAAAATGCCCAAACTCGAGTAGACTCTGAAAATAATTGAATGAACAGAAAAAAAAAATCTCACAGATCACAACTCAGTTTTGGCTTTAAGGCTACTCTTTTGTCAAATCAGAATTAAACAGAAGTTTATGTTCTAACAGATTTGCTGCCACAATGGACATACCAAAACAGGAATCAACACAACTGATCCCATGATCTTGGTTTTTGGCCTGGTGAGAAAAGCACAATATACCAAATTATTTATCGATTTTATAGAGGCTTTCATTTTAAAATGAAACTTTTTGACAAATACTAACTCAATAAGACAGGTAGAATCTTATGAAAAAAGGTAAGAAAAACAGATACATGATCAGCTGTAAAATGATGCAGACTTGCTAGTGAGACCCAGACCATGAAATGGTAACTGGATCTGTTAAATCTGTACAAAATGCTGCTGGCAGTAGCCCACACTGTGCCAATCTGAGACAGCAGCTTCCTGCCTGGCATTATTCCCTCAAGGGAATTCCTAGGACTGAACAAGACAGGAGTAATGTGATCTGTACAAGAGCAACCCTTTAATAACCTTTAACAGGCGTGCAACAGCCAGGCAGTGACATTTCATTGCAAACACATTCAAACCTGCTTCAAAATTAGAATGTTTTTTAAAAGCCCAAAAACCCACAAAAGAAACACACATAAAAATTTCAAGGTATACCTTAGGAAGATCATGCATGTCAGACTTCCGTGAACTTGTTTCCTAAAAAGACAGAAGAAGAGCTGTTAAGGCAAAATCCCCAGGAGATATTAGATTATTTTCACTGGCCACAATGAATTCCTTGGGTTAGAGCACCACCTTCTGTCCTCTGCTAATTCAGACCTTTGCTTTATGACAGAGCTGGTTTATGATTCACCCAAAAATTTATCACTATCTCACTCTACAAATCTCTCAGTGATGAGGAGTCAGTAGCTAAGTGTCTAATTGAGCCAACTCTCCATTTGCTAAATCATCACATCTCTGTCTTTCTATTGACCTTTTCCATAAGAGAGATTTCAAAGCATTCCTGTAACTGCATCTTTCTCCCATTTCTTCTTCCATCTCATCTTGTTCTGTTGCCTATACTAAGGTATGTTACTTGTATAAAGTTTTAGCAATAGTGGTAATAAAATATTTGCAACCTCAGTGGGGCAGATGGCACCTGTTCCATTCCTAGTAAGAATAGCTACATATAAAATCCACAAAGTGTTATAAAATCTATAAAAAATGCATCAGCTATGCTATAAGAAATGACAGATGAAGCTGCATTTTCTAAAGAAACAGCAACAGAAAAAGACAGGTAATACAAAATATTTTTAAGGAAACGTGCAAGCTGAAGCCTTCAACCACAGAAATGAACCAGCAGAATCAAAGCTATTACATTTCAAGGCAATTCACAGAGGTGAATTTTCAAGCTTTTCTTCTTTCTCACTGCGTACATTTACAAGGACAGAGAGGACCACAGCAGACAGGTGGAACCAGAATAGAACCAGGTTAAGAGATAAAAGCCTCAGTTGTCAAAAGCTCCATGTTGCCAGCACAGAAGCTGAACTTGGACTCCTAAAGGTACAAAACCATCAGCACAAGAAACAGCACAAGGATTCTATGCCAGGCAGTTCCTTGGAAACAGCACTCAATATAAAAAGAAGTGGCAAAATGAGAAAGGAAATGCTGAAATTATTCCTAAAGCTGACTGGAGATAAATGGAACACTGTTCTTTCCCAAATGGGAAAATTACATCAGCTCTGTAGCTCTGCAGAGAACAGGCACTGAAAATATCCAAAACCTTAAAACAAACAAATAAACACATTTCTTTCTTCCTCCTTCTGTCCTTCCCTCTCTCTCACCTGTTTTATGTCTGGGACAATGACAGTCAGAGTACACTGCACACCCAGAGCATTCTCAGGCTCAAACCTCTTCCACACACACAGACTCCAGTATTTCAATTTATTTTAAACACATGTGATCTTTTTACTGGTGTAGAAGCAAGAGCAACACTTTTACTGATACCAGACCTCTATATTTTTCTCCACAATTTTTATTCCCCTTCTTCAAACCCCTGCTCATTCTGATTACATTGACTTTACCTGCAGAACATGGTTCATTTTCATTGTCAGCTTGCAAAGATCTTGAAGTAAATCATCTGCTTTTTGCACTGTTTCCTCAATTGAGTCTCCGGACAAAGCATTGTGCCTGAGGGGAGAAACACTCCTGGTTACACCTCTCATGGCTCCTCAGGTGGCCCAAGAAAGGAGTCAACTGTGAAACCAAGCAGGAATTTACAGTGCAAGTACCAAAGCTTTAGATAAAGTGGAACTTGCTTTGGCATCTGAAGTTACAGAGAGGTTATTGGGTTTTCTCTGTTTACCATTTAACACCCTGAGCTGTATCCTTTTATTTTCAATAGTGAAATTACATCTAATAGAGCAATATTTAACCTTTGGATACCTCTCCATTTGAAGCAATTAACATTTTTGTGCACACTGTTCTAAATTAGACAGCACATAAGAGCAGTTTCTCACTATGTAAGTGAAATCAGAACATTACATTTTTGTCTGGAGAAAATATGCTTCAGATTGCATGGACAAGAACATTTTTTCACCCATTTTAAAGCTTAGGAATTGTTAGGTGGCTGCTGCTCCTCAGAAACACTCCAAGTGCAACCCACTGACCTCTGAGAAAGGCGTTATGAGCTACCCCGAGCCACAAGTCTTCATCTGCCTGCAGTTCAAGAGAAACCACAGAACTGTGGAATATCAGAGCTGGAAGGGACCCACAAGGATCAGAGTCCAACTCCTGGCCCTGCACTGACACCCCAACAACCCCACCCTGTCCCTGGGAGTGGTGTCCAAATGTTCCTCTCTGGCAGCCCTGGGGCTGTGCCCATTCCCTGGGGAGCCTGGGCAGTGCCCAGCACCCTCTGGGGGAAGAACCTTTCCCTGATACCCAACCTAAACCTCCCCTGGCACAGCTCCAGCAGCTCCCTCAGGTCCTGTCAAAAGTAATGCAAAACCAAAAATACTCCAGCACAGCTGTGCCAGACTCAAGGACCACACCAGTGACTCTGTTACACCATCAGTATCTAATGCACCTCTCTCCATTTCATAGAAACAGACAGAAACTCTTCCTCAGTTTTGGATTGTTGTGTTTATCCACCTGTCTCTCTCAGAATGCCAGATCCTTTCATTGTTGCTTAGTGCTGTCTTCTTGGAATATTCTGTTTGCTTCAGTGGTATTTCTTGAGAATTCAAAACGTGTTCCAGACATTTCCCTTCACCTAAAATGAAGCAGAAAAAAAAGGAAGTTAAGTTAGTTCAATGTATTTAATACTTTCTTTTCCTTTCCATATATTTCCCCATTATCTATTACTCACCAATGTGAGTAAAATATTTTTTAAATTTAAAAATATAGTTCTATTACAGATAAGGCAAGCCACTTAAAACCACTCACATTAATCTATCTTTCTGAGATTGCTTTAAACCAGCAAAGCTAGATGGCACTGGGATGGCAATGAACTGAGTCACTGGGAACAAATCTCTAACATTATGGACAGAATGCTTCTTCTTTTGTCTTATTTCATTTATTTCTGGACCCACTGACAGCTTTCTTACAGAGCCAGAACCTGATCAAAAGCAGTAAAAGAAAATTACATTTGCTTTACATCTGCAGCTTGCATTGCCATAACCCAGAGACCTTGTGCACCCATGAAAAAATAAAAGAAATAATTCAATTTCACCAATGATAATGACAAAGTTATTGAGCAGCTCCCAAGTTTTTCATTATTCTGTCTAATCCTCCTGAAACCTGGCAATGAAAAAATATCTCAGTGAGCAATCATGCTGAAACTCTACAGATTAAATCAGCACTGCCTTCTCATCTTTAGTTACTTATGAGTAAGTGATTTATACACAAAATTAACCCTGCCCAAATGTAGTTTCCAAATATTCTGAATAAATATGCATTTAAGTGCCAGCAACCCAACAGGTCAGAAAAGGTAAGGACTACACAAAGTAACCCCCAGGCCATTCTAGAGAGGCCAGTGGAGGACAGAAGTATTACAATACCTTCTCTTGTAGGTTTGGGAATATTTTCCTTCTCCACTAGAGAGTTTTCTTTCTCTGAGATTTTCCCATTTTTGGGTACAGGTTCTGGAGCAAATCTTCGAGGAACTGGTGTCTTCAGAGGAGATTTTTGTGTATGAACCCCATGACTTGGAAAATGGCTTGAATGTGCTTCAGAGAACGCTAAAAATATAAAGTTATTTAAAGGTTAACAATTTTCTTCATAGGAAATTATATCATAGAATCACAAAGTGGTTTGGGTTGGAAGGGACTTTAAACATCCTCCAGTTCCACCTCCTGCCAAGGGCAGGGACACTTTCCACTATCCCAGGGTGCCCCAAGCTCTGTCCAACCTGGCCTGGAACAGTGCCAGGGATGGGGCTGCCACAGCTTCTCTGGGCACCCTGTGCCAGGGCCTCCCCACCCTCACAAGAATTTCTTCCTGGCATCTAATCTGAACCTACATTCCTTCAATTTGAAGCCATTCCCCCTTCCCCTATCACCACCTGCCCTTGTAGACTCTAAGAAAAAAAAAATCTAGAAACAACCCCATGCCAGCTCTAATAAATTCTTCACAAAAATGCAAAACATTACTGTACTAGTTCAAAAAGTAAACAAGAAGAAAATGTCATACTTCTGATTGCTATCATAAAGGGATAAAAAAAAAAAACCCCAAACCCAACTGTAGTTCCTTACAGGCTTCCACACAGATTATGTCTCAATAAGATGTCTCAAGGTCCCTCTTGGTGCAGATTTAGTAAATCAAAGGTCTCACTTTAATCTAAACTGGAGCACACTGGAACATCTTCAGAATGTTGCATAGATTACACAGTACATTGGGCAATAAAACCAATGACACAGAAGAAATATTTACTACTCATTACAGATGTGATGCACAATCCAACATTAATGGGCACAAAATTAATGCAAAACAGTGAAAATAAGACAGAAAGAATTTGTCTCCACCTTGGGCAGGTGCAGTACTAGTAGGGAACAAACTCCTGTGAGATGCAGGTGCCTCGTTAGCGAGTGATCTCTGCTCTGGCTTCTCCCTGGCTCCAGTCAGGGGCCCAGAGGCAGGGACAGGACCCTGCTGCAGGCCACGGGTGTTCACTGCAGAGCTGATGAGATGGGACTGGGAGACAAAAGTACAGAGTATTTCTGGTCATTGAATCACAGGATTGTTAAGGTTGGAAAAGACCTTGAAGATGATCAAGTCCAGCTCTTCTCCCAGCACCACCACCGTGTTCCCCACCAAACCAAGTCCTCCAGTGCCACATCCACGTTTTCTGAACACCTCCAGGGATGGTGATTCCACCACTGCCCAGTGCATGTTCCAATGTCTGACCACCCTTCAGTGAAGAAATTTTCCCTAACATGCAAACAAAACCTACCCTGGTGCAACTTGAGGCCATTTCTCCTTGTCCTGTCCCTGTTCCCTGGGAGCAGAGCCCGACCCCCCGGCTGCCCCCTCCTGTCAGGGAGTTGTGCAGAGCCACAAGGTCCCCCCTGAGCCTCCTTTTCTCCAGGCTGAGCCCCTTTCCCAGCTCCCTCAGCCTCTCCTGCTGCTCCAGCCCCTTTCCCCAGCTCCGTTCCCTTCTCTGGACACACTCCAGCCCCTCAGGGACTTTCTTCTTGTGTTTTCACTTTCTTTGATCCACTTTCATTGATCTTTCTTTCCTTCTCATACTAAGAAACAATCCCAACAATTATAACATTAACACTGAGACACAGAAGAAATTATCAACCTGGAGTTCCTGCCTTGTGACTTAGATACCTGAATATTCATTTGTTGCTCCTGTAGCTTTTCCAAGTGCTGAATCCGTTGCACCATGAAAGAATTTTGTTTTTCAAGCTCACTGACTCTCTGGTGGTAGTGGGGTTCCTCATGCTGAGCCTTCACATTTGCTTGCTGTTCAGACACCCTCTGCAGCTGCCTGTCTCTCTCCTGCAGTTTCTGAAGTAGTTCTGAAACTGAGCTCACTTTTGCTTCCAAATCATTTTGAACCTGCAAGAACGGATAAAAAAGAAAAAAAAAAAGGAAGAGGGGGAAAAAACTCATTATTGCATGTCATACTGTCGGACAAGAAAGAAACACGTAGACATTTTAGTAGTAGGTCAGGAACTACCAGGTAGGACTAGAAAAGAGGTTTGCCTTTCTTTATTTTCTCATACTTATATCTTTCTTAAGACAATCGTGGATTGGTCAATGAGGTTACCACCTCTATAATTTCACAGGATAGTGACATAGTCAATCATCTTTCTCCACCTAGGAGAAAGGAATGAAAAATAATCTAGAAGTTTAAAACAATTTAGGCCAGTTACAAAAGCAAGGACTACGTTCATAGAAAATGCATGAGAAATTTTACTACAGAAATAAAAACACAGAACACTGCAAAAATCAGGCTGACAACTGAAGATGTGTGAGCATGAAAAGAACAAAATATCATTCAAAGAATCCTGGATTTGCATCCCAAATGAAACAAAATTCTATTTAGCCTTAATGCTTGGTGTTTAGCAATATCATGAATCTCTAATAGATAAATCAAATGTTTTGTCTTCTGCCCATTTAGTTAAATCACAATTAGGTCCCTCTGGTGCATTCGTGAGTGAGTGTGAGATGACAAACACACAAAGCAGGGAGCAGACACATTCAGGCTCTCTGGAGCTACCACCAAAACTTCAGGCTTGTTTGGAATATTTACTATTTTAAGAGGACATAGAACTGCTATTGCCATGAGCAACTCACTCACCTTGAGGAGTGGAGCTGTCGTGGCAATGGCAGCAGCAGTGGCTGCTGCAATGGTTGCAGCAGAGTCAACTTCCCTGGGTGCTGACCTGCTGTCACCACCAACCCTTTCCCTTTTTTCTGCAGCGGCATTTCCCAAGAGCTGCACCTTCACCTCCTTGTGAACAGGAATATTCTGAGCTCTATAAAAACAAACAAGTGCCTGTAAGCAGCATTTTCTCCACACCTCCTCCGAGCAAATGATTTCCCACGCACAGCACTGATACCACTGTATCAGCATTTCTCCCTGAAGCTTTGACACACAAGATATTCCAGGGAATAAAATCAACTGAAAACACTTTCATACACAGAAGAACACTGACAGAGAAGAGTAAAAAAACACTTCTTCCTTACCAGCTGTGCTTTTTGGCAAAAACTGAAGTGGTGTAGTTGTACAGAAACAGAACAGCTCAGACACCAACAATTCCCACTTACTTTTGCATTAATACTGCCCTCAGAGCCTCTTTCTGGCCAGTAGCATACTGAGAAATAAAAACATCATCTGTGGGGAAGGACAAACATCCTTTGTTGAGATAATTGACCCAAAATGTCTATTTCACAGGTAGAGACAAAGTGTTATTTCAATACATTTAATTTTGCTGGGAAGAATCTGTTGCCTGCAGGAACCACATCATCTATTGCAACAACAAATTGTTTCCCTTCAGTAGGCAGAACACTTAAATAATGGTAAGAGTTAAGAGCAGGCTCCATTTAACGCAATTTTTTAGCACTGAATGCTGGTATCAATAAAGTCAAATAATGGTGAGTAAAGTCTCAATGGTAACTCGAGCTCAGACAACAAAGTCAGTAAAATTCTGAGAATTCTGACTTGAAAGTAATACAAAATTTAAAAACTGAACAATTGTGATTTGAGTATTTTCCTGCAGCCATCATAAATTAAAACAAATTATCTTAATAGTTTTACATTATGCTAAAATGCATTGCAGGCTCTCCCTCACCCACTCTTTGCTGGGCAGAGGAAGCAAATGCTGCTAAGTCAGGTTGCTGCTGCCTGTGAGTTTGAAAGGGGAAACTAAAGTATTGATTTTTGGTCTTAAGGAGGGTAGTGATCTGTGGTTTTTCTCCTCTACACAGCCCCAGATATCCAAGAAACCCACAGAAGTGTGTTTTCTTTAAAAAGTCTTCACTTCCCTAAATCCGATTGAAACTGGCAGATTCAGAAATTAAAGGAAAAGACACTGGCATTGTGATTTCCTAGCATTCTTAAGGATTAGAAATAGGCTGCTTGAAGAGAAATATGCCTTTGTAGTACAATTAATCACAGGAGGAAAGTGCATCTAAACAAGCCCCTTCCCCAAACTGTCTATTCAGAGACATGGATAGTTGGGTTAACAAAAGGAATCTCAACAATCTGGTATGCTGCCAAAAGTCCCACTCAGTTAATCACAAGAGGGTAATGCCAGCAAGACTGAGGGAAAATTTGCAAAATTTAAGAATGTTTGTTACAAATTACCATCTTTTCATCAAAGCAACCTTTGGGTATTTTCACTCAGAAGTTTCTGTAATGAAGAAAAAAATACCTAAAAGCTCCCTTTTCCTTTAATTATTCAGTCTTCTTAGAAAAAAAAAGGGGTTGCAGCAGTAGATGGATGTGTTTTACCTTTAGGTCCTCTGCCATCTTCCCGCAGCAGTGAGGGACCATCCTGTGCTGCAGTTTCTCCAGGATAATCCTTCAGAACAAGAAGAGCAGAAAAAGCAAAGATGTAAGCCTCTGCCAACAGTAGCCAAAATTTTAGAGGCAGAAGGAGTTGCTGAGCACACAAATGGAATCATCTGCACACAGCAACACAAAAACCTTGGCACAAAACATGAGATGACCTCTGCCACAGAGACATCTGAACATTGCTGCCAAGAACTCACAAGGCCTTTAAAACTCTAGAAGCACAACCCAAATTAAAACCATACATTCTAAGTGCTAAGTTAAGTTTCTTCCCCTCATTTGTGGCCAAAGAAGTAGCAGTGAAACTACACCTGCTTAAGTTTAGAGAAGTTGCTAATCTTGGACAATTCAGGATTGCTCACACACAGACAATTTAGAACTGCTAAATAAAGCTCCTCCAAAACCATCAGCAATAACAGCACATTGGCAGCAACTTGAAGAGGAAAAGCAGCTGCACAATTGTGGTGCAGAGGCTGAGACAAAATCTTGTAATGCTTTCAGAGTAGCTACAGCTTTCTGAGGAAAACAGTGGTCTCTTGGTCCAGGACTGCAGGAAGGAACAGCAGTTGTTCTTACCATTTGGGATAAAAACTTGGGCTCTGAATTTTTGACTGGAAGCATGCCTTCTGGGTGTCCCTTGGTGCTTGGGACTCCTAAAATGAGAGCAGTTTTGCTGTGGTCAGGATAATTTGTGGTGCATTTTCTGTACAGCTCCACATTTCCCTTATCTTTGAATGCCTCAACATCACGACCCTCATCACACAAACAACCACAGAGGTTGAGCTGAAGCTTAAAAACATCAGTGAATTCTGCGAGTCTGAATGGGAAACTTGATTTATAGCATGGGGGAAACTCTAAAACCCGGAACGTCATTAAACATCCTTTAAACAGTGATGTTTAACAAGGATGCTCCCATGGAGGGGGACATCTTCCACTATCCCAGGTTGCTCTAAGCGCTATGCAACCTGGTCTTGAACACTTCCAGGGATGGGGCAGCCACAGCCTGTGCCAGGGTCTCACAGCCCGCACAACTCGCTTTCCATGTGCAAAACAGTTCAGGAAAACCGAGAGTGCTGACAATTGTAGAGCGAGAATACAAATATTCCTTAATTACAGAACTCCTCCACGGCTGAAATCGCCCCTCGGCGCTTCCAGCACAAGCCAGAGCAGAAGCCGGCGGTGACGGACGCACCTGGAGCGGCGCTGGGGGACGGGCGGGCGGTCCCTGCCCCGGCCGGAGCCCGGGCTGGCAGCGCGGCCGGGGCAGCGTGGGGAGCTCCGTCTGCAGCCGCATCCCCCGGGCAGGGCGAGCCCCCGCTGCGGAGCTTCTGCACGGCGACCGTCACGGTCTTGCCGCGGCCGCGGGCCGGGGGCTGCTCCCTGTGGCGAATCTGCGGGGCCGGCGCGCGGGGCGGTGAGTGCGCGCGGGCCCGGAGCGCGTGAGGGGACGGGCGGGAACGGGAGCGCGCGCGTGAGGGACCCGGGAGCGTTCCTGAGGGATTAGGAGACCCCGTGAGGGATCGGGAGCGTTCCTGAGGGACCGGGAGGAACCGGGAGGAACCGGGAGGGTCCCGGAGGGTCCCGGAGGGGCCGAGCCGCCCCCGGCGCGTCCCGCAGCGGGGTCGCGGCCGCTCCGAGGCTGCTCCCGGGCCCGATCCCGGTGTCGNGACCCCGTGAGGGACCGGGAGGAACCGAGAGCGTTCCCGCGGCCCGGGAGAGCCCGTCAGGGACCGGGGAGCGTTCCTGAGGGCCCGGGAGATTTCCTGAGGGGCCCGGAGCGCCCTGGATTGGGAAATCCCCGCTGTGCCCCGGGGGTTTTCCCGGTGGTGGTGATCAGGGCGCTCTGTGCTCGGTGTTGGGCCGCGGCTTGACTGAGCGAGTGATTCCCGAGCGAGAGGAATTCAATGTGCCCTTGGAAGGGAGAACTGGAGGGTGGAGTAAAAGATTAAAAAAAAAAAATAATAAAGTTCGACGTGAAGTTGTTTTAGCCTCAGGATTTGATTTTATTGAGTCAGAGGCGTCAGCCAGGTGTGATCTCGCTGAAACAGGAGAGTGCTGGTGGGAAAATGAGTATTTTCCCTCAGGCCTGACGCCCATACACGTGTTCAGTGTGCTCAGAGAGGTGCCTGAGGTCAGGCTGGCGCTGGTAACTCACCTTTGGTGTTGGATTTCTGCCTCTGATCCCTTCCTTTCAGAGCAGGGTCCAGGGCAAATGCAGTGAATGAAAACAACCTGTGCACCAGCTACCCCTGGTTATCCAGCTCCTGACTTGCCCTTCTCTCATCTCACTCTGTCCTTTTCACTTCATTAAATGCCTCTGGCCTCTTAAAATCTATTAGTTTGGGCTTCTTTTAAATATGATGTCAACCCAATTGTAGCCTAGTAATCTCCCGTGATAAAAGAACTTTCTCTACAAGCTGTGGGGAGTTTACCTGGACACAATTCTTCGAGATTTTTATTCTTTGGCACATTTCTTTGACTTGATGTTTTCACTCTTCTTTTTCCTTTTCAGAAACAGGTGCATGGTGTTCTCTGTGTGCAGCTGGAAGCAAAGGTTTAAAGTGACATTTCAGCTTTTTTTTTATGGAGTAGGTGGCACTTACACCTGATTCAGATGGTTAGTGGGGATTACAAGTGTGAGGGATTTATAGTGTCTCTCCATCACCCTTCTTCCCAGAAAAATGCAGCTCTTCTCAAAACGGTGGGAGAAAAAAAATCCCAAACACAGGGCTTGTTTATTTTGCTCAGAGGGACTTCTCTAAATGTCTCTTTAGAACACCAAAACATTTTTGGAAGAGCTCCAGGGCCTTTCAAGAAGGGAGATTTCCCAGTTCTTGCTCCTTTCTGGGGAACTAGCACACCCAGACTGTTCGTCCCTTGCAGCAGAGGTTTATTTGGAGATTTCTGCTTCCTGCACTGTGAATATCCTTGTTTAGAAGGGCAGTGCTGAATATTTAAATTGTGTTTAGTCCACAGGAAGGTCCTGCAGGCTCTGTGGGATTAAAGCTGAGCCGTGCAGGAGTGGTGTGAACAGCTCTGTAGGAAGCTTTGGGCTGGGTTGGTCGAGGTGCTGAGCACTCACTCTTTTGAAAGCTTTTTCCAGAGTTTGAAGGAAAAAGGGAGAAGCAGCAGGAAGTCTTGAAATAATACATTTACCAGACTTGGGAGTGAAACAGATTTGCACATTCCTGGGAATGTTCAGTAGCTTGTTTTTAGATGTGAGGCTGATTTATAGCTGAAGGTGCAGCAGAGCTGTGTAATTTCACTGTGGAATGTGTGAAATACCTGTACTGGGACAAGAGCTTCAGGCACTTCAGATCAGATGGTGCTGATGTGAATTAGAGCCTTTCCCAGGTGTCAAAGCTTTGTGAAACTGCAGTTTCAGTCTGCCATTTCCAGTCTTGCCAAATTAGTCACAGAAAGACAGGGATCAGGTTTGCTATAAACACAGATCATGAGGCAATGCTGAGTGTGAGAAAATGGCACCAACAGCTGAAGCTTTGAGCTTCCCGCGCTTGGCAGAGGACAAAAGTCTTCTCTGCTCCCTGCAGTTTCTGTTTAATTATCTACAACCCTGCCCTGAGAGAATTGTCACTGCTCTTGTTTTCTCACAGGATGAGAAATGAGAGAGTGCAGTTGCCATCTCTTCTCACTGGTTACCTCAGGTGATGGCATGTCCATTCTCCTAAAACTAATTAGAATTTTGGGGTAGAGGAGCGAGGCTGGAGAGGGACTTTGGACAAAGGCATGGGGTGACAGGACAAGGGGGAATGGCTTTGCAGTGCCAGAGAGCAGGGTTAGATGTTAGAAGTTTGTGCCTGTGAGGGTGGGGAGGCCCTGGCACAGAGTGCCCACAGAAGCTGTGGCTGCCCCATCCCTGGAAGTGTTCCAGGCCAGGCTGGACAGGGCTTGGAGCAACCTGGCCCAGTGGAAGATGTCCCTGCCCATGGCAGGGGGTTGGGATGAGATGATCTTGAAGGTCCTTTCCATCTCAGACCAGTGATTCAGTGCCAACCTGAATAAAACCTGGTTCCTTCTTAGCTACCATATCCTGTAGGTTCTCCTTCATAATAACCTGTGTGACCTGTCTGCCCATGAGGAACTCTTGCACCTTACATCCCAGAATCATCTGTGCCCTTGGCCTCCAGTCCCTGAACTGGTTCCCTGTGCAGGGATAAAGGGTGATGTTAAGAGGCAGATGTCACCATTCCTGTGCTGTAGGAACAGTTCACTCTTGTGAGAGTTCCCTGGTGCTATTTTTAGTTGCTTCCTTTTCTTTCTGTTTTAGAAATAATTGTTACTGTCTCTTTGTTCTTGTTCAGGCAGCTTGTGTATCCATTCCTTTCCCCCTGCTGAGAGACTGCAATAGCTAAAGCTCTCTAAAACATGAATGTCTTGCCCAAAAATTGGCAAAGCACAATAGAAGATTAATTGTAAGTAGCCCTTGCTAAAGGGCTAAATGAACTTTTTTTTCCCTAAGGTGATTGTACTTCAGTGCTCATTTTTCTTCCACAAGTTGAATTAAACTGAAGGAGCTTGTTCTTGCCAACATGTGATATTAGTTTGCATTATCATCTGTGATAATAGATCTTAGATAACATGGAAATTAAGGGAAAAGGAAGATGAGGTCTCAGTATTCTAGGAAACCTGCAGGGATGCTTTCAAGCCTTAACTTGTCCAATGTGTTGGATTAGGAATGTGAATCTTCCTTGAGGATGCTTGTTTAAATTCTTGGATCCATGGCTGTTTACTTCTTCCCCTTTCCTTTGTCTGTTTCATTCCTGTAAGGCCATTTTCACTGTTCTGTGTTTTTTTGCATTTAATTCACTATAGTCAGTGACCACACCATTTGGAAACCAGGCCCTGCAGCTTGTGTTGCATCTATTCAGTGGCTGACAGTTTACATTTGCCTTTTTTTCCTCACATTTTACAGATCACATCTAAGGTCACGGATAAGGCTAGAAACTGTTATGGCTTTGTCTCTTCCCCAACTCCTGCCCTAGTTTATTTAGTAAGTTTGACAGCACTTTAAAAAATAAATAAGGTATTTTATAAGTCACTTTAGCTGTGTGAAATGCCCTAGCAGTGTTTAAAGGACAGCAATTAACAGGTGGATCTGGTAAGGTGTCATACCTGGAATTATCTTGGATGGTTTTTAATTAAATACATTCCCAGTAGGTAACTTCCCTTTGAGTTGGAAGGGCTTGGAAGTTTGCTAGCAAAATTGAATTTAAACACTCTCCAAGGATGCACAAAATTCCATTCTGATCTGAAATGTTGCAGTTTGTATTTGTTTTTTATTTAAAACTCAACTTTTATCTTCACCTCTAGGTGACTGAGCCACGGGCGGTGGAACATGGCTGGACAAATATCAGAGTCTGATCAGATCAAGCAGGTGAGATGCTGCCTTTGGGGAGGGGTGGCTTTGAAGGTTTTGTGCTGCTCTGTCACACAGAGTGGAAGGTGTAGGGCTTAGAGAAGGATAAAAACTCTGAGTTATCATCTGAGTTAACCTAAATTTAGGCAGGTGACCATTGACAAACTGTGTTTTGTGTATGAGCAGCTTTTGGTGCTGAAATTTTCTGACTGAGTAAATTTTTTGAGTGACTTGTCCTTCAGATTTTATTATACCATGCAGCTGTGTGTAAGAAAAATTAACACTGATTTTTTTTTTTAAATATTCATTGTCTAATTTTTATTCACAGTTCAAGGAGTTTCTTGGCACATACAATAAACTTACAGAAAATTGCTTTGTGGATTGCATAAAGGATTTCACTAGCAGAGATGTGAAACCAGAAGAGGTAGGTGATGGCTTCTAATAACCCTTTGGTAGAACTGCTGTGCAGCTTTCCAATTTCAGAAGCAACTTGAGAGTTTTGATCTTTAAACTGAGATCCAAACCCAGGCAGCAGCCTTCAGTGGAGTGTGGGTGTCCCAATCCTGGGGCGTGCTCCAGACCAGCTTGGACAGGGCTAGGAGCAGCCTGGGGTAGTGGAAGGTATCCCTCCCCATGGCAGGGGATGGAACTGGACATTCTTTAGGGTCTCTTCCCACCAAAACCATTCTGGAAGTGGCTGTCACACACAGAATCTGCCCAGTCTCCATTGGATATTGGCTGCTCATTGCAATTCTGTGTGTTTCATTCCCTGAGCTGTCAGTGGAGTTTCCTGTGCCTTAACTTCTCATGCGTGGTGCCTCCCTGGACATGGAAGCTGCCCACCTACAGCCTGCATCTTATTCTTTGAAGCATCCTGCTGAAATATTTGTTTACCTGCCCACATTCCTGCTTTGCAGTGAGTCATGGGAACACAGCTCTGGCTGTTGGATCCACTTCCCTGCACCACAGGGAGCTCCCTCACGTCATCTGCAAAAAACATTAAGCTCTTCATAAGATTAGTTGCATGTTTTTGCTTCTCCTTGCCTGTTGAGAGGCTGTTTCAGAGCCTAATCATTTTGTTGGTTAAAAATCTAATAATCTTTGCTTGGCTCTGCTGGCAGGGTAAAAAAAAAAAAACAAAACCCTAACATTTTAAAGTAACCATTGTTTTTGAGCATTTTCTGGCTCCTTGGAGTTCAACTCCTCACTGCAGGCAAAACTCATGTCTCCTTTCAGGTTTGGTTCTGCTGCCCTGAACAGAGCTTAGCTTCCCAAGAGAGGTTTCTTCCTTCCCTAATCTTCTCTGCATCTGCTTTAGTGGAATTCTATTACAGGTCATAATTATTCTGGATTAAAGATTATTTAGGTCCAGACAATATTCTTAGATTCTTGGAGCATCCTGGTCTAGTGGAAGGTCCCTTCCTATGGCAGGGGGTTGGAATGAGATGATATTTAAGGTCCCTCCCAACCCAAACCATTTTTTGATTGTGACCTGCCTTTTTTTGCTTCTGTGGATTGCAGAGGGTCCATGTCTGGTAGCACAGGAGCTCCCTGTTAACAGTGGAACTGGGAAGAAACTTTTTAATGGGAAATTCTGCCCATATTGTTCATTATGGGATTTCTTGCACAGCACCTGCCCCTGCAAACAGGACACTGGTCTCGATGGACACTGTTCTGTCCGGTGTGGAAATTCCCATGTTTCTCTTGAGAGTTGTAGTTCCTGATTAAATAACTGAGGTCAATACCTCCATGCATCCCCTTTGGGATCCTGCACTTGTAAAAACGCAGCTTCTGAGCTCTTTCTTTGCACAAGTCCCAGTGCAAGTCTGGACTTCCCACCAGTGTCTCACACACTGCTCCCTCTGGCAGCACAGGCTCGGGGCAGTTCCAGAAGTTGTTTCCTAGGGAGACTCCAGTCCTGCTCAGCAGGTTTGGCTGTAGCTGGTGCCAGGCTGAGCACAGAGAAGGGCAGGTGCTGGGTGGTGTGTGCAGCTGCTGGGGCTTTGTCTTGTTCATTTTCATCTCTTCTGCTTTTTTGTACTGAGCAGCATCAAAGCTCTGCTTTCCCAGGCAAAGGGCTTGGCTTCCCTTTCTACCCGAATTTGTTACCTTTGCAGTGACAGCAAGGTTTGGAGCCATGGCACAGAATATCCAGTTGGTAGGACTGTAGCTCAGAAATAATCTCACAACTCTTTGTCTACACTTAAAGGAAGGAGAAAAACCACTTCAAATTTGAAAAATACCATGGGTGGAATAGGCCTTTGCATTTATTTCCCAGTCCAGCTGACTGATGTTCGCAGGTGGCTCTGCTGAAGGGGAACCAAGCAGCAACCAGAAGGCTGATGGAGCCAGTGGGAGCAAGGGCATAAAAAGGGTTAAACTGAGCTAGCAGAGAGGAGATCATATTTGGCTGTCAAAACCAGTATGTGTTTGTAAACAGAATTAAAACAAAATTTACCTACGTAATAGATTTATGGTTTATTTCAAAATACATAGTTCATTTCCACAAGAGGAGCCCAAGGACAAAAGGATGGTATCTCCTAGGTCCATAGTGTTTTCCATGGAGACTTCAATATGAAAATGAATATTAGAAGATGTTTCAGGCATACCTCAAAAACTCAGCTTCACATTTTCTACTGCCCTCAGCTTGAGGCTTGGCAATATGAGATGTGCTCACCTAATTGTTTATCCCTGTCTGTGATGATATTTTGGATCCTGGTTGGGGATGTGTTCAAATTACTGGCTGAAGCCCTGTTTCCCTCTTGCTGTAGATAACCTGCTCAGAAAACTGCCTGCAGAAGTATCTAAAGATGACACAGAGGATCTCCATGAGGTTCCAGGAGTACCACATCCAGCAGAACGAGGCTCTGGCAGCCAAGGCAGGACTGCTCAGCCAACCCCGTTAGAGCAGAGCACTGTGCTCAGACTTCAGCTGTGCCAGTGTTCCCTGGGCAAGAACACATTTGGGGATTCCTACTGTCAGGATGTGTGTCCAGCAGCTCAGAGCAGAGCTGTGGGTGCTGCTAAGGCAGTGGGAGCCATGAAGGGTTAAACAGCAGCTCAGTTGTGGTGGCCTGGCAGTGGAGTTTGTTTCCACAAGGGAATGATGAGGATACAGCCTTTCCCAGGGCCCACAGACTGGTGTCTGAATTCAGGGGTGGTGGGAGGGCTCACCTGCCTTTTGCTGAGACTGGTTGAGATCAATCAATGTAACGTGGGGAATACACTTTTTTACTTAATTCAAATAAAATCAACAGGAGCCATACACGTGTGTGTTCTTTCCAAAGAGCCATTTTTGGGACACTTGAAAGCAGCATTTTGTTTGCTGGGGGCTCTTTGCTCAGCTGCTCTGGAGTTCTGATCATTCTCTGCTGCTGTAGGAATGCCAGAGGGAGCTCAAGATGCCCCAGGTTATCTTTGCCTGGTGCCTCACCCTGTCATTTACAGGGGACAGAGTGGCACGAGCAGCACTTGTGCCCAAGGCAGCTCCTCTGCACTCCTTGTTTCCCTCAGGGAACCTCATGGGATCCTCCCAGCCCAACTTCCTGGCCTGATGCACTCTAAGCACTGAGCTCGCTGCAGTTCTCTCCTTTATCCCTGTGAATGCCAGCAGGAAATACGGGCTCTGCACAGCACAGGGGCTGTTCTGCTGCTGCATGAGCCCAGAGAGCTTTGGAAGGCAGCTGGATTGGGTTAGGAAACATAGCAGAGCTTTGGAAGGATCCTGACAGCTGAAATCCTTCAGTCAGAGCATCAGTGCAGTGGAATGACAGTCAGCAGGCACCCTGTGCTTCAGTTCTAACTCATAAAATACAGGGACAACGGGAACTGAACATCAGGAGCACCAATTCTGAGGTTTCAGGTGATGAGGAGTGAACCAAAGCTATTTCATGTCAGCTGGCAGATTCTCTTATTTACAGAGAGGCAACAGAAAAGGCAGGAAGACTTTTTGTTGTTACCGTCTCAAGCTTTTTATTCCCGCAGCAGCTTGAATAATTTCCTCCCCTTTTTTATTCCTACTCAGACTCTCAGCTGTCCAGGCTGGGGGTTCCTGGCTCCTGAGGGCAGCACAGTGCCCCTGCCAGCGTCTTGCACCAGACACTGCTCTCTCCAGCTCTCCCTGGAATCCTGTTCTGTGCTTGCAGAGGTGGAAGGGGCCACTGTGATCCTCAAGTCACATCCCTGTGTTTTGTAGTCGCTGTCTCACAGCTCCTTCCCCCTTTGCCTGTGCATTGTTACCTTGGAGATGGATGAGAGCTCACTCTGAAATAGTGAAGGCTAAAAACCAGCCCAAATAAGGCAGCAAGTCTCTCCGGTGTCCTGGTTTTCCAAAGAATATCAGGCTAAAACTGTCCAGATTGTTTGCTACCATCAGGCCACAAATGTTGCAGCCAATTAGAAACAATACATGCTTAGTAAAGACTGAAGGCTTTCCTTGAAGCAGCTCTCTTTTTGTTAAACATTTGAAAGTAATCCATGATTGAGATTTTCCACTGGATCTTCATGTGCAAAGAGTTGCTCAGGAAAGAGCCTGAAGAGTTTAACTGATGGAAATGGGGGATTTTTCTGTCTTCTGAACAAAGTACATTGGGGATGAAGTGAGGGGGTTATAAAAATTATGGTTTTCTCTCACTTCAGTATTTGGAGGTAGGAATATATTTAAATATTTAGTAGGACAGATTTTCTGAGCAGAAGTTAAGCAAGTTTTAGAGGGACTTAGTTAATAAATTACTTACTTTCAATTTTGGATATCCAGTTTTATCCAAGCTCTATGTCACTCCAAAAAATGTGATCTTTCAAATCCAGGTGATTGGTTCAATACAGATGATACAAATATAGCTTGGAAATAAAATCCAGGTAACTAAAGCATCCAGGTGATAAATAATAAAAATGGGATAAAAATGGTTTTGCTCTGGATCCTAACAGAAACAGCACTCTCTTAAAAGCTGTTAAGGGGTGTCAAGGAGGTGAATCACCTTGCTGAGGTACATTAGGTGCAGGAATGGATCCCACTCTGGTGGAGGGAGGAGAAAAGTGTGAAAAATGGGATGTTGCTGAGGAAGGAGTACTGAGAAAGCTGTGGAAAACAAGCCAAAGTGGAGGTGGGAGGGGAGGGAGCGGGAGGGCAGCCTGCCAAAAACCAGCTCAATGAAAGTGAGCTGGTAAACAGACACTCATTGGGAGGAGATGCTCAGTGCAGCAGCCACAGAACACAGATCCTTCCTGCTGCAAACACACACAGTTACTGCCAGCCCACAGAAACCAGAACCATCCCAGCAGGAAGGGTCAAACGAGAGCCTCACTCCCGAGTGCCCTGGACAGCAGCAGTGCTGGCACAGCCATCAGATCAATCAGCTGGAAGATTATAATAGAGGCTCCTTGAATTCTCTCCAGAATAAAAGCAAAGCCCCAATTTATGTAATCCCCTGCTGAGAGCTTCAACTGCTGAGCTCTGTTGGAAGGCAAGAAAAGAAGTGACTGCAGTGCTGTGTCAGGGAGTGTGGGTGAAACACTGAGTGTGGCTGGGGCTTCAGAGCAAGGAGGCAAATCCTCTGTGCTCTGACATTCCCCGCTCTGGGAACTGCAGCTTAGCAACAGCTCTTGTTTCAGCATTTTCTCTCAGCTAGGTTGGAAACTCAGCACATGGCATTTGAGGAATCCAGCTCAAATCTTAGGAAGTCCATTAAGCTCAGCTCCAAAAATCCTTGAATGAGTCTGGCCCAAACTCTTAAGACCTGTAAAAGCAATCAGAGCTTGTGACACCTGAACCTGCATCATGGCTGCCCCTTGAATTTCCAGAGGACAGCATTAAAAGAACTCAAAAAGTTACAATTCTGCTTAACATGAGAGGGTCTTTTAGATTATGTTTTACCTTAACTTTATGCTCCTTTGTGTTTCGGTGTCAGGAGCAGAAGGTTCTTCACAATAAAAGTCAGGTAAAATGCACATGTACAACATTTTTACAGCAACAACTAGAATTAGATCAGGGGAAGTACATTATTGACTGCTTATTCAAGTTAAATTGTTGTTGTATTACTGGCCATGTTGCACCAGGGTGTGCCAAAAGGCGCAGGGAGGTGGCTGGGTCACACCAGAAGGCACTTGGAGAATGATGGATCCCGGGGCACCAGGAAAGGGGCAGGGTCACCCTTGGAGTGCTCAGAGACCACAGAGACTCCTGGGGGGGTTGGAAGTACATGATCTGTAAGAGTCCCTTCCAATCCAAACTGTTCTGTGATTCTTCAGAGACGTAAGAAAAATGTCTTATGGAAGATATGGAAGAAAAAACACATTTCACTGCTTCCCCACACATCCCCAGCTCCAGCAAGGCTCTGGGGCAGGCAGGACATTGCAGGGGATGCAGTGAGCAGTGTCATCCCTGTGACTGGGACATTCCAGCAGCAAAGGTTTTCTATGAAACCAGCTCTGAGCTCAGTGTAACATCAGCTGATGGTTCAAAGACACAGAGAGCTGTTACCCTGCACAGGGATGCTGCAAAGTGCCTCTGAGCCAAAGAGAAATCACATTCTCACTCATTGTTCAGGGCTCTCCAAAGGAAAAACAGGAAACAAGAACTGCAGCAGCAGCCAAACCACAGTCACAAAAATCAGCTCCCTCCTGCACTGCCTGTGGATAACATTATCCCATCATTATTCCCACAGCATTAAGTGGTGCTGCTCTCACATTCTGAGTTAAACACATTCAAATACCCACACAGACCAACATAAAATTTTACTTCGTGCTGGTTCCACTGCCGAAACACTTCCTTATCAGAGAGGGATTGTCCTGCCAACCTGAGGGCAGCCACTGGCCCTGAGCTCCTGGCCCTCCATCCATGCCACTGGGGTGGCACACAGGGGTCACCTGCAGGGTGGGAAGCAGAGCACGTGCGGAAGGAATCAAAGGTTGGGGTTTTTTCTTTTTTTTTTTCCTTTAAAAACAGCTTTATTTATTCATAAGGGAAATAAAGGAGCATCAAGAGAGATGGTTTTAAGTTACACATACACAAACAAGTGCCTTGTTAAAACAGAAAAACACTCTTGTGCAATATAACAAAGTATTTCATACAAATTCCACATCTTACCCCTCCTTATGAAACTGGCATAGCTGGCAGGAGCATGGTAAATTAGGTCAGACTGTACCCAGACGAGGGATCAGAGGAGGAGTTTAGGAACAGCTGAAGACACCGACAGCGCTGGAATGGAAACATTGTTGGGTTACTCTGAACAGCAGGAAAAGAGAGAAACATCCCCAAACCCACAGCACCAGCCCAGAGCAGAGTCCCTCAGCAGCAGGCTCAGGGTGAGGGTTAAGCACAGGAGTGACAACCCCCTGCAGGTTGTCACAGCTGGAGCAGAGCTCCAGGGCAGCTTTTCTTTGCTGGCAAACCCTGAAAGAGGCAAAGTGAAGCAAAGCTGCTGTGGGTACTGCAGTGAGGGAGCTGTGCTGCTGCTCTGAGGCCAAGTGGCATCAAACAAAGACTCTTCTCATATCTGAAAACTCTTGGTGTGGGATAAGCAGCAGCATAAGGGTGTTAACCAGTGTCAAGAGCTGCAGAGACGAAGCGGAACCAACCTGCTCTGAGCCAGAATTTTGGGTTCCTCTGAAATGGGAAGGAGCAGGAATAACAGCATAAATAGCAAAGATAATTCAAAACAAACAAGACACCAGACAAGTCCCATTCTTAGAAAAACTGCTGTCACAATTGACACAGTTTTGTCCTTCCAGCTCTCTTTAAACGTCAGCACGGTGACTATTTGTCATTGGGCTGTGGCTAATCATAAAATTCACCCCTCAGTGGCATTAAAATAAACACATCTTGAGACCAAAAATACTGGAACACAAAAAAATGAATTTACATATTCATCCAAAACAATGGGTGGGACTATGAAATGCTTGTGGAATTTGGGGAACTCACAGATCTCCAGAGCAAACAAAAGACCCCAAATAAATCCCAGCTAGTCAGTGGTAACTGATAAAGGTGAATAATCTTAAACTCTGAGACCTCTTAAAATTTCATCCTATTTGGTGTGAGGTAATATGGGACAATGATAGATTTTCTCAAAATCTGAGAGCAATAGCTTAATAGTGTGAGATAATTATAAAATGTCCTTTTCCTAAACCCTGGTATTATAGTGAGTCAGCCTCTAGCACCATCCTCTTTGGTTCTACTGTTTTATTACACTCCCCACATCCCCAAACCTTTTATCCTGCACACTGTAGCAAATAATAAAATCCCAAGAGCAGAGAAGGAAAAACAACCAAGATTTCAGTGTGTAATTTTTGCAAAGACGGGCACAGGGAAGTAAACAGCTCAGCATACTTTTGTGAAGACATTAATTTTTATTTCAGCTGGTAAATCTGGCTCCTGGCTCACGTCAGATTTCTTTCAAGCCATCAAACCAAACCTGCTCTTTTCTTAAAAAGAAGACAGCAGCATTTCTTAGACTTACTGCTGCAAAAGAATTCCAGTAAACGCTGCCCAGAAAATCCATTTGGCTGCCTCAGCTATCCAAGAAATTTTTAATGGGAAAAAGAGGAACATGTTATAAAAGTATTGATTTTTTTAAATGAGATGTTCCTTCTGGTTGACAAACCTGTCTGGAGAGAGAAGGCTCTCTCAGCAGTGGATATTCTGACTGAGGCACAGGAGGTGACAATCCTTAGATTCAGATTCTCTTCCCAGCTCCACATCAAAGCCATCCTGAGCAATTTTGGCAGCCGTTTCTGCATGGCTCCACCTACAAAAAAATGAGAATATGTAACCATTTAAAAAAATTCTGTCTATTCTAATACTGCACCTTTAAAAAATTAGATTCAAGCATGCACAAAAGCACGAACAGTGATTTAATCACCTTTTCTTCTGCTCCCTGTGAAGGTCAGATCCATCACCCTTCATGAAGGCACACATTTCTTTGCCCTTGTTATGCTTTTCATTCACCAATAATTGCTACTGAAAATCTGCTTAACCCCTGTCAAAACAATGGCTTGTTATTACTGTTCTGACAACTCTGCTTCTCCTGCCCAGTCTGTTCAGGCTGATTAAGCAGGAGAAACTTTCTCAGCCACCAACAACCTGATGGAGGAGCCAAAAACAAGCAGGGATTTAACTGGGTGTTGCTAAACTTTCACATTAGAAAATAAAAACTCATTAGTACAAATGCAGCTGATACACTCGATAGAAAGGAAGTGAAAACTAAAACAAGTAAGGAAATGAATCTTACCTTATGTCCTTGTATGGAAATATTCCAAATTTTTTCATCTTTCAGATTTATCTAATACAAAAATAAGGTGTCTGCCAGGAATCTGTCAGTTCTTTGTATCAATTGCAGGAAATGAGGGAAGAGTCTGATTCTCTTACAACCTTGCTCTTTTTAACAGTGTTGGATCCCACATCTTAATTTTTACTTTTTTTTTATCTCTTAAGTAAGCTTGAAATAACAAGTATCATTCTGAGGAAAACCTGTAGGAGATCAGAAGGCAGGAGAACAGCACAAAGACTGCCACAAGGGTGCTTTATTTCTGCTTGGTCTCAAAAACACGATACCTAATCTCTTACTTTAAAAAATCCCAATTCTGTATAATCACAATGACTGTGTCTTCAACAGCATAAATTTTCAGCCAGTGAAAGACACTTTGGAATTTATATCAACAAGGCTTCAATGAGGGGATTATTGTAGAGTTAGAAATCATAGATTTTATTAAGGTTCCTTCTTGATTTGACCTTTAACCCAGGACAGCCCAATGATAACCAGTTAAATCTTCTTTTCCCTGTGCTACTTTTAACAGAAGAAAAAACGTCTGTTTTTAAGAAACTACTGCAAACTTCTACTGAATAATCTGATATGCCCCTTTCCCAGAAAGGGAAAACCAGGAAGTCAGTGCCATGCTGGAGGCTTTGCCAGTGGCTTGGCAGAAAGTGCCCCTTTTCCTGCAGGTTTAGTGCTGTGCCAGAATAATGCCAGTTGTTTTTGGAGTGAGCAGTGTGAGGGAAGCAGGTGGAATTAAGGGAGCAATTCTCTCTGTCAGAGGGCTGAAATGGCTTTCCCACATTCCATGGATGCATACCTGGAGCCTTCCAAGCAGGGTTTTAACCATTCCTAAGAGGCAGGAGCAGCAGCCAGCTGAGAACACTCGTGGGGAACATCCAGGCTGAGGCAGCAGCTCCTCCATCCTCTGTGCTGGGAGTGCCTCTGTGCCTGTGTAAGATCTCACAGTGTGCACACAGGTTAGAGGTCAAATCTGCACAACATGGCATTAATCCTGTTACTGGCCCGGATTTTAGATCTGCTTCTGCAAATATTAAACATGTGACCCGTGCTACTTCCTTTTAAATGAGTATTGCTTTTTATTTGTAGCTATTAGGAGATTAACAAGTAAAAGTTAGCTCTGAAAAAAGTCTTTACAGTAATTTATGGAGATTAACTTTCCTATTTAGGGCAAAGTCCAGACATTTACAAGAACAATCACTTAAATAAAAATAGAATATATAGCCTATGTTTAAAACATGGCCTTTATTAGCGCTGTCTAGTGAGCTCCATATTTATCTTACATTGAAATAGTTCTGCTTTGCTTAAGAAAAGACAGAAAAAGTGCATTTACAAGAGTACTTTTTCTTTAATTTTCTGCGAAAATGGAAGGAATTGGAATCACAAGTTGACAAATGTTGTAAAATGAAATTTCAAGAAACATCAATTTTAGTAATGCTACGCCATCACTAGTGTTTCCTCCTGACTTTCTGCCGTGTGGAACCAGAATATCCTGATATACAGTCTAGAGCATCTATGTTATTACTCTACAGCATATTAAACACAGAAAAAGGGGCTCAGGCCCCCTTTCAATGTACAAACATGAATAAAAAAATCGCTTAAAAAAAATCACTTTTTATACATAATGTATATGCAAACTGCTTTAAATACATGGGTTTGGAAGAGTTATTTACAAACTGCATCTGCCCGTGGGACAATCCACAGGCAGAGCACACACAGTCGCTTTTACTTTATTGGTGCATCTCAACTTTGGGAGATATAAATTTATTCGGCAGTACAGCAAACACAAGAACTTGTGACAAAGCATCTTAAGGGCAACCCAATCAATTTTTGTTCCTCCAAACAAGGTTAAGTACTAGGACTGCCAAAGTTTCCAAATCAAGTTTTAGTTGAACCCAGATGCCTGCTGGCAGATCTGTGTGGTGGAGGATTTGTAGACAGACCAAGTACAGGCTTGGCTACTGGATAACTCCTCCTGAAGAGCCAGAACTGATAAGGATGTTTTGTCCAAAGAGTGAACTAACCTAGAATTTTATTTTTTTTTCCAATTTTATTAATATTTTAAAAAATACATAAAAATACAACATCCAATGTCTGAATAAATATATTTAACAAGTTGCAAGATACCTTATTTTACACAAAAATTTCAGCTTTAGAAATCTTGTTAAATAACTTCATTGTTGTTATATATTTCATTTTTCGTCTTTTTGTAACAAAATAAAAACTCTGAAATTACATAGAAAAAAGACAAAATATTTTTGTCAAGGGATAAGATAGTCCACTGAAAACCTATTCACAATTCCACTGTAAACATTAATAAACATTAAAACATTTGCATAATTGTGTGCTCAAAAATCCTATAAAAAGTGGAAGACTTATTACAACTGTAGTTTTCAGTCAACTACACTTCCTTTCACAATTTATTTTGTCCCATTTACAGCTTTAAAACTGGGCACATTGCTGAACATACTTTGGCAGTTCTGTATAGCAAGTGCTTCCACAAAGAGGAACTACTCACCAAGAGTTACCCACAGCTCGGTGAAAGTGCAGCAGTTACTCAGTTCTTTTGGATAATACTCTGATGTCTGCTTGGTGCACTTGCATTTTTTTTTTTTGTTGTTTTAAGATCACCCTAGAACACCTGAATGCTTCATTGGACATAACTTTGCAAATTTGATAAGTGCCCTTTCTCTGTGTTAAGAAAAAAAAACAAAAAACAAAACAAAACAAAAAGAAACAAACAAGAAACAAAAACAAACACAATGACAAGGATGTCACTTTGTGCCTACAAACCTTCAGTTACCAATGAGCTTAAGTTCTCTGAACAGTAAATTAAACAAAAGAAGAGGGTGGGAGAGGGGGGAACAGGTACAGTCCAGCAGTGGAAGTGTGTACAGGATATACTTGGCAATGTCAAACCAGTTGAGTGCTTTCTGTGGCTGAATTTCAGGGTTTATGTCCATGGCAGCGAGCTGCTGGCAAGGCAGAGAAATGTTCATCACCTGCACTCCACAGCCAGCACGTTCTGGGGAGGAGAGGATGACGAGGGGCTCATTCCAGTGTCTGAGGAAGCAGATGACATGGAGGCTCCTGTATGTGACACTGAACACACAGAACAACACATCAGTGTCAGGGTATCAAAGCACAGCTCTCTCAAGGAAGGTTTCCTTGGTTACTAGGTTGTGTAAAAGACATCAAAGCAGCAGAACAGGCACAAAAAACTGATACAGAGGTTTTGCCAATTGCGTTCACTGCTGCATTCACAGGCACAGGATTAGCCTCACCCAATTACTGAAAAGGTAACTCAGATGAGTCATTGAACTAATGGAAAACACTTGCACTAGGAAGTCCAAGCTTTTAATACACAGTTATCAAACAGTCAGCAAACATTTCAAGTTCTGCAAAGCCACAAATATTCTTTCTAAGTATGTATGCAAACAGATGGCAACACTTTCCTTTCTTTAAAAATACCACCAATTAAACTCAAATTGCTGTGAGTTATGCATTTTCAAACAAATTAACTCCTCATGGGAATCATCAAGCAAATCTCAACCTTACCTTCTCTGTCTTTCTTTTTTAATCGTTTCCTTCTCCTGTCTATGGTTGCTACTTCTGACTTCAAGGACATGTAGTATTTTCGGATCTCCTGGAGTTTTTCTTGTAGGAAGGAGATCCTTTCAGTGCTGCTCATATTGTCCAGTTCATCTGTAGGTGGAAAGAAAAGAAAAAATAGCTTCATCAACATGATTTAAATAAAAGTATACAACTCTGAAGAGGATGTAAGACACAGCATGGAAGATACCCCATTTCCATAACTATGTCAGAAAAGGCCCACACCTAATTTAGAATCCCAACATTTCCATGGTTTTCTTTCAGAACAAATTTTCTCACAAATTCCCTGTAATCAAGTCATGGCAAGAACCCTTACTGAGCTGGAAGCTCCATTTGTACACTCTGGGTGAAGCATTCTGGTGGTGGTGCTTGTCCCTGTGCTTGTCCTTCTCTCCATCTTTGATGTGAGGGGAAATCACTCTGGCAGGGGAGCGGGAAATCTTCTGTGGTTTGGATGCATTGATGTGTTTGACAGGAGTACATTTACTGGAACTGTCCAGGACAGGGAGATCTTCACTGTCACTGCTTTGTCCTGCAGGAAAAAGAATGTATTTGGATTTAAAACCTCCACCTTGATATTTTAAAAATTGTGGTTATAGTAAAAAACCAATTATTAAGACAAAACTGCTGCTTCTTGCTCAGAACATCCCAGAACACACCGAGGGAATACAATCTCAGATTCCATGGAGAACCTGATCAGATACAACATGCACTGAATTCTCATGTGTACTCATGGCTGATGCAGGAGAATTCAAGGGCTGCCTAGGCCTAGTTAAAAAGTAATAGCCAAATTTCTTTACAGAAATAACAAACTTATCAAAATTAGAATATTAGAGCACTGATAAACTGTCTTACATCACCTATTTTAGCTTTCTAATAATATAAAGAAGACACTAAAACCCTTTTCTTTAAGATAAACCTGTATTACTATTGGTAGGTAGCAAATGGTTAAATTTAGTTATCAAACTGCTTTACACATCTAAAAGAACAGTTCTGAAAACAGGACTAAATAGACAGAAGTTTAACATGTAACTGAAATTTTTTAGCTCATTTATTCAAATATTTTAGATTCCCACAATAACTGCCAAGTTTTCCACAGGCACGTTAAATATATCTGAATACTGTATGGCAGATAATTAGTATTTTAGTTCAGTATTTAAAAATATAACAGTGTTGCCACAAGGGCCAAAAACACTGAGTCATTCATGCAATGACTGTCAAAAAATTCTGTGACAGGACAAGAGGGAATGTCCTTAAGCTGAAGGAGGGCAAGGTTAGATGGGATATTAGGAAGAAATTCTTTATTATAAAGGTGGTGAGACCCTGGCACAGGTTTCCCACAGAAGCTGTGCCTGCCCCATCCCTGGAAGTGTTCCAGGCCAGGTTGGATGGGGCTTGGAGCACCCTGGGATAGGGGAAAGCGTCCCTGCCCATGGCAGGGGGGTGGAACAAGGAAATTTTTAAGGTACTTTCCAACCCACACCATTCTGTGATTCTCTGAAAAATGAGCTACAGAAACATAAAAATCCAGATTTCTCTATCAAGTTATAAGATAGTCAGATGCTTGAGAGAAAAACTAGACAAGATTCCTTTGGATGAAAAGCTGCTCTTTAGCATCCGATATTTTTCTGTATTTCCTAAATGTTGAACTTTTTCCCAGGAGAAACACCTGTTGTAAGACTTTTAATGTGCCCTCTCCCAAATTAATAGCCAATCCAATATATAAAAATCAACATAATGGTAAATAAGTAGTAACTGCTAATATAAATAATAATTTGGATGTTTTTCCTAAGTAATATAAAATAGCCAAGAGATTTCCCAGTCACACTGCTACTGCAGAGCTCAAAATTTCTCTCCTGTAAAAATGAAAAACCCTGAGGAAAGCCCCATGCACTGGAAATTGTTTGTAACATGAGAACAGTAGGTTCTTACAGATGTTTACAGGACAGGATAAGCTTCCCCCTCCCCCTGCAGCAATATACCTGTTCCATTCTTTTCATTTTTGGCTGCAGCACTAGTTCGCTTTGGAGTTCGCTTCTGCTTTTTTGCCAGTGTTCCACTATTGCTGTCACTGGGTCTTTTTTGACCTATCAGAGAAGGAAAAAAAAAATCAAAAACAAAACATAAGACACCTCAAATACTTCTGCTACTAAAAAGCTCTTTTTATAAGCAACAAAGAAAACCAGACAAGCTGAGAGAGTTGGGACTATTCAGAGAAGAGAAGGCTCTGGAGAGACCTTGGAGTCCCTTCCAGGAGTGAAAATGCCTCCAAGAAACCTGGACAGGGACTCAGGATGAAGGCCTGGAGTGGCAGGACAAGGGACAATGGTTTCCTACGGACAGAGAGAAGGGTTAGATGGGATATTGGGAAGAAATTCTTTATTCTGAGGCCCTGTCATAGGTTGCCCAGAGAAGCTGTGGCTGCCCCATCCCAGGCCAGGTTGGATGGGGCTTAGAGCAACCTGGGATAGTGGAAGGTGTCCCTGCCCATGGCAGCAGGGTTGGAACAAGATGGGCTTTGAGGTCCCTTCTAACCCAAACCATTCTGTGATTCTATAACCAGAAGACAAAACAAACCAGCCATTTTAAGCCAAGTGACACCAGTCTCAGGACTCCTTCAGCAATGATTAGAGCAGGGGATGCCTCAAGCAGGGAATGCCTCCTCCAGGACACGCTCACCTTTCTCTCCCATCTCCCTCTCCTGCCCAGCCATGCTGCAATTGCTCGATGTGGTACTGGCTTCAAATCCATTGGCAGATTCACTCTCACAGAGCCCTTCCTGAGACTCTTCTGCCACACTGTCCACCTCAATGGTCATGTCACTCTCGCTCTTGATGCTGCGCGACTCGTCCTGGCTCAGGGCCAGCGGAGAGGCCACTGGGAAGCTCGAGGGGACAGCAGGGCCTAAGGCAGAGGGGGCTGAGTTGGAAGCATTGGGGTCTGGCTTTTCTGCTATTGTGTCTTCACTGCTGCTCTTCTCCTTCTCATCCAAGTCATCCAGGTCTACCTCGTGGCACAGCAACGTTTCAGGACCGATCTGAGGCATTGAGTCATCCTCATCCTTCAAGGCAACGCTCTCGCTGGCTTCGGGAGGACGTTGGAAGTGGTCATTCCTCAGCTCTGGACCGTGTGGAACTGACTCTGCTACCAGGGATGGCATCTCCTCGTTTTCAGTTCTGAGAGACTCCTCAGCATTCAGCCCTCTACATTCCTCTGCTCCAGTACATTCATTGGTCCTCTCTTCAGATACAATATTTGGCACTTCCATCTCGCTCTCTCGCCGATTTCTCTTCTCGGGTGATGCCTGTTCCACAGTTTTCCTTTTCAAAAGCTTCTTGTCTTTTGTGGAAGGCTCTGTTTCACTTTCAGTAATGCTGGAAATGTCTTTACAGTCCAAGGAAGACACATCTAATCTTTCAGGCTCTGTAAGAGACTCATTTGCCACCTCTTCCTGGCTTCCTGGTGCAATCTTTGCATTCTCGAATGAGGGATCTTTTGTCTTGCTCCTTCTCCCTTTTCCCTTAGGTGATTTTTCAACCTCTCTTTTGATTTCTTCCACTTGATCCGCTTTATTTCCAAAAATTTGAACAACTTGTTCACTTTCCTCAACTTCCAGTTTCAGTGTTTCTAGTGGCTGCACTTGAGTCCTGTCATTTTCTTTCAGCGCGTGAGAAATCTTTGGGTTTTCCTCATCCAGCTTCTCATCACGGAGTTTTTCACTTTTTTCCAGTTCTGAAGTTTCTGGAGAAAATTCTTCGTTCAAATTCTTTTCAGATGACTCATCTGCTTCACTGTCAGATGTGCCAGAGTCTAAAAAAAATTTTAAAAATAAGAAAACAGCACCCTAAATAATGAATCACAACACAACTTCTCATTTGAACCGCACAAAAAATCCTATTTTCTGTACTCTGTGGTGTCAGTATCAGTTTACAAGAATAATTTTAAACTTTAAAAATCCTGCATTATTCAACACACTTGCTACAGTTCTTATTTTTACCTACAATTTCTAAGAAACTGCAGTAGTAGTGGTGCTGTCAAGAGTTCAGGGAGCATCTGCATGATGCTCTTAACTCAGGTGATTCAGTTGAAGTCTGTGATTGTCTATTTCCCAAATAAGCTAATACAAATTAATTACATTTTATAGCAGCAAAAACAGTACTACAGATTCCCCTGATCCCATGGATTTTGCCTCTCCCATGTGACACCACAAAACCAAAAAACAACACTCCTCCCCTCCATGCAGAGAAAAAAAACCCAACCCAAACTTAAAAATAAAACCCCTCTACACGCCAAAATGGACATTTCATTGCCAAACTGTTGTACAAATGATGCACCACACGGAGAGCAAGCATGAGTACATTACCAGAAGATTATTCAGGGACCTATACTAAAAGGAGACAGTGATTTCACTTCAGCTCTTGTTCAGAGAGGCTTAGAAACACCAAAGATGTGCTGCCATTTGTGTATAATTAACAGCTCTGCTGGATGATGGAGTATTGAGGTTGAGGACTTAATTAGCACAATAAAGACTATCATTACAGCACTGGATTCGGTCTGTTCAGGACTGAAAGGCTCTGGCTGAAGAACATGGAATGACTTGTACAGTCACTGCTCTTCTGCGAGCAAACTGTGCTCCTCAGCAGTGTCAGCTCAACTGCTTACTCAATAAAATTTACAAGGAGAAAGAAAAAAAACAACAAAAGAAAAAGGTTAAAAAAAAATAAAAAAAAATAAAAACCAGTGGACTTTTCAAAAAGGTACTGAAAAAGCCTCCAAAGCATACACAGGGCTGAGATCACTCACCGTTTGATCCTCTATCAGAATCAAACATTCCTGAGCTACGTCTCGTCTGCCTGCGAGGAGTTGCTAAAATTAAAATCGAAAGGATTAATTTTCATCAAGTGGAACGAGCGTCAGGGCTGTGGCAGAGCAGGGACCTCAGAGCTCACATGCAGCTCCAGGCCACCACACCACCCTGGGCTCCAGCTAGGAATGGTGGGGAGCACACACTGCCCCCTGCACCTCTGGAGCCGGATTTACCTTCACTGTTGGGCGTTTTGGGGAGGCTGCAGGATGTGTTGGATGGCAGAGTGGATTTCAGAGGGGGCCGCCCACGCTTGGATTTCTGTTTCTCCTCATCCTTCTTCTCCTCCTTTTCACCATCTTCTTTATTCTGCAGGGGAAACAGTGGATTTTTATTAATCTTTCACTGATCATCAAACCTCAGCTCTATTAGAAACTAGACTATGGACTGAATAACTTTATTTTTTTTTAACAGGGACAGTACTACTCATTAAATACAGTAGTACAACAATCATTTACTATCATTACATACAATCATTACAGTACTACAACAAACTTATTGAAATCATTACTTTTGTTTTTTTCTTCTGTTTTCTCTTTGGTCCTCCTTTTTCCACTGGCCAGATAATCCGATCAGCTTTCACCCATTCATCATACCTGAAAGGGAATAACAACGTGCTGTTATCACTGCACATAAAAATGTTGCTTGAATGTGAGGATTAAAAGACTTGAATTACACAAAATATTTATTAATGAGGTAGGAAAAGGCCAGCACAAGGTTGGATGGGGCTTGGAGCAGTCTGGTCTCATGGAAGGTGTCCCTGCCCATGGCAGGGGGGTGGAATGAGATGGGCTTTAAAGTCCCTTCCAACCCAAACCATTCCATGATAGCAGAGCATGTACTTACAGCACATGCAGCATCTGGCCTCAGAAAGGTGAATGACATTTCTAGTATAAAAAAAAACCTTACAGAATGAGGGAATGAAGGAAAATCTTCCCTGTCTGTCACCAGGAAAGCACTGGAACACTCAGGGGACTGAGTCAGCTCTGAAGTGTCAGTTATTCCATATCACACATATCAGACAATTTTAACCAAACCATGCCTCAGCAGAAAAATGTAGCTTTTTTTTTTAAAGGTAAAGTTTTTAAATTATGGCAACAAACTGGATAAGATTCTGAAAAGCACAAATGCACTAATGCTCCACAAAATCTCCTGAGGCAATAATAAGGTAAAGGGAACCTGTAAATATTTGGGGAATATTCCACAATATTCCACACACTCAAACTTTATGTTGTCACATAAAGAAATTTGCTTAGCTTGTTTAGATATACATGGATTTGGAAAACCTCAAGTTATACACCAGAAGTATCTATAGTACAAAGACTGGCTGCCAGGAGAAGCACTTTTACAAACACAGTTAACATTCAATACAAGAATATATTTTGTTGCCAAAATTCCAGTGCTTAATACATTTAATTGTAAATATCTTCACCATTATCAATGACTCCCTTAAAGGACAGTCTGCTAGTGCTAACACTGACAGACACAATAAATATCAGAAATACTCCTTTAAAACAAATTTCTTTTGCAAATAAGACAAAGAAAGGAAAGGCAATTTGTTATCCTCACCTTACATTCCAACCATAGTAATGAACTAAATATAAAACCTCTCCATCATCAATTTCTGTGCTTTTAATACTGGCTTCATAAATTTTTTGAGTCTTTCCACGTCCATATTTTACTTTCACTTTGGTTCCAGTCAGGCAGGGTTCTGTGTCCTCCTCATCCTCTTCACCCTCTGATTCTCCTTTGTTCTCAATTTCTTCCCTGCAGTAAAATGTATTTAAAAATCCCACTAATTAGTAACAATCAGATCTTAACATTTAAAGAGAGCAGACAAGGTAGAAAAAGGCTGCAAGAAAAAAAGTAATTCATTTTCTGCATGCCGTCCTGTTTCAGAAACAGATTTTTTAAATCAAGAACAGGACTCAGGGAGAACAGGGCTAAGTGCCAAAAATATCCAGACAGATATGTTAAAATTTAAACACAATTTATAAAGCGTACAACTACCTCAAAGCTTAAAGATTATTTTTTGAACTAATATTTTGATAATACAAAGAGGAACAGAAGTTAACTCAGTGTGTGTCTCCTTAGCACAATAGGAAGAACTAACCTCAGTTCTTGAAATACTTAATTTTGACACATTATTTATAAAAAGAAGATTCTTTTACAATTGGTTTAACATGCTGCAGTTTATCAACTGCACCTAAGTTTGAATTGCCATCACAGTGATCCTCTCATGGGTACAAACACCATTCCACTGAAAAAAACTTGATCACAAGAGTGTTCAGCCAAGCTTAAAAGTGTCTTATTAGATATATGCACCTCTTACTACATCTTTAGCTATTATTTAAGTATTATACTCAAACATGTTTTGAAGAACTACAATCTAACCTATTTTTAGCTATAATTCCCTCCCTATTTAAAGGAGAATTTAGAATTTAATTTAAAAGTTAAACAACAAAAAATGTCAGCAAGGAAGAAAACACTGAAAAGGACTATGGGTTTGCTTTTAATGAAATAGATTTGCTGGCCTTCAGTGAAAGATCAACTATCCTGTGGCAAACAACTCAGAGGACAAGTAACACCCACACAGCTTAGAGAAAACTCTTTGATGCCTGGACCATCTGACCCACAATAAAAACAAGGAGCCTGTAGCTTCATCAGCCATCAGCAAACCCTTAAAAGCACAGGAGAAGAGGGACTTGCCATTTCTGTTTCAAATGCCCAGGGAAGTGTCTCCAAGCTGTTCCCATCCTCACAGCACCTGGCAGAGTTACAGCCTGGTCAGCTTGGTGTCTGGAGGTATTGGTGTGATCAAACACCAACACAGCCTTGGCAAGTAAAATGACAGTGAAAAATATTGCCTGGCATCGAGCACAAAGAGATACTTCCAGAAAGAACAGCAGGCTCCACAAGTTTGAAATAAAATGTTCCCTTCCCTGACTGTCTGAGTGAATAAAGTTTCTGATTTTCACACTTTAGTAAGATCAAGTCTGTGCCCTCCTGCCTGGAGAACAGCTCAATCATGGCACAGAGAAACTCAAAGGAAGGTGATACAAGTCAGTGTTTACCTCTCCCTCTGCCTCTCTTCCTCTTCATCTGACTCTTTATCAGAATCCTCCTGCTTTTTAATTTTCTTCTCTTTTTGCTTTGGTGTACTTTTCTTCCCTAGTGGAGTTTCATTTTCTTTCTTTTCTGCATTCTCAGGTATTTCCTCTACATCTTTGTTTTCTTTGTTACTGTCTTTTAATTTCTCTTGGGTTTTATCCTCTTCACCATCTTTTCTAGCAGGGGTTGCATCACGGGCAAGTCTTCTTCGTCCCTGGAACAGAAATAAGATCAGTTTAATGACTCCTGTCCTGCCTTCTCTATAACATCTCCAAATCTCAGCAAAAAAGTAAGACATGCAGCTCCTGTAGAGAAGAAAGGCTGGAGATGACAAAAAAGCACAAAATGTTCTAAAATATTAAAATTAAAGCTTTTGCGTTTTTATATCTGTTTCATTTGGAATAAAGAGGATGAGTTTCTGATGAACTGCTGGAGGATTTCAGGACATCTGTTTGGACCTGTAATGTTTGTTGCCCTCATAGAGAAAGGGCCAAAATGTCTTGTTCACCTACAGCAACACATTATTTGAAGTGCTTGTACAGGACTATTGAGGGGAGGCATCTCCCCCTCAGCATCTTCAATCCTGACAGTCACCTGTGGACATCACATGTAGAAATTGGGCAGCTTTCAGAAAGCTCCAAGTATCCCATTATTTAAAAGGAACTTTGAGTACTCAGGGAGGTGCTCCTGGGATAATCTGCAACTGATTCTTAGAGATCTAGCACAGGATTATCATTTGATTTATTAAAAGTCTCTTGGTAGGTTCATTGCTTTTTAATCAGAACAAAGAGCCAATTATTAAAAAGACAAAAAATTCTTACATTTCTTCATCCTTTTATTGAGTGTTCTCAAAAAGAAAAACCAACTCAAAAATAAATGAATAAGTGCTAAGAACAAAGCTAATGTCATGTCAGGAAGTTCACTGAGGCTGATGCAGATTGGAACAACCACTTTCATTTAAATAGAAATATAACACATAACAGAAGTCTCAACTTGTGTTTACAGCATGTTCTTTCATCCATTAATTTATAAGGCCATATATTTGCTTGAAAAGCTGCTTTGCAAGAAGTACTTTAACAGGATGACATTTTAATCGAACAGAATCCTCAGAACTTGAACAATTTAAAAGCAGCAATTCTTGTCCTACAGTAGTCATGTTCTGTTCAGGAATACAAAATGTTCTTTTAACGTGATTAAATGAGTGCTGCAGTCATATTCCAATACCTCCAAAAGTACTGTTTGTATTCCCCATGGGGTTCAGTATCCTCCAGCTGATGGGCCACTGGGCTGATCTCTGTAGCTACTAATACAACCCTCACCTCTACAGCAATTAAAGACAAATGAAGGCTAAACTTCATTGCTTCTACCTCTACTTTTGTCTACATACTGTAATATTTGAGTATTCCTTTTGTAAAAGAGACTGTGATAGAAACCAACTCAGAGAAATGGGTCTTCCTTTGATTCTTAGATCTGTGGCAGGTTTTTGATATTCCTGTTTCTTGCCAGAAGGCTCCAGGTTCCGTGTGCCTGTGGAAATCCTCACCCACAACCAAGACTGTCCTGCTGTGTTTCACTGTTCTTATGGTAACAGCTCAAAGCAGCTCCCAAGCCATCCCTGAACCACAGCACATCCAACTGAGCCTGAGCAAATCTCGTGCATGGTGTGGAATATGAAGGAACAATCAAACCTGACACAGTTCCCAGGTAGAACACAATTAACAGCTGAAACACATAACTCCACACTTGTACAAGTGCACCAATTCCAATGTGCAGCTGCTCCACAGGGAAAACTCATTATGGAAATTGTTCACTGTACAAAGGGGCTTTGTTAAGGACTGAACACAAATCAGCTCAAACCACTCACCCTTGGGGATCGTAGCTCAATTTCTTCTTTCTCACTTTCACTGCTGGAATAATTTTCTTCTGCTTCTTTTTTAACTTCTGTTGGGGGCATTTTTTGTTCCTCTTTCACACTTTCCTCCATTGGTTCCACGTGTTTCTGTGTGGCTTCTACCACTTTTGGTTCATTGTGATGGATGGTCCTAAACTGAATGTTTGCAGAACGGCAGTACTCTTCAAAACCATAAAGATACCTGCAGACACAAGTAAGGTCCCATTTATATTTCATGATTTATTCTCTATTTATTGAAGTGTATAAAACCTATTTTCCTGCTCAGCAACTTCAGGAAAATCATAATAATTAAAAAAAAAAAGAACAACAACCAAACCAAATAAACAAAAATATAAAAGCTAGAGCAGATTTTGAAATGAAACAATTTTGCACACAAGTAAAATGGTGAAGAAGAATACAGAGAAGTGCTTCCCACAGATTTAACTTCATCCCCATCCAGTTAAGAATTCATGACAGAATTGCCATGCATGAGCTTGTTCTCTGGGAATTGCCTCTAATCCAGTTAACAGGTGAGAGAGGTATGAATTAGCTTATTCCTTAAAGAATCAATATGCAAGTTACAACACACTATCACTGTCACAACACACTTCCATGTATCCAAACAACATCATCATTATTTCTACTGTAACACCAACCTAGTACACATTTACCAATTAATCTTTCCAGGATAAACACTCTTCTCTGTAAAATACAGACCTTAAACATGTGCCCAGTTCAAATCTCACTGAAGATAGTTTCAATATTGTCATCTTCATCAAATTAACATGAGTTGAGTCATTAGTCATCCCTACTTCCAAATTTCCTTAGGTTCGAGACAAGAGAACCTCATTCTTCCCTTTTACTCGAAAAGCCCAATTGTTTCTGGTCAAACTTCCAGGAGGATAAATAATAAAAATAGTTTTTATTTAGAAAACAAGCTTGAAAAACGTCATTCCTGAAAGGTTTCCAATTCAAAAGTTACATCACAGCTGAAAAGCGAGGGTCAGAAGAAAAAGATTTATGCATTTGCTCATTGTAAGTAATGATTTTACTATTTAATAAGTGTCACATCCACCACAGCAATGCACACAAGTAAGCAAGCCTTAAAGCCATTATTCTACAAATTCTGCAAGGATTATATGCAAATACACAGTCTGAAATGTGTCTTTTTTCAGTCAACACCTTTCATTACATTAAAGCAACCAGTATAAAATTCTCCTCAATGCATAGAGATCTAGAAATTAAGGACTCCATTCCTGTTAATTGCCTGAACTTGCAAAACTGATTCTGCCAAAGCTTGTTTTATCAATTTCATTGGTGTAATCTGAAATGGCATCAGCACATGAGGAAAGTGAAAGTTTCTTGGTAAAAAAAATGAGCAGAATTCTGACATATTGGAGCAACAGGAACTTACACAGCCCTGAGTGCTCCCCCGCTCCTTTCCTCCACATCAACACTAGAAAATGCTCAGAGCTATTAATTAACTGAAGAACATCACTGCTGTCTCTAAACTATCAAAAAATTCTTAAATACTGTATATGCTACTACTAGGAGAAAAGAAAAGAAAAGTGTCTCCAGAATTATCCAAGATGAGAACTTACTTTCTATAAGCAGTTTTTACATTGTAGGAAGCAGCCGAGTTCAAAATAGGAATGCCAAGGTCCATATAAATTTGCTTCCATACAGCACCACTCTCAATCTTTGGGGGGAAAAAAAAAGAAAAATGGAAATTTACAGGTTTTGTTAAATAAGAACATTAAGGAATAATATCTAACAAAGCTACAAGGCAATGTTTTTTATAATCATTGAACAGATTGGGTTGGAAGGGAACTTAAAGAACATCCAGACCCAATTCCTGGCCATGGGCAGGGACATCTTCCACTATCCCAGGTTGCTCCAAGCCCCATCCAACCTGGCCTTGGACACTTCCAGGGATGGGGCAGCCACAGCTTCCCTGGACAACCATTTATAGATAAGAATGAATGGACATATTAAGTTCAGCACTTACATTGTCACACCCACCCTGCTGATAAACCAGTCTAAAAAGTTTGAAGAGATTAAGGTCCTTATAGCCCAGAACTGGTGGTTTATTGATAGGAGTACCTGGATAAAACAAAACAGAAAACAGTTACCCCAAAGAACAGCGAGTTGCCTCTTGCATTCTTTTAGCACACATTTGATGACAAGTATCCTTCTGCATTTTAAAATCTGTATTTAATGGTTTAAGGTATGTCCCAAGTCAGCAATTTCCAATCACCAGTTAAAGCTTCACCCTCTTCTGAATGCATCATTATTTCTGGGTGGTTTATCAGCCTCCAATGATTATTAACAACCCCCAACCCCTGGCTGCATCCCTCTGCTCCTCTCCTGAGCAGGGAGGACAGCCAGAACTGCAGGAAGCTCCAGGGAACAACTGAGGAATGCTGGAATAGAGCAGTGTATGAAGAGATTAACCCAGAACACTGTGGGCTGAAAGGAACAAGGGAAAAGCAGAGATGTTGGATTAGGAAGAGTCACTCAGGCAAATTGTCAGAATGTGGAAAAGCACAAGGTCCTAACCCAACATGAATATTTGGGACAGTTCCAGGGAAAAGAAAGAACTCAAATCAGCTGAGTGGCAGTGACATAAGGAGCAGTAATTATTTGCAAAAGGAGAAACCAAAAGCGACTTAGGGCAAGTGGCTGCATACGTAGACAATAATCCTCCCAGCAAGGAAGAATATCAAACCTCCTCCCTGCTGCTTCCTATCTTCCTTCATCTTCATGCAACTATATTTGGAATCATTAAAATAATTTTATAGGACTTTGGGAATACTGTCATGATTCCATGAATCAAAACATTTATACTGAGAGAACAGAATGTAGAACAAATCTGGTGGGAACAGAAATCCTGATCTAAGGATGGAGAAGGAAACTAAAAAGCAAACAGGCAGGGGGAAAGTCCCAGGCCTGAAAATGTCCTGCACATTGCTCAATCCACATACAGTCTTAAAGAAAATTTCATGGACTGAGTCTTCAACTTCAGGACAAAAATGCTTTCTTTTTTTGCCTTCACAAAGTCCTGCCATCCCTACTTGTTTTGTAGCCTATGAGTGTTTAAGAAAGAGAATGAGAAAGGAAGAGAACAGGAAAGTGGGAAGAATCAGGCCACGTGAAAGGAAAACTCTGGATTAGCCCAGCAGCAGAGTGATTTCCTTTTTTTTCACCCCAACTTAGCCTTTTATTCCCTTAAGGCAGGTTATTCTCTAGAAACACTGGTTATATACACAGGAGGCCTTCAAAATTATATTGGATGAGCTCCAGAACACTTTGCTATAATACATGCTCAATTTCTAAACCCATGATAAGAGCTGGCAATACTGAACAGTTTTTGAACTGTTATTTATGATTCTGTGGTCTAGAACACACCTCAGAAGGGATACACACCCTCTTTTACAAAGGTAGCTTGATTTCTCCATTAATTTTAACCCCACTCCCCTCAAAAAAAGAAAGGGGGAAATATTCAGACTCTACAAGCACTTCATGTTTCACCCTTATCTCTGGTTATTTCAAATTCAAACACATCAACAATTGCTGCACTCTGTGCTGCTGTGGAAGTATCATTCAGGTAAACGCTGTCAAGAGAAAAGAAAGATTAAAAAAAAGGGAAAAGGGCAACAGTTACACCTGTCATCTACCTCCACACCAAGGCTACTGCAGGATGAACACAGTATTTGAAATATAGGATTGAAGCGGTGACTTCATGAGTAAAATAAATCAAATCAATATACTCTAAAAGACAAAACTCTGCAGGTTTGAATAGATTTTTTTAAAAGGGGCATAAAAGCTTCCATTTTAGTGTCAGTCTCATCATAACTGCAAATGCCTTATGCAACAGCAGCTCTCCCAGGCAGCAGGTACATCCTGCTCCCTGTGCACAGCACGTGCACTTCTGATACAGGTCTGAAGCCAAGACTTCAACTATTCTAAATTATGAAGTCTCACTTAATCCTGTAAAGACAGACATTTAAAATACACTATTTTATTGTTCTAGCTACAGGATAAAACAGAATCTGTTAAGTTGTCTCTTCAGGTATCACTGCTTCATTTCTGCACAGAGACTTGAGGATGGCACATCTCCATTCTCTGCTGGTTGGATTTCACCATCCCTGAACAGACTCCACAGCTTCCAGCCTGGGATTAGCAGCAGTAGAGCTCTCAGCCACAGCTGTCACAACCAGAAATCAAACAAGGGCTTATTTAACAGGGGTTGTGAACATAAGAATGGCTTTGTGAAAGCAAAACAAAACCAAAACACCTCAGGGAGGATTTGAGTTCTGTTTGAGTGCTGTGCCATTAAAGAAGTGGACTGGAAATAAAACACAAAGGAAGAAAATTCAGTGTTACCTCTGTCTTCCATAAACTTGTAAAGCTGTTGGAGGAAGTTGTCCCTCTCTTCAGGATCAAGCTCTTCCTCAGGCTGTGAAAATAAACGCAGTCATAAATGAAAACAGCAAATATGCAAAGTAACCAGTTATTTGTACAAAAGCCTAAGAGCAAGAACTCAACCCAAACCACTTCCCATTTGGCCCTGAATCCATGTAATGGTGAAATATGCAGAAAACAAAATTTACTCAGGAAGGCTGAAGTGGTACCTCAGGAGGAAAAAAACAAAATGCAGGTCAAGGAAAGCATCAGTCCATGACAGAATGAGTGACCCTGAAAATGGAAACTCTCACATGCAGCATACCTGCCTAACACAGAAGAGGTTTGGTATTCACAAGACTGAAAGAATTCACAGGAATTCCAGGGGTTTTATTTTGGTTAGCTTCTTTCTGTTTGTTTGGGGCTTTTTAGTTTAACTCATTTTCCTTATCCCAACTTTAGCTCAGGTTGCAGAACAATTCTTTCTCCAACCATACCTGGATTTGATGCTCCAAATAGTTTCTGTTTTGTAGTTAAGCTCCAGTGCTTGATTTCAGCTCATATTTGGAAACACCTTTCAAATCACTTCTATAATTTATTATTATTGTAAATTCCTTAGCTTTACCTTTACAACTTAAAGCCTCAAACAGATAAACACTTACTAACTTTATAGCAAGTAATCCACAGCATGAAATAAAGATATTCCTTTTATTCCAGTGAAAATCATTAAAATAAAGTAAATTTATTGGGGGGGTGGAAGGGGCAGGGAGAGGAAATAACATTTATGTATCTTCATGGAATTTTGAGATTCTAGCAGAGACCAAAAAAAAGAAAAAAGAAAACCTTTTCCCTGCAATGCTTTCTGCATGCCACTTTCTTCCTGCCAGCCTGGCAGTTTGCACAAGGCAGGCTGCAGCTGTCTTGAAGGAAAGACGCACAGTACGTGTCAAAGAATCTTATCATTACATTATTAAAAATAACAGGAAAGCGACAAGCAGTTCCAGAAGGAAACCAGAGCAACAATTTAGATTTCAGTAATCTCTGCATTCTGTAAACTTTAAGCTTCCAGGCAGGGAGATAGGCAGGGAAATGGGGATGTACATGTTAGTGGCTTGCTAACCAGCAAGCAATCTGGCCAGCATCAGAATGAATCCCAGCCCTGCCTGCTTCACTGATTTCTCAGCTTCTAAACCCAACAGGGCTCAGCTACAAGCAGGCAGAGACCATATCTGTGTCTTACGTTACTGATTTTTCTTGGGGAATAATTGGAGGAAATTAAATATGTAATCACAACACTGTACAGCATCAGTTACCAATTGCTCAGCACATTACAGGGATTATATAAGGAGAAACAGTTATCTATAGAATTAGCATGCTCTTCCAGGTTATCAAGTGAAGTATTGCTATAGAAACCACAGCTTTTTTTCTCCCCATCCAGACTGCAAAATAACTTCAAGATCGAGAAATTTCTACCATCCACTGTAATGTTTACTGACTGAAGGCAATATGGCTCAAACTGTGCAAATAAATACATCTAAATAACAGTAAACATTCAGAAATACTTCTGAATAGTTGAATTAAAGCCATTTCTTCTGTGTGGGCACAAAGCCAAACCAGAACTGTGGGTCAGAAAGGCAGAAATGTAGGTTAGAAATAGCAATCCTGCAGCCAGAATTTCACCCTTCCACTGAGACCAAGTACTTCCAGCTGAAGAAAAGCAAAAAGGAAAGATGAAAAGCGTTATAGGGTGGGGACATAAAACCTGTCTGCAGTAATCATCCATCTGTGTGAGACATCCCAAATTCTGCACCTGCTTCTCTCTGTTGATGGTGTAAGAGCCCCTTGACAGAGGGAGTCTGAACTGTGCCTGATACTGAACAGGCACCAGATCCTTCTGAGGAGTCACTTGAGTAAGACCTGAGTGACTGTCACCATGGAATAAATCATGGATCAGCTGTTCTTTTGCTTCTGGCCAAAATGAGAAAGCCCAGTCCTTCATGGAGATGCTTATTGCAACATGAGGATAACATATCCTTTTTTTACAGGGTTATCTGTTTGGAACTGGACATAAAAGAATTCCCAGGGATGCCTGCTGTTCTAAGTTAGAGCTGAGTTTTACTTTAATTATATCAGCCATCATAAAATCATAGAATGGGTTCAGGTGGAATGGACCTTAAAGACCATCTAGTCCCAACCCCCTCCACGGGGGTTCATCTAAGCTGCTGTAAATCTGCACTCAAACCAAGGAAACACCTGAGCAATGCTGATGCCACAACGTGTGATCACCATCAGAGAGCAAAAGGAGAGCTGAAATATTCCCAGCACTGATTTCCAGCAGGAACCAGGATGAGAGTGCTACTCTCCAAAATTCACTGCTACTATCCAGATGTTTGTGCCCATTTTAGACTGGGTATAAATAAGCTCACAGTGATAACTGTTTAAAAATCAGTTACTGCAGAGAGTTCTGTCTCTCCATTTCATTTTTTCCTATACAGATGTTGTAACAAGGGGAAAATTGTAGCCAAAGGTGAGTCCACACAAGAAGCAAAACAACATGAAAATTTTTAGCTGCAAGAATTCAAAACTGAGACCTTTCTGGTGTTCATCCAATACCCACAACTAAATGCAACATGAGAAAAACTTATTATTTTCAGGATGAGAGGATGAATTTCATTTAAACAAAAATAAAAATCTCCAAGATGCCCTTTTTGTAATTAAAAGATTGATTTTTTTATACATTTGAGATTTTTTTCCTCCTTTCTGACAAGCAGGCCACATCCATTAGAGAACACTGTAAACAGTAAAACAATAAAATCAACAATGAATGTTATCTTTGTATAATGGACATGTTCCTTTCCCAGCTCCATTTCTTTCTGCCTTCCAAGCAACACTATCAGCATTTATGTATTTTCTAAAACAACATGGTAAGAACCAGCAACATGAAGCAGACAAAAAACGTGTAGAACACTTGTAACTGGTTTTGCTTCATTTGGTTTCAAGCCACCTAATTCACCATGAGCTTTGCTTCTGTCCTTAGCATGATTTTAAGCAAGAATGTGGCTCTGTTATCCTGACTCATCATTTACTCTACAGAAAGATGCTAAAGCTTCTGTGGGTGCCAACCTTTAGAGCTGAGTGGGAGCACCAAGGATGAAATAGTTGCTTCTACAAAAGGAAGAATGAATTTCTACCTACAAGCACGTACAGCCTGAACTCAGCAATATGAGGTGGAGCTACCAGGAACAGAGCTCTCTTTTATGTTATAAATAGACTGACAAGACCATGAACACTTCTGTGAAAGAAATGCAGGTGAAGAGGAAGAACAGCATACACAGGATTTGGAGTTCAGAGGAGGAGATGATCAAGACAAGCTGCCAGAATTACAGTTAATGTAATTTTGTTGCTTCACAGTACTTCAACGCGATTTCATCACTCACACATTTGCTTTCTAATGCCAAGCTTGAAAACTAATTAAGGAAATGACAAGAATTAAACTGATTGCAACAAGTTAACAGCTTTAAACCACGTGGAGATGAGAGTGGTCTTAAAATGTTAATTTGTACCAACAAGAACCAGAAATTCCACAAACCCTCAATGACTCACTCCAGAGCTTCGCCTCAGTTTGCAACTCCTCTTGGAGTGACATTCTGAGAATGCCTCTTTGCATAAAACTGTGAGCAAGAAAGTCTTTAAAGAACATTTGTGCATGGTATGATGCAGGCTGTGCTTCACAGTAGCCAGAACTCCTACAAATGCACACGTGCACGAGAAGGAGGATTAGCTAATCAATGTTTAAAAGGCTATTTATTTTTAAAGGTTATTCTGTGCATTATGCATCATAGCTGCTTAGGGTTTTTTTAACATAAATCACAGAATGGTTTGGATTGGAAGGGATCTAAATATCATGTTGCTCCATTTCCTGCCATGTGCAGGGACATCTTCCACTATCCCAGGTTGCTCCAAGCCCCATCCAACCTGGCCTTGGACAATTTCAGGGATGAGGCAGTCACAGCTTCTCTGGGCAACCTGTGCCAGGGCCTCTCCATCCTCACAGGAAAGAATTTCTCCTTAGTATTTAATAAACCACTTCTTTTTGGATATCAGCCTTCATTAACTTTGAAATTACTGTTTTTCTGTGTTTAACTTCTAGAGTCAGCTGTTTCAATGTTATTTTAAAATACAAATAGGTTGCAATAGACATGGCAATTTGGGTATGATTTTATGTGATCTCCCACAGTTACTTAGAGCAAAGCCTACACAGGGAACAAGAATTGTTTTAAAGCAAAATGTAAATATTTTAGTAGCTGACTACGGATTATCTGTAGGAATTTCAAGCCTCCTAAAACACATCATGGATTTCTCATCCTTCCTTTATGGACTTAATGCTAATAAAATACATGGTAACAACTTATCATGAGAACTGAAATACTTACTTATTTGCAGAATAGGAACATTGGAAAATGCCTCTGGCATCTTCCCTTTTCAACAATGTAAAGCAACTGTGACTGATTTTTTTTGATGTCATTGTGATGCAAGAACCTTGAAAACATTAAATGAATGCACCCCATTAAACATGCTACACATACATCCTCCAGGTGAGTGTAAGAAATAAGCCTTGAAGAAAATCTCTCTTGGCAAACACCTGGAGGTGCTACAACTCTTCCCTCAATGAGTCATGGAGCACAGCTAGCTGGATTTTTTTTCTGAAGAAGTTCTTTGCCTTTACTCTAGTCTTAAGTGAATGTATCTGTTAAGAACAAGTACTGAAAAGATATTTGAAATAACTGCATGTTAGGATCTTCATTCTAATGGAATCAGAATGGCTCGCAGGGAGACTGAGCCAAAACCAAATGTTGCTTACACATCCCCTTGTAAAACAGGGAGTATTTGAATATTTAAGCTTGAGAAACAAAAGTGATGGATTGCAGTGGACCCCACAGCTTCTCCTATCAGCACATTTACCTGTCTGGAATCTTTTGCTTCACTACTTTGTGTTTAGATTAGATTCTTCTTTCTTCTTCCCTGACAGAACAACTTAAATACAAGCAAATACAGTAGTAGATACAACCTGTTTTGAATAAAAATCAGGTAATGTTCAATGTTCCAAAAGTTTTTGTTTCTACATGGAGACACTGGACTTAAGATTTTCTCTTTCCTTTTATCTGCAGTGCATAGAATGCCAAATGTACCCTCCAGACACAGTTAACTGCCTTATTCTGACATGCTGAAAACTGGGTAAGAACCAAAAGCAATATCCAGATTTTTATCTGGACTCAAACTAAGCGAGTGATTCTTTTCATTTTCATTCAATAAAGAATTTTTCTATAATACCTCTGGATTTTTTCACTTTTTACGAAATGCATTATTAAAACCTTAATTGCTAATGGAAAATAATCCTGAGTTGCACCATGTAGCACCAAAATCCCAGCAATCTGAACATGCTGAGCAGCTCTGTGTAATGCAATCCCTGTTAGAGTCCATGACAAGCAATTTCCACATTGTCCTCCTTCCCAGTCAACTCTGGACCACACAAGTCACTCACCAGGGGTGAGGAGGAGGAGCACCAAACCAACACCGTGTTTGTTCCCCCTCCTTCCCTTACAAAAGCCATGTAAAGCCTGAAAACCTGGTGGTACCAATCCTGCCACCTCTTGAAGATGGCATAAAAGACAGAACACTTAGAAAGACAGGTTCTGTCAACACGAAGTTGCAGATTTTTAACCTAGCTACTGGAAAAATGGCAGGATCTAATGTCACCAGCTCCAGCAGATCTCTCTGCTCCATTATCATTATAAAAGATCCTTCTTCAGAAAAATAGGATTCTTTCCATTCCAGAATTAAGACTTTTCTGACTGACTTATCTTGTGATTATTTATTAAGTAGGTCTGTGTCCATTTGATTATTTAATGATGGCCTACCATGGCTAGGCAGCAGCTGGACAGGCCCTGACAGCAAAGCTGCTGTGCATATCAAAAGATGGGAATGGGGGGAAATAAAACAGTGTTTTTAATAATCTTACTCCCATCTCTAATAATATAACCAATTACAGTTCTAAAACAAAAAGTCCACTGAGAATATTCTGGGAGACGATGGACAGAAGCTACTTTTGACCTTGATCAATAAAAGGAAGCAAGCTACAAAATGTAAAATTTCATTAATTCAACATCCATATTCAAATACAGGCAAAAAAACCCCCAAATCATTCATTTGTCGATTCTCTCTACAGCCAGTATTACTGCCTTTCTAAGGGAAAACAGAAATTCCTTAAATTCCCTAAATGTTGTCTGTTGCAATATCTAGCATGGCCCACAATTAAAAATATGTATTCTAGCAGCTGAATCAGGAATTTGATTTAATGGGCCATCATGACAGCTCTGCTCTGACATTATCTAAAAAGATTCATATCTACCCTCTGCTACACAGCTTCAGCATGAAGATGCTCACCTTACATGCCTACTTGTCACCTGGAAATAATGGATTCCACAGCTTCTCCTATCAGCACATCCACCTGCCTGCAATCCTTTGCTTCACTGTTTTACATTAACATCATTCTTTAAAAATAATCTCTGTTTCTTTTACAGGAATGCCTCTTTTTATTTTTTTTTAAACCACCAAGCTTCTTCCCCCTCCCCCTTCTTTGTCTGAAACACACAGCATTTTATGCAATAGACATGAAAAAATGGTAATAAAAATGGATACTAGAAAACTAGTACAGCAATCCTTGATTTTCAGTGACTGATACTCTGCAATTTTAACCAATGTTAATACAGACAGAGCAATACAGACTGCAACAGTTCACACCCTGCAAAATGTGGCCTATTCACTGCAAACAGAGGGAAAAAACCCAGAGGATTTTACATTTCTGCACACATTTATCTTTGATTTATCTTATCATACCAGTATCCTCACACAGACATCTACTCCATTTTCCAAAACACTGATATCAGAGCACAAAATTCACACCTAAAAATAGATTCTTATTGTCTTCTTTTTTTTTTTACCTGGAAAGATCTCCCCTGGCTGCAAGCTCCACCAGACAGTTCCCAGATCAGAAACCCAAGTCAAACCCCCATCCCCAAGCACCACGCTCACACCACGGATCCAAGCACACGATCCTTACCTAGGAGCTGCATTCTTTCAAACGTAAAATGGTTTTACTTCCTTTCTATCTAATCTGCCCACTGCCTGGACATATTTTCAGCCTGACTTCCAAATATTCGCTCTCGCTCTCTCTCTCTCTCTCTCTCCCCGCGCGGCGGCCGCGGTTAACCGGCATTACTTACATTCTCTTCCGCACGGAAAAAAAAAATAATTAAAAAAAACCAACAAAACGAACTAGTAACACTAAGGAGAAAAGCGAGGCATTAGATGAAAGGCAGAGGGAAGGGCCAGCCCATCTCCGAGCCCCCGGCCAGCCCCGGCTCCCGCGGCCGCTCCCCGCGCCTGCGCCGCGCCCGCTCCCGGTTGCCCGGGGAACGCCGAGGCCGCCGCCAAGCGCCATCGGCCATTCCGTGTGGGAAGGGAAGGGAAGGCAAGGCAAGGCAAGGCGAGGGGAAAGGGAAGCGGCGTTTGACCTTCCTGCCGACACACGGGCCGCGCTTGGGGGTTGCGGTTCGTGTTTGCAGGGTGTGCTGTGAGAATGGCGCGGTGGGGAAACAAATAAATCCCGCAGTGCCTCGCCTCCCCACCCCCCCACTCCCGCCCATGCTGCTAAATCCAACATCCAGGTTACAGGCAGGGAGCAGAAATAGAAGGGAATTCTGTAACCACGGTTTTGATGACATGAAGAAACCGGCTAACTTCATGGAAAAGGAGTCACTTAAAATATTCGAATGCAGAAAAAATCTCTTAATATGAGAATCATGGAATCACATTCCATGATTCGGCATGGAAGGGATCTTAAAGATCATCCAGTTCTAGTTCCCTGCATGGGAACAGCTTCCACTAGATCAGGTTGCTCCAAATCCCATCCAACCTGGCCTGGAACAATTCCGAGGATGGGGGAGCCACAGCTTCTGGAAGCAACTTGNGGCGAGGGGAAAGGGAAGCGGCGTTTGACCTTCCTGCCGACACACGGGCCGCGCTTGGGGGTTGCGGTTCGTGTTTGCAGGGTGTGCTGTGAGAATGGCGCGGTGGGGAAACAAATAAATCCCGCAGTGCCTCGCCTCCCCACCCCCCCACTCCCGCCCATGCTGCTAAATCCAACATCCAGGTTACAGGCAGGGAGCAGAAATAGAAGGGAATTCTGTAACCACGGTTTTGATGACATGAAGAAACCGGCTAACTTCATGGAAAAGAAGCCATTTAAAATATTCGAACGCAGAAAAAACCTGTTAATATGAGAATCATGGAATCACATTCCATGATTCGGCATGGAAGGGATCTTAAAGATCATCCAGTTCTAGTTCCCTGCATGGGAACAGCTTCCACTAGATCAGGTTGCTCCAAATCCCATCCAACCTGGCCTGGAACAATTCCGAGGATGGGGGAGCCACAGCTTCTGGAAGCAACTTGTGCCAAGGCCTCACCTCTCTCACAGCCAAGAATTTCTTCCTGATGTCTAACCTAAATCTCTCTTTTAGTTTAAAGTCACTCCCCCTTGTGCTATCACTCCATGCGCCTGTCCAAAGTCCCTCTCCAGCTCTCCTGGAGTCCCTTCATGCCTTGCAAGGCGCTCTCAGGTCTGTGCCAGAGCCTTCTCTTTTTCCAGGTGAGCCCCCCCAGCTCTCCCAGCCTGGCTCCAGCCCTGGAACAATTCCACGGCCTCCTCTGGAGCAGCCTCCAACAGGTCCATGTGTGTCCTGTGCTGAGAACCCCAGAGCTCAACACAGTTGCTCCAGTGGGGTCTCATGAGAGCAAAGGGGATAATCCCCTTTCTGATGCAGCCCAGGACATGTTTGGCTTTCTAAGCCACGAGTGCTCATTTCTGGCTCATGTCCAGCCTTTTATCCATGAGAACCCCCAAGTCCTTCCCCATAGGGCTGCTCTCCATGAATTCCTCTCCCAGTCTGTTCATGCCCCAACATGTTAGACAGAAAGTCCATCCACCACATCATTCCATGATTCCCAACCTAACACACATAAAGGTCAGTCCTGTACTGCTCTAAACAGCATTTATTGCCCTGTGAATTAGCTCATAGTTTCAGTCAACCTCCTGCTTTTGCTTGAAATTTTTTTAAAATCACAACTACTGTTTTCAGAAATAAGTTACTTTGATATAACCTACATACAAAGAAAAATACAAAAGCAAATTACAAAAGAAAAATACTGAGATGCTGTATTTAAGGTGGAATTACTACTATTAGGCTCAACGTAAGTTTTTTGGTTTTGCCTTTTCTTTTGACCCAGAACCTTTCCCTCTTCTCTGCCTTGAATTCCTGATTTCTGAGATTTGTCTCCAATTTCTTGACTGGGTAGCAGGAGGCAACTTGCCACTGCTCACAAATCCCAGTAAAGGCAACTGTAGCAGAGAAAAGATGAACAGAACTGAAAAGACGCTGAAGTGAGCTAAGTCTGAGAGTAATATATTGCAAAGTGCAGGATTTTCAGGCAAGCAAGTTATTAAATTATCCCTGAAAAACGACAAATTGTCCAGACTCACCGCTACTTCTTCAGTTTTCTCTTCTCTTTTTTGTTCCTCTTCATCAGTTCCTGCAGCAGCTCCATCCTCCTCATCACTGCTGGAGGACTCCAGAATTTCACTGATGTCCATTTTCCAGTTCCGAGGAACACCCTTGGTGCTGAGAAACGTGGTTGCCTCCTGTAGCCCTACAGAAGAAAGGGCCCTGGCTTTACCTCATCTGCAGCATTCACAGGCACAAAAAGCATTTTTTATTTCCTTTTCACCTTCTTGTAAATCACCACACTAACTTAAATGCAATGGATCCATCACAGATCAAGCACCATGGCTTACTTTGCTCTTTCCAAAATATCATCATGTCTTAGATTGAAAATAAAAGAAAAAAGAGCACTGCCCAAAGAGATCTGACATTAATGACTGGAACAGAGGGGAAGCGCATTAGTGAGCAAAAGAATGATGGGACAAACACAAATCACACTTGTACAACTGAAATACCTCAAATTCTTTGCATTGAAGAGGTGCTCCAAGGGTGGAAAACAACAAAGAAAAACAAACCCAGATAACCCCAAAATCTGCCCCTCAGTCACAATAAAAGACTTTAATAAAGGAACCAGAAAAACACCCAAAAGAAGAACATACTGCAATGAACTGTTCAGTGTTACTGCAGAAGAAAAGGCACCAGTTTTTAACACTGCTGACAGAAAAATCTCCAGACATTGGTCTCAACTCTCTTTTTTGAAACCATTAGTACCTCTGGTTCCAAAATATTCCCTTGTAGTAAGGAATGTCACAACCCAATTATGTTCTGCACAGGAAAAAAGTCCCTTTCTTCAATTTAACTCAAACCTAGCATCTGCTGGTTTTTTTTTTTTTGGCTGTTCTAAAGTTCTTGTACTGAAAAAGCTATTAAGAACAAAGTAGAAGAGAAATCATTTAGAATTAGACAAATCAATCAAAACCACCTCAAGCTCTCATCTGAAGCATTTTAAATCTTGACTTCTTAAGGAGCTGCTCCACACCTTTACTCAAACCAGATACTGTTATTGTTGAGTGGGGATTTTTTATTATAATTTTTAATCAATACAATCTAAACATTTCTCTTTAACACATTTCATGTTTTGATGGATTGCGGTAGTCACATCATTCACTCATCCATCCTTCAAATTCTGTAATTCTATTTTTTAATTAAATATTAATCACAGACTGCTGTTGCAATGAAGTTTACATTTTCCTGCCTAAGTATCTTTAATGTAAAGACAATGTTTTGAGCAAAAGCACAAAACTTCAGCATTAGGAGAGGTAATGATATTCCATTGCTCACTGCCACTTCAAATAGACTGCCTTGAAAATATTCTATTCATTTTCCACAAATTTGGACTGGATCAAAAAAATAAAAATCAAATAAAGAAGATTTTCACTAGGTCAAAATAATAAAAAATCAAATAAAGAAGGTTTCTACTAGGTGCTATTTTAATAAGGCAACAGTTATATCCAAAGTTTCTCTAATTTACCCCATTTAAAATGGTTCCTAAAATATCCAAAAGCAATTATCAGAAATCAGCAGATCATCATTTTTCTGCAAATGTTAAAAGAATCTTTGTATGAAATTACTTCTTTTAAACACCTAGAATTTATTCAAACTTACCTTTTTTAGGAGAGGACTCTGATTTTGGTAAGTTTTGAAGATCTAGTTCCTTAATGTCTTTTCTTGCTATTGAGTAACTGTAAAAGAATAAAGTTTTGTGATTGTTTTTACATCACAGAAAAGAAAATATTTGACACAGAAAACCAGGAATTTCTAAAATTTTCAAGTTTTATCATTCACTTGCAAGGTCCTTGCTAACAACTAATTGCATAAGGCACTTGTTATTGTATGGTCCTAATACAAGGTTAAGTTACCCAAGGGTAAGTTTCCATCTTTGAAATTCAGGCATTAAAATACCCTTAAGTAATTAAGAAAACTTTGTAAATATCCTTTGTTTTAAATGCTTAACCTGAACAAATTTGCGAAGGTTAAACATGCAGGCAAAAACAATTTTCTGAACTGAAAATATTCACAAGAATCAACAGCTGCTCTCCAAACCAAGGATCTAGCTAAGAGGACAGAAGCAAATGCTCTATTTTCAAAATGCCTTTCTACTAGCACAGAACAAGAGTGAAGCCAATTCACAGATCTGCATTGATAGACAGTTGATTTTCATTTTTAAATTACAAAAGTGTTCTCTACAGAAAAACATATGGAGGTTGCTCTGTTCCAAAGTCATACTGGATACCCAGTCTGAATTACAAGAAAAATCCTAATCAAACTGCAGGGAAAGCCTTAAAGTGAGTTAGTCTGACACATTTTTTTCCTTCTTTTATTATTTCAGAAAATCTGGAGTAAAACTTCAGGAATTAGAGGCTGCCATTTTCTGAAGTTATAGTTATTATGCTATGGAGGGGGAAAAAAAGCCAAACAGAGCAGATCTAGATGTTTTACCAGTAACATTCAACCTCCAGTACAGAAGGAGCCAGGCTCATCCAGAAGGATGACACACATTAAGAGGCCAAAATGAACAAAGTCTTCAGGTACTTGGAATACATTTCAGTAATCAAGTACTTGTAAACCTGCTCAAAGTTATGGCTATCAAAAATCAAAAACTGCTCACTTTGAAAGAAAGAGGGTGACAGGCGGCCTTTGGTGAGGAAGTTTTTAGCTACAATGTGTTGACACAGATGCAATGCAGTAATAATGAAGAGAAATAAATGGGAGCAGTTTTTAAAAAACCCAAAAGCAGTCTTCATGCTCTTTTAAGTATATTATTCATTATATAAGACACACACCTCTGTCTTTCCCTCCTCCCTCTCCCTTTTGGAGTGAAGGATGGACTAACAGGACCTTTCTTTCTTTTAGCAGGAATATTATTCAGATTCTGTAAGCATTTTAATTAACAAGCCTATTTAAATTCTTCTTTTCTATTAAAAAAAAGTTGATTAAACCCTTATAAACTATCTAAACAGCTATGGACATCTGGGCACTGGAAGTAATGATACAGATACCCAAACTATCACAACAGGCACTCAAAGATGGCAATTTGAGGCAGTAAGGGAAATAATTAAAAACAAAACTCACACTTTAAAGGATAGAAATTATTAAAAAAAAAAAAAGGAAAAACATCCAGGTGTTTACACTTTCAGCTGTTGTTATTTTTAAATGAAGAAGCACTAGAAACATTCTTGATTCAATTAATTCTTATTGCTACACACAATGGAAAGAAGGGTGAGGAAGCACAGAAGGATTCAGCTGTAGATAGATTGTGAGTGCCAAATGTGTCCATCCAGCATTACAGAAAATTGTACCCTTTCCTTTTGGAAGAAAGAACATCTTCAGGAGCATTATGTGATTAGTTTCCCAGTTTCCTCCCACAGACACCTAACCAAAGTGAGTTAGCACTTACAATTTGGAATCTGCAAAGGAGCGAACTAAACACTGGTCCTTTTTCACCGTGACGTCGTCGTTGCAGCTCGGTGACACAACCTGAGGATTCAAATAAAACATTCCTTTATTAAAAAATCATTTTAAAAAGCTGATCTTCAAAGGAAAGAAAGATAGACTGCAGAAAAACTGCTCTTTTCTGTTTCTTCTATTATATTTCCAGTATTGGGTAAACAAACCTACTTCAATTTATACTACTAAGGCCAACAACAACAAATTTCAAGAAGCAATTTACCCCAAACTATTGACCTGTTATGTACAAGCCAAAAAAGTCTAAAATTTCATTTGGAAACTCAAAATTAATCTACTGAGGTCACATCACAGGATCCTGTTCATTCACTTTGCTTTTTTTGTTCTTGTTCACACAGGATTTTTTAAAAGCATCTATTTAAAAAGTCACAAACTCACTTATTTTATACCAGCTTCTGATTTTTGACTTTTAAACTGAGACATAAATTGGTTTTATGGTTTGTTTTGTTTATTGAGGTGTGGATAATAGAAACCACTGTGAAATGCAGAACATCCTTCCACAGCAGTATCATCTCTAGGTCTAAAAAAAGTGATAAAAATGCATTTCCAGTATTTTTATTACCACAAACAGAACAAATTTACGTTCTGCTGTAGATCATAAACAAGCAGAAAATATTAAATGCAAATATAAAACCTCCAGGAACTTAACCCACTGGTTAAGAACCATGTTAAATAAAAATCTGTCATGAATAAAGGGAGCTACAACCAGAATATGTAAAATACCACATTTTAAACTGAGGAACATACAGGTGGATAAGCCAGTATCAACTATTCACCCTGCATTACACCATATCTGAAAATACCAAAACGTTTTCTACAGAAAGCCACTTTTAATATGCACATGTAAACTTTTCTGTGTGTACCAATAAGGTTCAAAGTGTCTGGCTTACAGTACAAGTCTACTTGGAGTTGGATTTATTAAATGTATATTATCAGCAATGGCAATGAACAGCTGTATTATTTAGTGACAGTCAAATAAAAATAACCAACATCTGCTCCTAGGGTAACTGACCACCGGTGCAAATGCAAGCATCAAAGAAATTAGCATTTCATAAAACTGGAAGTCTAGGGAAAAAGACAATTACATTAAAAAAAATTAAATCCCACTGCAATTAAAATTCATAAATCTAGATCCTCTCAAATTGCCTGGGAGTGCAAGTCCTAACATATTTTATTTTTTAAAGAAAAGTATCATTACACACTGATCATTTTGTATGCAGTTCTAAAACACTTTAACGCCAGGAAACTGTAACTTACACATAAATGTTAATCTCTGCTTTCCTACTCCTCAAAGATACTGCAAAACACTTGTATTTTTAGCAAACATGGGAGTAGAGCTTAGCCTGACTACATTCACAGCTTTGCTGCAAAAGGAACTCACCAAAGCTGGGTACCAGTCTGCCTTCTCTGAATTACAAGTCACACTCACAACCTTGCCAAGCAATTCATCGTTGAGGCGCCTCTTATCTTCATCCTCCTCTTCACTACTTTCTTCCTCCTTTTCATCTTCAGTACTGAATTATCAAAATGTATAATAGTTGAAAGTTTGTCTGAAGTTACTACTTGAAAAGCAAAAAGAGCTTATGACAAGATTTTTCTTCCTATTTTGCCAAGCTTTAAAAACAGAATTTCAAGAGCTGAAATCGCTTGAAATATACTTCAATATTAAGTGCACTTCCTTAGTAAGAGGAATTTTGTAGATATTCTTTCCAAGTAGTAGTATTTTATAACAGCATTATGTTAGAATTGGACACATGACTGAGGTTTTGATTATGCATAGACATGAAGCAAAGAGAAATGGTCTCTACCCCAATAATTAAAAGCCACCTCTTTTTTTCCTGTGTGCAGCATAAAGAAGGTTAAAAATCCCTCATTTTCTATTAGATGAAAGAAGCATGAATGTTCTTAAGGGGACTACAAGCAAAAAAACTTTCAATTTCATAATATTGCCAGCATATGAGCATGTCTATCAGCTGTGCACACAATTCAGGTTATAGAGCATTCAGACCATTGCAGCTTCAATGGGTCTGCCTCAGGTTTAGCAAAGCACATGAAAGGAAAAGCAGAACACTCAAAACTCACACAGGAAGTGAAGATCTTCTCCCTCTATTAGATTTCTTCCCAATAACTGGAGTTCCAAAGTGCTCTGGATTGGTTAGTGGCAGTTGATCAAGTGTCTGCATGGAAAAAGGGGGAAACAACATTAGTTTGCAATATCTTAGTATAAAAAAGATATGAATTAACTACTTTGTTTTAATTCCATGTCCACCATTGTCTTACCTCACTTTCTGCAAAGTGCCTTTCTCCCTTCAAGCATAATGAAGTTCTTCTCAAGGTCCTTTCATCACCGTCATCAAAAACTAGGATGAAGCCAGGAAAACACATCAGCACAAGCTGATCAGATCTCAATCCCAAGTCTGTTTATCTCACAATCAAGAACATTCTCTAAAACATTACTTTCAAGCTTAATTTACTCATTCTTTAGTTCACAAGCAAAAGGAAAGTCAGTATTAAGGATTCAGTCTGAGAACTGATTTTCACAGAGATTCAAGCCAGTACAAAGTGAGGCTTTGTATGCAAAAGTCTCAGTGCAATTTAGACATTCTTCTTATCAATACAATTGCACATTTCAAATCACAGCCACTGGCTGCACACCAGTTACTATTAGCTAGCAATCTTTGGGGTTTGTTTGGTTTTGTGGGGTATTTTTCCCACCCTATCTATTTATTCCTTACTTGTAACTCCATTTAATATGGTACCTTTTCAGTCTCCCTCTTGCTATGAGCAATCCCACAAAAAGACAGATCAATGGAAAGAAAAACAAGTGTCTGATAAGTTTTTGCTACACTGTCAATGCTGTCTTATAAACCAATCACGATACTGGAAACCTGCAATTTCATGTCTGATCACTTTATAAGGAATATTTAGTACACATCCTGTTGTGTTCAATCTCATGAACAGGAAGTTCCATCAATTTCCATCAATCCACAGCAGAAAAAGGCTGGAGTGCTATGAGGCTACTGCAAGCTGTGCCTGAGAAAGATCTACTCTTCAGTTTAGATAAAACCTCTTCATGAAAATTTCTTTGAAGAGAAGGAAAGCAAAGTCACCAATTCCCCCTGACTGCAAAGAGCAGAGCCCAGGTGGTTGCAGGCTGGAATCCCAGCAAGGTACAAGTTTATTTGTATGGGGTCAAAGTGCAGAATGCTGCTCTGTATTTAAACTACTTGAAACAGGCTTTGTCCACAAGTGAAAAAAAGTTTTAAGTGTTGTGCATAGCAGTATGGTAATTTTGGCATTCTTATAAAATTAATTAAGCTGGGTAAGATAAGCTTTAAGATTCTTCCATCTTCAGAATAAATACTGCTGTGGTATGCTCCATATGCTCCACTAGTGAATTATCTTAATGGCTTAGAACACTTGTATCCACAAAACAATTCACTTTCCCCCCGCTCCAAAAATCTCAAAACTACTAAACTTTCACAAATAATCATTTTAGGGGACAAACAGCTGGTGACTGGCAACAGGTAACTTGACTGAAAAAAAGCAAACAGAACCTGATACTTGACAATAGAACTAAACTGCTTCTTTTTATTTATTATCACCAAAATTGGAAGCTCTACCCATTTATTTAAAGCTAATCCAACAGAGGGATAAATCAAGCAAAGTCGTCATAAACCAGATGAAATATACCAGTTTTTCATCCTTGAAAGACAAAATGTTATAAATACTGAAGGTAAAGTAAAATACCCTAAACTCAAATTAAGGCACATAAGGAAATTATGGAAATCAAGAGTAACAATTTATATTGTGGACAAAGCACCTGCAACTGCCAGCAAAGCTGCAGCACTTGGAGCAAAACATCTTTGCAGAACAATAAAGTGTAAAAGAACAGCATAAACAGAAAGATTTCCTTATCTACATAAGTGATCACTTTATTAAGTTTCAATGGAGAAAGGATAGCACCATTTGTCATACAAAAATATCAATTATTTGAGTTACTAAGGTGAAGCCACGTAAGGAGTCTCTCCAATTAATCATGATGCTTGAAGTATTTCGTAATTGTAGCTACTTCAAACTTGCTTCTCCTCTAGGGAAAACACTTGACTGTGCCTTACTGAAAGAGCAATCAGAAATTCACACTGATAAACTCAGCACCTTTAAAAATATAAATGCAGCTTGTGGTTTCCATCTCACTCTTAAGGAAAATCTGCTACACCAAAGTACTGTTCATATCCGTGTCACCCTGTGCATGACTCTTTAATTCTGGTCCTAGAGGATTTAAGGGAATGTCTTTCCAAGGCACAGTACCAAATATTAAGGATTCTGTAAATATAAGCAGTAAGGCAGATGGCACAGTTTTTGGCTATGAGATATTCTGAAGCTGTGATAACAGTCATGTCAGAGGAACTTAATACACCCTTAAGCTGCAAATTCATTCCCCTTTTTAATCTCATCTACAAGCAAGGCTGTTTAGTCAAAATGCCTAGAACTAACAATCAAAGTAAAAACTTTTGAATTAATGTTAAATAACCTGTATCAATTACTTCATTCCTTCAACAGGTTATTGCTACAACTCCAGATTCTCCAAAAGCAAAAATCTGAAAGGTTGTGCTCTATAAGGAAGAATTCACCGGGCAGGGAGAGGGCAGGAAACAGGAACAGAGACAGGGAGACATCTCCTCATCCACACACACGCAGTGAAGTCATCAAAGGACGTGTTTACAGTGTCACCACACTGATCTCAAAAGAGGAAATTACAGGCCTGTCTATCCAAAGAAACAAGTGTAAAAAAGCAGAAGCCCTTGAGGTCCTACCATTGCCTCATCCTGTGGTGGGCAGGGACTCGCTGGGGTGCAGCAGCTGATTTCTGGGATGGGAAGGATACAAACTAGCCAGGAATTGTTCTGCTGCTGAACAGTCAACAGAACAACGCGGCAAGGAAGGGAAGAAAAGCAGAGTTTCTGCCGGGCACAGCCCTTTCTTCCAAACATGTTCCTTAATGAGGAACACTGACAGAAGGGGGAAAGAGATGAGTAAGCAGCACAACCTGGAGGAACAGTCTCTGCCATAATGCTTGGTCTAGTCCCAAGAACGGAGTCCAATATGCTCCATACAGAGCATATTGAAACAGTGACAATAAAATGGAAATGTTCAGAGTTCTGCTGCATCTCGGCCTTGTCTGCAGTAACAGGGAAGAAACAGAATAGGTTTTTTTCTGTTTTTGAAAATCTACACAACCCTAATTTATGACAGGAAAATAAAAATCAACTTTCCCGCAGTAACCAATACAACAAGAATTTAAAAAAAAAAACGTAAAAGTTGAGCACCTCAAAAATGCACTAAAAAGTGCAACTTTAAACTCACAATTCATGAGCTGGTATCTTCCATTTCCTGTCTGTAGCAGACTTGTACAACCCATCAGCAAAAATATACCAACCCTGTCTTTACAATAAGGCTGTCTCAACATTGGTATTCATGTTTTTAAATATATAATATTAACAAGTCAACTAATCAAAATCATCTTTAGGAACTGTGAAGAAGCTGGTCACAAAACACGACAGATTAGTTTGACTACATCTTGTTTAGGAATATATATAGATATTTATAAATAGATTTAAGGAAAAAAAAGAAGGCAGAAAAAGGAGAACAGAGCAGAACTCTAGAGAGAACATCCTCACAGCAGTTACGAGATGACTTCCACAGAGCCACCAGTGTCACCAGGACAAGGCAGTTTTGTGACACATAAGTGCACTGGGAAAACAACCCTCAAGGCTGCATCCTGCAAACTTCAAATCCAAAAAGTTGTGTTACTGCTGCTGCCCAAACCAGGAGAGATTCTACCCTGCACTGCAAGGAAGCAATTTTATCTTTTTCCCAGCCTACTCAGAAACTTTTAGCCACCAAGACAATGAAATGAAAGCACACACCACGAATTAAAGCTGCTCCAGTGTCACTGTGCACACTGAATTACTCTCACTGGCTGCCAGGCAAAGCAGTCATTTATGAACTACAAGAGATGCTGTCTATGAATATCTCTCAACAAATGTGTGCAGATTTTGCAGGTATTTGGGGTTCAGCTGTGAAAACAATATAGAAAGTACCAAGAGCTGTGCAGTGCTTGTTGAATGACCTTGTAGACAAGAGCTGTACTATTGCTTCATCACTGTAAAAAGGCTTAAGAGCAAGTACTGCACTCTATTGTGCTACTGAGAGACCACACAACTCAAATTTACTGTTTTTAAGTGATTTTAAATGAGCCCCAGCTCCTCTTACAAATATATATTTGAAATATCCCAGAAAACAGAGATGTTTGAGAGGCCTTTGAGTCTACTCATAAAAACCTATCGCCTCACAGACAAAGCCTGCTGCCTGAAACTGCTTTTTCTGAAATATTAATCTTACTATTGTTGCACATAAAGAGATTAGAGAAAAAAATCTACCTCCTTGCTTTCCCTACAGTATTGTTTGTACACAACTTCTAAATATTTTTAACACTCAGTTCACATTGTAACAAAGGTGGTTTTATAACCAAGGGTTCAATCTAGCTGATTTGTAACAAGGTTCTACTGCTAAAATACTATTTTTCACTCCAAAATCTTGCTCCTCTACCCACCTGTTGCCTGAACACATGTAAACACAACACATGGTGCTGTTCTTTTTTTTCTAGATTCTCCAGAGAGCAACCAAGAGGGCTTACTGAACCATTTTTATGTGCCACAGGTGCACTTAACACATCCCATAGAAAGGCTCTGGGGAAATACAGGGGTTTCCTCAAAATCCATGACAATCAGTTTTAAAGAGAAAAAGAACAAATTGATGGTGGGTCATGGTGGTTGAGACACCAGTGGAGGAAACTGGACAGTCCCCCTGCCACACCTGTGGTTTTGGAATCCTGGATGACACATGCACAGCCCAGAGATGATGCTCCTGCCACGTGGAACTCAACAGGATGCAGGGAACTGGTCAGACCTGCCCTGCAGCCATGACCAGGGCCTGGCACACAGCACAGGACGTGGCTGGTCAAGCTTGGAAGGGACAAACCAACATCTCTGGTGTGGATGGACTCAACTGCCTGTGAGAGCTCCCATCATCCTTGGAATAAGAGATTAAAGTTGTGATGTACTAAGAACCAAGCCTATTTTTCCTCTTAGCATAAATATCTCCACAAAGCCTCAGAAAAGCGCTTTTAAAAATAGGAAAAAGTGATTATAAATAGCTCCTGTTAGTGATGCTGCTCCTGAAGTCCCAGGACATCAGTGCTGGTTCATTTGATAATAAATAACCTCAACATTATGAATTGGAATTTTCAAAATCCATGGAACATGCAAGATGACTAAAACCAAATACTCAGGATCTTTAATTTCCGTGACCTAACCACAGTAATGTGAAGTGATGCACTTGGTGGCTGAGACCACACTTCACTCCCAGAACAAGCACTCAGGTCTCTAACTCCTCTCAGCACTTCCTGGAAACTGCCACCATGAGAGGAAGAAGCCACCAGCAGAGCTGTGGGGCTCACTGAAGTGTCTGAAAGGCATAAATCCCCAAAGTAAGGAATCACATTCCCTTTCACTCTAAACAGTACATAAAATCCTAATAACTGACAGCAAGGTCTGCTAGAAACTGCAAATGCCTCTCACTGTTTTGGTTTTTTCTCCTTTATTTCCTACTTGTTTTAGAGGAAACATTACTGAAAGTTAATACATATTTTTTATTTCTTTAAAGGAACACTTTTCCATTGTTTTACCTAGAAAAATACAAGGCTCAATGTATTGGATCTGTTTTCATTTTATCTTGTTTAAAGTTGTAGGAATTATTATATTACATAATAAAAAGAGACCTGAGCACATCCAGACTATCGACCTGAGTTTTGACAAAGGAGATGACACTGGCACTATAAACCAGTCCATTCTAAATGCAATTCTTAGATGCTTGCTCAAATGAAATACTGTTTCTCACTGTTATATAGCTATTACATCACTTCTAGGTCTGTGCAGAAGTGATATGAAAGTGTTTCCTCAAAGAACACCTACATAAAGATTTCTGTTTTCTGAAATTCTGGTAATGCTTGTAAGACTACAGGCAGAGTGTGAGAGAAGGAAAATACAACTCAGCACTTTGTAAGGTGCGGTCTGGGTTGTGGTTTCTTTTTTAAAGGTACTTTCAGACATTATTCCAGTATTTACCTGAAGCATTTTACAAGTTAACAGAGAAATCAGGTGGATGGTACACTCAGTAAACTGTAATTCAAACCTTGTTCAGCTAAAGCAGATCTGACAGACCATTTTAATTCTATGCAATTATCACCTAACAAGATATTCAGCACTTCAAAAGCATCAATGCAGCACTTTGTAATTTGTAAATTAAGGAAGTTCAGTTTAGATAACTGCATTCTAAAGACAAACATCATCAAATCATTGAATCACTTAGTAAAATCATCAAGTCCAACTGATGCTCGTTAATCAAAGGGCTTAAACCCCTATTAGTGTCACACTGCTTTGGATTTGAGGGCTGCCTTGTGCAGTGGCATCTCCCAGACATTGTTAAACTTCTACTCCAAACAGCTTTTGCTTCTCCACCTGCTTATACTAAAAAGTTGAATTTCAAACGTAATTTCAAAAGTTTTTCCAAATCGCAGCTGAAAAGTTCAATAGGACTACATGGCTAGATTAGTGTAATTATATAAAAAGAGATCAAAAAGCGATTCTGTTGAAGCTACAAAATAAATCCTTGTTTATTCTGGGTACATGAACACCATTAATAGACAGGAGATACAGTTAAAATACAAACTGATCATCACTGTAGCTCTTGCATTATAGTGGTGGCAAAGTAGCCCATTATAGCAAACTCAGCACTTCCACTGGTTCAATTTATTGACCAAAGCAAACTTCTTTCAGGTGACTTTTCTCCTTTACATCCCTACATGAAACAGAGAACCTGATATGCAAAAGTGAACATCATCAGTTCTCACCAGACACACAGACAGTTTGTTTTGGTGCATTTTTTGCACATCTGTACTTAATACCCTGAGAATGTCTGTATATATTACTGGTTTCACCAGCCAGGGATCAGTTTGCTTTGTATCACTGAGAAAGAGATGTTAGATAACATAGAGAATAAATAGTAAGGGAAAAGCACAAACTACTGAAATACAAGCTTTCCCTTGTTTTTTCCATCTCAAAACATTCAGGAAGGCATTCTATAAACCTGGAGTCTTTTAATCCACTTCCCTCTCAGCTCTTCAGCTGTGGCTGCATCAGTCAGGAGGCTGTGGAGCAGCACACACACCAGCTATTAAAAACTAACAAATTCAGCTGTTTGCTTTACCAGCAACATTAATATACACCTCATATCTACCCAAAACTTTCTGCAAAGACAATGGAATCAGCAGGTAAAAGATAAGGCTTGTTTTTCACATGTCAATATTCCTGTACTCAACCTAGAACACTTTTCCAGCTTTAACTGCAGAAGAACCATGATTCAAACTTGAAAATCTGCTTACTCTGATCAGTGTTACCTGTGCTTTCAACTCCAACAAGCAACTCACCACACAGAACAAAAATGTTCCTAACTCCAACAATTACAATTGTATTTCCATAGTTAAAGTGCCATGTTACAGCTCTGCATATTCATTTACCATAAGATTACTTAAATCCCCCTCCAGCTCCAAATTTTTACAAAATCCTAGCAGCCTTAACATATTTGCATATGGAAAGCATTTTATTTTCTCCATTCTGCCTGTCAAAAATATTATTTGGGGAAAGAAAACGACAGTAGTTAATTAATCCATTGGTTCAAGTTTCAGAAGAACTGCACTTTAATAAATGTATGAAGTAAAAATCATGGCACGCATGATTTATCTCTTACATTATTGGGGAGAGTTCAACAAGTTGTTAAATATAAACAACAATCCATTAATACAGAGCAGAGCATTTATTCACTATTCAAATTTCCTGCTCATCAAGTGCAGATTTTTTGGCAGAAGTGCACTGCTCAAAAGAAAAGGAGAAAAAAAAGAATATAAAAAAGTGAAAAAAAAAAAAACCACACCAAAAAAAAAAACAGACAAAATTCATCCCCGAACAGGGGATTTGAAGTTCACATGTCAAATGTAAGAAGGCAAATATGTCTTCTGGCCCAAATTCAAACAGATTCAGCTGAAAGTGCTACTTGAAAACTGAAATAAGTTAGCAGTTCTACAATTAAAATGCTAATTCATAAACCATGAAATAGTTCAAGACTGTGTTTCTTATCACTTCTGTAACAGAATGATGAACCTCTGAAAATCTGTAAAGAGAAGTCAAAGGTCCAGTGCTCTACCTCAAGTATGTCACATCATAGTACTAAACTAAGTAGATTTTAAATCTTCTGTACTCCAAAATAATCCTGCCTTTCCTCCCTGACCTGACATCCACTACAATTTTACAGCAATGTTATAATCCTGAAGAAAAAGGCAAAGAACAGCAAGCTTTGTCAACCAGCTTAGAGTTAAAGCACTCACTAACAATAATAATCATAAAGTGATAAATCCTTCCAAATTATCTGCAGAGCATTATCCTGATCCCACCAAAGACAACATAACCTCACCTACTGCAAAGGAAATGTTGAATTACTGAAAATAGCTTATTTAAATCTTAAAAAGGGGTTAATGAACCAAAATAATTAAGAGTTCATGGGACAGAGGACTCCTCAAGAGAGGATGGAAGAATATGAAGTAAAGCTGAATACATTTGGTACACAAGGCAGCTAATGAAAAACACAGAGTTTAAATTTGCAAGTACCAATCTCAAAAGCAATGCCCAAGAGTAGCATAGTAGTACAGAACAACTAACAGGAGCATGTTCCTGCTAGGCAACAATCAGGGAATAGAAGGCTCCACTGCTGGAAGAAAGTTGTGCAAAAGAAGGATGGGTGCTTGCAAAGGTCTCTGATTCAAATATTGTCCTTTTTTATTTGCTTATCTGCTATAACTTGAGTGTTGCTGAGTTTTGTCATTCTGTTCTTAAAGCTGTTTCAGAAAAACCTGAAGATCAGAATTATTGAAAATAAGGGAATTTATCTTACAATGAGTTCTTGTTCAACACTGACATTTCGCTGACCCTGCATTCTGAACTTTCTGTGTCAATAACTGAACACCATACGAGCCTCCAACACGAGGAGAAAAGTAGTTTTCTATTCCACTTTAAATCACTATTTGAAAATTTTATTAAAGGAAAGAGCTATTCCCTTTATAAACAAATGTCTCCTCTTTTTATTGTATGCTATGTTGATTCTTCTCTTAAAAAGAAATAGATTCTGTCTTCTGTTGATACCATCCATGTTTTGCTTGTGTACAAGCTTGCACACAGTACAAGGAGGCTCATATTTCAGCCATTCATTTCACGCCACAGATTTTCAGCTGGAAGAATGATTTTACAAGGTTTATGTCTTAAAATCTACAAAAATTATTCTGAATCTCAGTGAGTGTAACCACTGTCATTATAGGTATATTGTGTCAAATAAAACTTGATTATTCAGCCCTGCAATTACCCGTGCAAAAGTCTCCCTGAACATCAATTAATTATTATCCCACTTGAAATGGAAAAGGAATCAAGACATGGACGACTTTAAAAAACAAAAGCTATCTCAGATCGTGCAATACAAGATGTAATTACTGACATTGTTACCTCTAATTAGAAATATATTATCCAAAGCTTACAGCCCATAAATGGAACATGGCCACTCACCTACAGTGTACCAACTGGCATCCGTCAGCTTGCTGATAACAGCTTCCTGAAAGGATCCATCGGGCATTTTGGTTTCAACCATTGCTCCAACCTGCAACGAGGAGCAGCTCAAGGTTACCTGGAAGCCCACACTCAGAAAATTGACAAAAACACATTGATCCTCCCAGCAAGCCAGATTTACTTTGTAAGACTCAGCTTAGCTAAATGCTGCTTTCGAAGTTTAGTTACTGAGCACATAAGAACAAAGGTCTTTCAACAGGAAGGCTGACCTGCAAGTACACACTAAAGCACTAAAAAACTCAAAGCATCTAAATTCAGCATGACTTCATCATCTCAAGAAACAGAAAACAAATACCAAAAATCATTAATTAGACACTGATAATCATTCAATTACTACTACTTCTTCTACTTTAAACATAGTTCTACTGTCACTTAAATCAGAATTTCAGTAGCAGCCTTGGTGCTCCTGCAGGAGCAACAGAGAAAAGACAAATACAAGAATGACCTTCTCTGGAGAGCTCTTTTTGCATTCAGTGTTTGTAACACAGCTCTGCATTTTAGCACACAACTGTTACACAGAATGAAAATACAAACAAACATATTTTTATATAAAATACATCAACTATTCTAAAACACTGAGTAATTGTATTTACTCTTGTCTAATAGGCTTGGCACTCAAGTTGATAATTACTTCTGAGAAGTTTCAACGTTTCATTATTTATAAGAAGTTTTGCATCTTATGAGAAGATACAAAAATCCCTGTGCAGGAAAAACTGTGTATCAAGTACACTACACAGAAAAGCATAAATAGCTACAAAAATTAAGACTTATTCCTCAGAACCCATCTCATCTAAAGTGATGAGCCTCCTTCTGTTGATTTCAATCTTGACGAACAGGTACCCACCTAAACAGCACAAAATTTAGAGTTTTAGGGATTTATGTGATTACCAAAAGAAGGCATGCAATATACATACTCTTAGAGGTCCTTTCACTTGGTCATCTTGCACTAACTGAGTTGAGTTATCCCCCTTCAAGACCACCTGAAAGATATTTATGAACTCTTCAATATGCAGCTGATTTAATAGCACACAAAAAACATAAGAAAATGTATATATATATAAAGAGCTTATTAATCACATTAAGATCATCAATTAAGCAGACTCAAAAGTTACTGAACAGAAAACACTTGCTATGGTCAGTTTTACTGATAGGAAGCCCCAAGTATTACACTTAATTTTTAATCTGAAACAACATAATTAAAGAACAGGACAAATCAAACACCAGTCATCCCAAAGCCAAGAAAATACATTTTTAGGTGAGTTTAGAATTTGATACAATCCAGGGCAAACCAGTGACATGCCAAAACAGCATCAGTATTAACACACATTCAGGTTAAAAATGCACTTTAGGCTGATATAAAATCTAAAATAAAAATTACATGGGGATGAATACAGGTTGTCCTGTTGCTCAGGAAAAGGCTACTGGACGTTTTGGACTCTCTGCACTCTTGGCAAGCGTGCCAGGGTGTGCCTACACACTCTTAATTACAGTATCAGGCTTAGCTTGTTAAAACTTCTATTGTTATAATATAATTGAGATCCAGCGACAGGAATTTCCACCAAGTCACAGCAGCCTCATGTAATTCCAAATCTTATCGTGGAGTAATAAAGCATCTGATTCTAATGAGAAAAAGAAACTCCTACCTATTAACAGGCTAAGTACTCCAGCAGACCAAAGATGCAGACAAAATCAAGCCTGTCAGACCTGCACGTTGCTTCCTACAGAGCTTCTCATGAACACAGATTTCAAAGAACACCACAAGTTCCCCTAAGTACTCATTAAGAACAGGGAAACGACTCCAATATCTGAATTACATTTTTTTTCTATTGATGAAAAGCACTCTGATAAAGTGATACGATCTATATATGTAACTGAAGAGGATGATGGCTTGTTCTACTTGATCTAAGCATTAAAGCACAGAAAAGTTTGGATGCATGGTTACAAAAAGCAGTTTTCACTTCACTTTGTTGGGGATTTTGGGTCACTAATGCTTTATTTACATATCTTGGACAGCAGACACTAAAGCAGGAAGTGCAAGACTTTGACAAGACAAGGAAGAACAACAACTTCTATATTTGCTTTCAATTTTAACTTGCACTCAACTACATTTTATTGTAGTTCTCACATAGTGGCATTTACAACAGTATTGCAACACCAAAATGACAACATTCTATTTTGGTTGTTTTGACAAAAGCCCTGTAAATGTGAATGAATACTATGTGCCAATACTATCCATGCACAGAAATTCAGCTACAGCCAAGGCATGCTGCTTCAGAAGCTGCAGCGAGTTGCTCAAAACTTAAATATTACCCCGGGCATTGCTAAAACCTGGTCTAAGAAACAAATTATTGCCACCTCTCTTGCTGTTGACTTAATTTGGCATTGCCTCTTCAGCTCCAAACTGTAAAAGTGAGAATGTCGGTATGAAATGGAACTTTTGCTTCTGAAGAGGTTGCTCTTATTCCTTATTAGTCATGTAAAGCCATAATCCTCTACTGGTGACATCAAAACTTATTGCTGGGAAACCAATGCATTCGAAAACAAGACAAATGTGGTCAGGAAAGGAGGAGCAAGAAAGCTCGTTTTTGTTCCAGCATCCTACTAAAAAATATATTAAAAAAACAACTTCCCCCCCAAAAATAAAGTGAAAAAAAAAATCTGCCCAAAACCCAGTAATGAAATATGAAAAAAACCCCCATTTAAGCGTTGTTTAAAATTTATGAAGTGAAGTAATGAATTCTTTAGTCTTCAGGACTGGGATCTCCTGTGACAGCCCTTTCAGCACAATGCCTTACTAAAATCAGCAGCAGTCTCAGCACACTCACCTTGACTTTCACAAGCCTTTTCACCGTCTTAATCTTTGCCTCGCAGAAGGCACCTCGGTACTTGGCACTGACATCAGTCCCCACTGTCAGGTAGGCAGGCTCATCTGCTGCCTGGAGGGAAACAAAAACACAAAAACAAACTTTAGCTCTTCCTTACAGTCACAGCTGCATCATTATATATTTTATTTTACACCTAGGCTTTACAACCTGTTGACTTTCAATTGATAAACAGTGTCTGTAGTCGAGATTGCCATCAGAGAGTTCTTTAAAAGGGAATAAAAAAAACCCAACAAACAAGTTACAGGAAGTTTTGGGTTGTCACTGATGTTGACACACGCCTCCTGTCAATTCATTCTCAGCCTCTCCCAGAAATGTTTTTGAGGGTACTCATTGATACTCGGGACATCTGCTTATAAAAAGGGCAACAAAATAAAGGACTGACTATTAATTCCATTAGTTTCCACACAAAAGGAAAACATTTCAACTGCAAAAAGGCAATATAACAGACAGCTGTATTTTTTCAGCTATAACCAATGCAATGGCACATTATTTAAAACGTTTGAGATTGGTGTCATCCCAACACTCACAATTAAGTCTATAACATTCTATATATAGGATTTCTTTCCTGGTGACTAAAAGGGGACCTCTAGAGAAATCTGTTGCAATCTTTCAAACAGCTATTAACAAGTATTTTTCTTTCCTGGAATGCCTTTATCAAAATGTAATTGCCTGTGTATTTTTAAAGAGAAATAATCATCACGTTTTCCTTAATCTGGACTTTAACACTCAACATCTCACTTTACTGTACTCACTGCAACTGATAAACAAGGACAGAACTACCACATTGAAAATGTCTATCAAGGCAGGAAATCGGCGTAGAATCTAAAATAAAACGGGATACGCATGTTTTGTTTTTTTTTCTTGATATTTCCTTCAACTCTGAAGGGAAAAGGAAAAGTTTTGTAAATTATTCTGCAATTGTTGAGCCTCTGTACTGAGGCAAACCGGCAACAGCAAAGGCGGGACAAAAGCTGTGGTTTTGCAAACTTGCCATAGCAGCTGCTGATACAGGAAGCGTTTAAAGACGGGAGCCCGAAGGACAACAACAACAACTCAGAGGCGATGAGGATGTTCCGAGCGCTCCTGCACGGCGGTGAGAGCTTTAAATCACCTGCACCTCGCCGGGGAGCAGGAGCAGCACTCACAGCACGCAGAGAGCCCCGCGTTCTCCCACTGCCGCCGTGCCCAAACGGAGAGCGATTAAAAATGAAATCTCCAGAGCGGCGGGCGAACAGGGCGGCGATCCCCGCTCCCGCCGGAGCCGCCTACCTTCATCTTTCAGGGTTATGTGAGCGATTCCAGCTCCAGGACTTCTCCTCGCACGGGAAACACTGCAAAACAAGAGCGGGGGAGGCTGAGGGCTGAGCGCGGGGCTCCCCGCGAGGGGCGGCGGGGGGAGCCGGGGGAAGGCGGAGGGAGGGACGGAGGGAAGGAGCCGCCGCCCGTC
>VZTZ01011734.1:166998-188015 GCA_013400955.1 Drymodes brunneopygia
TTCCGCGCGGTTCTCTCTGCAGGAAGGACAGGGATGAGCAGCGTGGAGGAGGCTGAGGGCTTCTTCTGGGAGGTGTGTGAGGATGTTGTAGGGTCTGGTCCTGGAGGCGCAGCCTTATGAAGCAGGATATCTCTCGGGGTTCTCTCAGAGAGTTTGGTCTTAGAGACGAGCTTTGACCTGAATAAGTAGGAGTTTCTGGTTGAAGCCTGTCGTAAAGCTATATATTTTAACGTTACTTTCGTATTTCGGCTTGCTATACAAAATTTGCTCCGTTGTTCCCGGTAATACAGATGCATAAGTTTTATTTTGAAGTAACGTATCCATAATTTTTATTCCCGACTGATGAGCATCTGTTTGACAGTGCTCACTCTGAGCTACAAGACGTCTCTCAGGGTTACCTAAAGCAGCAATGTGTTCATTTGACAGAAACACATGGTTAATTTAGGTGTAGTTCCCATGTAAATTCTTCTTTGAAGGTAGCTTTTTATTTTTTTTTTTTATTAAATCAGATGCTTTGGAAAGCAGCAAGTAAAGGGAGAGTTCTCTGGGGAGTTCAGTGAGCAGAGGTGTGGGGTACAGGTAAGCTCTGAAGGTTTAATAAGGTATAAAGTACACAAGACTTGTTTGGAATTTACTGCAGGCAAGGTCTGACAGGGAGGAAAGGTCTGGGATTCTGCTGTTTGGATCTGGGTTGTAAATATAAAGATGGTTAAGGATCTCTACAAAATGTCTAAAGGTTGAGGCTTTTAGTGCTGAGGGAGCTTTGATCCTGTGCTGTAGTTCTGCTTTATGCAGTGGAGGAATTGGAGAGGATCTGAGGGGAGCCTGCAAGAGACCTGGAGAGTGACTTTGGACAAGGGCATGGAGTGACAGGACAAGGGGGAATGGCTTTCCACTGACAGAGCAGGTTGAGCTTGGATATGAGGAAGAAATTGCTGCCTGTGAGGCTGCTGAGGCCCTGGCCCACGCTGCCCAGAGAAGCTGTGGCTGCCCCATCCCTGGCACTGTTCCAGGCCAGGCTGGACAGAGCTTGGAGCAACCTGGGATATAGTGGAAGGTGTTCCTGCTTCTGGCAGGGGGGTTAGATTTGGAAGAGCTTTTTAAGGTTCCTTCCAACCCAAACTATTCTCTGATTCCATGATTTAGAATATATTATGTCTAACCCAAATGTTAACAAAACTTCCAAAATTCTATTTGAATGTGAACTTCTGATCTCTCTGTGGAATGTGTTGGCCACATCCTGCCTTGGATTGTGAGCATTCCTGAGGCATGGTTTGTATCTGTCCTGAGTGTAGAACCATTCAATAAATGACAGTTTGTGACCAAACTAATCAGTCTTGTTTCTGATTTCTAGCATAAAAATCCTGCCCCCGTGGATGTATCTGTTGCAGCCAGCACAATTAGGAGGTTCATGGCACATCACCCACTGAGCTGCTGTGAGCAGAAGGACTTTATTTCTGTATAGCCAGCGAGCAGGAGAGGTGACTTGTTCTTTTATGGTATTTTAAGCACCTAAGAATGCCCAGTGGGCAGCTCAGCACAGCACAAATGTTCTCACACAGCTCAGGGATGATGTCTGGTGTCATGGAATGAGAACGCTGTGCTTTTGGCAAGGCAGAAAAAGGGTCTAATTTTGGTTTAAATATCTTTTCATTGGAATAGGAACTTCAGGACTTGAGAGTTACTCCGTGATACTGAAAATTTTCATCCTAAATGTCAGTGTTAAGCAGCCCTGAAACTTGAAGCCATTGTGGCTGTGCTGGATCCTTGCAGCTGTGCCCCATCCCCCTGTGCAAACCCTTACAGGGAAACTGGAAATAAGTGGCAGAACAGAGCAGTGGAGGTCACTTTGGTGAGCTTTTTTATCATGGCCTGTTAACTGCACAAAGCAGCTGAGAAGCTCTAGAGTGAGACAATCACAGTAAGTCATTTTAGTATCTAATCTCTCTCTAAGCACACTTTATGTAAGGGAGAAATATTTCATTTTTTAGATTGTTGTTCAAAGCAGCAGTACTTGTGTTATCTGTGCTTTGTTAGTACCAAAGGTCTTGTAGATGCAGCACAGGAGATTTGCCTGGGGAAATGGATTTGAGTCCTAGCTTGAGCAAATTAAAGGCTTCTTCATTTAAAAACGATTAAAAGCATTAAGGCACCCTCGGCATGACACTTGTCATTGGTCTAAGTGATGGCTGTAAGTAAATTAGTAAAAATAATACACTTAAACACTTGAAAATGTGGTTGGTGTATTAATTGCAGGATATACAGAAATCTTGCTCAAAGTCTTCTGTACATGTGGAACTTGATAGGAAAAAGCAAATTTAGGAATGTCTGTATCTTACAGTTCCCTTAATAAGAGCAGCAGAATAAGTGACTGTTGAATGCATCACGTGGCTTCCTTCAGATCACAGATAAAGTAAGAAGATTTCTGGGATAAGTAAGATGGTTTTATTCTGTTCAGTAATCACATACTGCTCTTGACATACTGCATTTTTTTTGTAGATAAAAGAACTCAGAATACATGTACTATTGCAACCAAAATACTGGAGAAATATTAAAAATATTGGATCTTACTCTAACGCTGAGCTTCTTTCTATGTAATGAAGTACAGTGCTCCTCTGTCAGACTTTGCAGTAGTCCAGGAGACTTTTCGCTTTTACTTCTGTCTCCATTGTTTAGTTCTTCTTTTATTTGTGCTATTCCCCTTGGTGTTTCTGTTCTGTAGTTAAATAGGCAGCACTTTTGCACATCCTCTGTCTGTGTGGAATTGCAGTATTTCTGTACAAATCAGGGTCACATGCTTCCCACAAAGCTTTATTATCCAAGTGATTGCAAACTGTTCAGAGGAGTGTGGTAAGAAGTTGTGAAGTGCAGGTATAAAGAGAAAAAATCCCAGTGAATGTGAAGTTGACAGCAAAAAACTTCAGCCAGTAATAGCTGGATTATAAAAATGGAATATCAAACTTTTCCTGGTCACAGAGAAAATTGTGCTTCACTGTTAAACTCATTTTTATAATTGTGTGTGTGAGAAAGGGAAAATAGAAATAAAAAACAACTTGAATGAAACCTGTTAATGTTAAATGCTTACTTACAGTTTCCCTAGCTCTAGGGTGTTCCTGTCCTCAAGTTCAGAAAATGGACATTTAATTATTCGAACATAACTTCATGCTGATTTTAATCATTGCCTTGTGAGGGTTCCCACTGGAGAGGACTCAAAGCCTGGCAACCCTCAGGAAGCTGAACTGATGCATTCAATCCACTGAAGTCCAGTGCTGATTTCTTCAATCTGCTCTGGTGGTGGTTTGCAGCAGTGCAGTATCTTCTGGACATGAGTAATGGTGAAAATATTTATGATGTAGAGCACTGTCAGAAATACTTGTGTGAGAAAAATTTCACAATTGGGATTTCTATCAGCTGTGCAAAAATAATACTCACTTCGTAGTTGCTTTTCCCAGTAACACCAGTAAAGTGATCCGTACTCAGCTGGCCAAGCCCTTGGCAGCAGCCTCGGGGATCTCGGGGAGGAGCAGCCCCATTTTCCTGAATAAACGGTATCCAGACTTTGTTGTGCTTTGTGGCTGCAGATCTGACTCCAATCCCACGTGTTCAGGGTGTGCAGGGATCAGGGATGCATTCGCTGAGGGTGGTGTTGGCAGCTCAGCACCACCAGGGCAGTTTCAGTTCCCAGCTGATGGAGCTGCTGCTCCCCCCGGCCCATGAGCTGTGCCATCCATCAGGCAGTCTTTTAGTGCCAGACAGAAAATGTTCCTTGTTTTAAGACTGATTTGGTAATCTTGTATTTGGACAGAATAAGAGCTGTGTCGTAAGAGGCTATTTTTATTCTTTCTGGTATGTAATTTTATGATAACTCACATATTTGTATCAAATGTTAACTTTGGCTAATTTAGGAACTGTGTGCTTATTGCCAGGGTTTACTTAAGCATGGATTCTAAAGCCAGTTTCTGCATGTTTTGGCACGTGGTGCTAAGTTATCTGAATATAGATGTTTAATTTCTCTTTTGTTGTCTAATAAAGGGATGCAGGATATGGAATTTGATTGCAAATACACTGAATTTCTTGTATTATTTCCCAGGACTGTACATTCACATTGGTGACGATAGTTACAGCTATCCTGGGGAAGTCATGCAGTGTTGCAAAGCAACTGCACAGCACTGCAGAGAAGCTGAAGATTTGTGCAGCAGCTTTAATTTAGATGTGGCAAAGGATTCTGTCATCACCTGCAATCAACTGATCAGCCTGTCTTTCAAAACTTGAAGTAGGTGCTTGAAGTCAAATGAGAATTTAGTTACTGTTCTGGGTAGCACTGCTTACACTGCTGCTGAAGGAGAGTGTTCTTACATGTTTTTCAAAATACCACTTTGGATGGCAGCAGTAAAGGTGAAGGATCAGATCTTCACATCTTCCTGTCATTAGTTCTCTTTCAGGCTTTCTGAATAACATTTTTTGTAGCAGGCACAAGACACTGGTTAGGACCAGAAATGTATCCTGTGCACGTACAGGCTGCAGCAGTGCATCAACCATTCCAGTGCTGTAAACTTAAATTTTAAACTCTCTATGCTTTTTAACTGGCTTTCAAATTGTCTCTGTGGTATGCAGCTTTTTTTCCTGGCTTCTGAGGTATAAACCTTATTCTTCATGTAAATTCTTTATCTGTGGAAGTTTCGTTCTTTCAAGGGGAGAAGAGATATTTTTTCTACAGGATTGAATTGGTGTTTTTGTGGAAAAATGCAGTTGGTTACCCATCTACAGATCGAATACATTTTGTGTTCTTGAAATAAACTTAAATGGAAAACATTTAAACTTATACCTGGATCTCTAAATAGTCTGTATTTTTTCTAACAAAGTCAAATCTCTAGTTTATAATTACTGCAGCTTTAGTAAACTCCCATCTAAATCAAACATACAGGGTAAAACTTGAAAGCAAAACCCATGTGGGTTTGGGAGTGGCAATTACTTATTTCATTGCTATGAAAACCGACAGGAGAAAAAGTCTTTGAAGTTCTGCATGTTGTATTTGAAGAACATTTCTGCAGTCTTTTGAGTAAATTAAGATGCTGAAATAGAAGATACTCCTCTGTAAATATTTAACTTCTACTTTGTAGCAACAGTGTGGTCACTTTTTCAGCCTCTTGTGATACCACACTGGGAGTGAATGTTTACTGAAGAGGTGTCTAATGCCGCCCATAGCCAAGATGTGAATTGCTGGTGTCATTGGAGAGCTGAAATGGGTGTTTCACTTTGCTATAGAGAACTAACTCTGGCTAGATTAATTTCTTTTCCTGTGTTTGATTCCGGGTCTTCTTCTTTTTCAGTAGTTTGAGTGATCTGTCATGGGCAATCTGAAGTAAGAATCTTCCCTCTTATTCCTCTTATCCTACCTGTTGCTAGTTTATATCTTGGACTGATTTTTTTTCCCCCTCCCTCCTGGTAAGACTTTCTGCTGCAGCAGTAGTCATGTAAAAAAGTACAAGAAGGAAATAAAGCTCCTGTGAGCTATGTTCTCATATACCAGTGTCTGAAAAAGCTTGTGTGAGTGGCTTGCAGAGTTCAGATTTTTACTAAAATGCATTTTTCCATACTTGCGGAGATAAAGAACAGGGTTCTAATCCTGATGGTGAGTCCTTGGACATGGTCCACCTGCCAGAATAGGGGTGTCTCTGGCTTGTCAGCACTGATAAGCTGGTGATTGAAATACTTTATTGTTACAGATGCAGACTGTAGAGCAACATGATCCAGCAGGATCAGGACTATGGATTCACAGTCCTTCCTTGTAACCCTCCAGGAGCAGTCTGTGTGTGCCTGAAGTCTGTGTGTGTGTCACTGCAGTCTGTCACTACCAGCCTGCAGCCTGGCACAAAGAGGGAAGCAGCAGCACTGCTGTTCAGCGTGGCTGCTCAGCAAAAGAAGGCTCGTGAGGGCAGTGGTGACATGGCCTTTCTTCCAGAGCTTTTGCTTGTCCAAATTATTTCAATCACTGCAGGTTAATTTACTTTTCAGCCTCAGCTAACAAGACTGCAGTTGGTCAGTATTGATTCTTACTTAAAAGTATTAATGCCCTCAGTCTTTTGAAATAATGTTTTCAGCTGTAAGTACCTGCTGTTGCTGAGAATCTGCAGTTCAGCCAGTGATTAAATTCTGAATTTTTTTTCCTGCTCAGCTATCTTTTTCAAAGCTATTTTTCATTTGTCTGTATCTTTTGGAGGGTATTATTCCAGGTAGCTCACTTCCAGGTGGCCAGGGAGTTGGCTGCCCAATCAACACTTAACCTGTGAATTAATTGCCAGACTGTGCTGTTTGGAGCAGTTTGTACCTTCAGGGATGTGATTCCCCTGCAGTGCTGTCATGTTGTGTCACCTCATTAGCTACAGCTATAAACAAAGCTGTGTTGTGTGACATCCAGAACTCTGACAGAGCAAAATACATGGCTTTTTGGAGGGTTTTATTATTCTGGATCAATGGAAGATCTGTTTGTGGGAGTGATCTGCCTCCTCCTTGCAAGCAGCACAACAGGATACACTGGTGTGAGGGTAGACACAAGCACTTGGCTGGGGGAAGCAGCTCTTGTTAAACCAACGGATGGAAAACACATTTAGCTCCATTTTGGTTCTGCCTCAAACAGCATTGCAGATTTGTTTCTATTCCTGGTGTACATAGGAAAGTGCTTGGGGGAAATGGGCTCTCACTTGCTGGGCTTTGTTGACTGCAGGAACACCTGGGGTTAGAACTGAAACTGAGCTTTGAACATTGTGCTCAAGTAGCTGGTGCTTCCTGTGCTGCTCTTGTCACCTGTTAATGCAGTCTCATGTAATAGGGCTCTGTCCTTTCTGAATGTAATGAAAGGAGCAGATTTCCTGCTTTTCTAAAACCCCAGCAAGATAAACAAGATAAAATTTGTCTTTCAAATATTTAGGCATCACTTGAGTGGGTTTTGCGGGGGTCATGTGTGTTTGGAATGCATCAGTTTTTGGGTGAATTCACTATAATTAAACCTACTCTTAATCTGGTGAAATTGGAACCCTAATGAGTGATTTTGGATATGCAGACAGTATGTGTACCAAATTATATCTAATTTTATGCAGCAATAAAGCACACCATGTTCTTTCTAAACCCTTGATTGGCTTGTTTTATCACATTGCCTAAAATGGTATTTTCAGTGGGCAGTTCCTACACTGTTTTTAGGGGAGACTTCAGGGGATTTCAGTTTTTTTCCTGTATCTGAAGATACGCATGAATTTGGACTACAAACTGTGTGATGCTGCTGCCTGCTTCATTCTAGTTGTCCATTTTTGGTTGGCACAGCAACTCGTAAGAACCATTTTTAAACAACTGTTTCAGAGTCCTTTAATAGCAATGTACTGAAGATGAAAGAGCACTGTGTGGGGGTGGCTGCATCCATCTGGAAATAGGAGACTTGGTTTGAGCTTGGTTGTAGATCCTGTGTTCTAAAATACTAGAATGTATTTACAGTAAGGCAAGACTTAACTCTGCTACCACTTGTTTTCTGCAACTCTGTGTAATTGGACATAATAGGCAGCAAGATGCTCTATAATGGAAAGTTACACGCAGTTGGTAACTCTAAATAGCTCTCAATTCTTAAGTAGAAGTAACTTCCTTGCTGCATGCAACTTGAAAAACTGGTGGGTGGAGGAAAAGCTGGGCCTTGTCTTACAGACATGCAACTGAAAGAAGAAAATGAGGGGGAGAGAACAGACTCTGTGCTGTATTTCTGGCGCAATTACAGCGTCAGAATTGTCATGACAATCAAAACTATTTTTCTCTTTGTAATCTTTTGAACTGTGTACTTCATTTTAAGGTCATGCTAAGATGCGTTGTTGATTTCACTATTTTGCATTCCCTTCTATGGCTGTGGTTTTATCTTCAGGAAGAGACTTGCAAAACAGTTCTGGAGTTATTCCAAATCTCCTTCCTTGAGGGTGCCTGGGACTGCACAGGCAGAGAGCATCTCAAGCAGTGCTGCATCCACACTCGCAGCATGTGGGGCTTTAACCTCAGGCCATCGAGCTATTTTTGGTGATGAGAAGTTACAAATGAATGACCCAATGCTTGGCATACTTCAGATCTACATGAGACACGTTCTGCTTGGAATGTTTCCTTTCTGAGAGTCAGCACCAAATACAGATGAGTAGTATTTCTTTTGGAGATGGCCTCGTGGATGTCTGCCACACAGGAAATTTCATATATGGGTTACTTCTAACAATCTTGCCATCATTTCATCAGCAGTACTAGCAGTTGTAAAGAGGGTATTATTCAAGCCAGTAACTTTTATGGCCATATTAAAGTAGCATAAAATTAATTATCTTGATGCAATAGCCTAAACTTGCTTTTGAACTCTGCAAGCGTACTTTCATATTCTAAAATCTGCCCTGGTGCAGTGATGGAGATGGATGTCAGTAAACCAGATACTGGAGCCTATTGTTTTGTTATTTGTCACCTGCAGTTCACCTCGTCCCCTTCTTAATTCTCTTGAGCAAAGCTGCTGTACGTAGACTTGCTGACTAAATAATTGTAACAAGGAATGTGACATATCCAGCCTTAATAAATAGCAGAGTAGTGATTCATCAGGTGCTGAGTAACAGCCAGTGGATATATGAAACTTAAGGAGGAAGCATCTTACTGAACAGGCTACTCTTGTGTGATCCTTGGATCTGTACTTCTAAAGCACTCCTTGGGTGGAGGGATGACTTTGAGCTAAGAGATTACTTGGTCTGTACACCCTTCCTTCCTGCTGTTCTGTGTTTTGGGTCTTAAGCAACAGAATATGACACTGAACCCCTGAGCATGAAGTGTTTCAGCATGGCAAGAACTGGAGTTATGCATTCCAAGTGGGTATTTAATTCTCTGCTGTGTTATGTGTTCCCATAAATGGCCAGAGTAGGACAAAGCAGGTTAGTTATGGAGCCTGAAGCAAGCAGTGCTGCTTTTCTGCTATCTTTAGATCTGAAACTTCCCAGTGCTTTGGGCAGAAATAACCCAAGCAAGACTCTTAGAATCACCTCCTGCTCAAATCTCTAATTCAGAAGATTTTACTTTGCCATTTGTTTGCCTTGCAAAGCATTTCCACATTTTAGTTACACTGAAGTTATAACTGACCATTATCAAGCCAGCTATAAAAGCTAATTTTCATTTTAGGGAAGGGGATCCAAGCCCTACTTCTGTAGGAGACCATGCTGTCTTTCAAACCTTGGTGTTGGCTGCCTGATCAGGTGTTCTTCTCTGGGCTTAAATCAAACTCTTGTCCTTAGATGTTGTTTAAGCCTGCAGGATATGGGAGTAGCCATAACAAGAGACAGATTTTTTTTTTTCCCCCTAGTCCTGATATTAAAAAAGTGCCTCTGCTAAATCTAAGCTTTTCAGTTGTTTGCAATTTAGTAGTATTTTCTCTTGTTCTGGAACAGATCTAGTTGTCACCTAAATAATAATTTCAGGTCTAGCTTGAGTTCTTCTGGAGCTTGTTTACCAAGTGGTTTCCCTCAGACAGCTCTATGTATTTAGAAGAAAATGGTCTTCAAAATTTAATTAAAGTTTAATCATACCTTCTGCCCCACTGCATTTTTTAATTCTTTATTTGGTCAGTGTGGCCATAAGTAGCCACTTCCTTCTTTTTTTAAGATTTCTTCCCCTGCTCAACTTCATTGTTTGACATAGCAACAAGTAAATACTTCTCAGTAGCAAAAGTCACTGAAGTTTCTGTTTAGCCTATCAGCTATGGACTAAATTAGTGAAATATTATGATGGCTAATGCCCTACTGTACAATTAGTTAATTGTTAAGTAACTAAAATTAGTTAGTTACTTGTTAAATACAGTGTGGTTGTCTCATGGAACTGTGAGGTTACAAAAATAGCTGTCACAGGGGGGTTGCAGTAGTTTTTCTGCTGGAATGAGTCTCTCTGGGCTAGAAGTCTATTTTAATGTTCCTGGGCCTTGTTGACAAGAGGTAGCAGTGCTGAACCTAAGATCAAAAAGAATTCTGCTTGTTTTCTGTTTCTAAAGTAAAGGGAAATGTCAGAATTAAAAGACCTTCTTTAGTATTCTCCTGCCTTTTTCCTCTTTGACCCCCCCCTTCTCCTTATGTTCAACAAATTTCTTTTCTCACCTTCTAATGCTCAATTTTTTTTTCTTTCCCCATCTGCAGTCAGTGGAAATGAAAGTAGTTTTTTTTCCCTTACCAGACAATTTTCATCAACAGCCTGAGCCTATACTCTGACAAATTAATGAGTAAATTTGGAAAATAACCTGACAGTAATAATCATCTTGGTATTGTTTAACTAAATTTTGCAATGACAGGCAAGACACAGACAGCACTTTGCACATACTGCTATCCACAGTCTCTTGAAATTGCTTTTCATGAGAGTTTTTGCTTGTTGTGAAAGGGTATAGAAAAACTGAGTGTTGATCCTCAGAGGAGCTTTTTAAATTGCTATGTTCACCACAGAGTTACTTGGAAATTTTGGATAAGCAAGCAATTGGCTGTGCTCCTGCCTCTTATCTCTAAATATACTGTGGAGCATCTTCCTTCCATTTTGTCTTTTAAATATACACAACTCTTCTCACTGTCCCCTGAAATCTGGCTGTGAGAGTTGTTACAGTTCCTGTCCCTAACTGTGAGTGGCTGTCACTGAAAGGATTGGAGGGGTGGATGGGTGGGTGTAGTCACACCAGGACAGCTTTCAGATTCCCTTCACCAGTTTACAGCATAGTGCTAAAAACACCCAGCTCATGGATTTGGTTCCTGGACTTGATGATCCTTCTGGGTCCATTCCAACTCACAATATTCAGTGATTCTGTGATTTTAGGAATAGAACCAACACAAAGTGAAGAGAACCAGGTACTTCCCTGTTGCCGTACCCAGGGAGTGGCAGATCAGTCTCAGCTGATTCTTTAAGGTGCTGCTGAGGAGTTTCCTGACTCCTTGCCCGTGACTCAAAGAGCTGAGTCAGCAGGAAACTGCAGTAGTAAATTCAGTCTGGAGCCCTGGAACACGAATTCCAGTGACTCAGTGCAGCAGCTGCTACTGTTGCCTCAGGAGGAGGCCCTGAAGGAGGCTGCTGTCCTGGCTGTGACTAACGCTGGCTCAGGCTGGCCCCATAAGGCCTAGCAGGAGCTCAGGTAGCCTGAACTGTCACAGTCAGAGCCACCTCTCTCTGTTGACTTTCCCATGTCACAACAAGGAAGTAGAACCTGTGCTGTGTAATCCTGGTACAAAGGAGACTGCAGAAAGCCAGGTGTTTTCCAAACTACCTCTATAAAAATAAACCTGTGAGGGAAAGCTGCTGTTTAAGGCCTGGTGAACATGAGTGTGTAGTCCTAAAGCTGAGGGGTTTGATTCATTGCACAAGTATGCATTTTAGATTAACAGGGCTGTTAGAATTTTAACTGCATGTACAAACAAGATGTCAATTTTAACTGAGTTTTAAGGTGCTGAACAGAACAGTTTATTACCTTAAAGAATCATATGGGTTAGAATGGACCTTAAAGATCATCTCATTCCACTCCCCTGCCACCTTCCACTAGACCAGGTTGCTCCCAGCCCCATCCAACCTGCTGCTTCAAAACTTTGAAGTGACTAGAATAGGGAGTCTGTTTTCTTAGGCAGTGGGGAATGACAGCAGCAAAGCTTGTTTTAAACCTCTGGAAAGGTCAACAATTGATGAAGCTGATTCAGAAGTGTGTTAAGAAACTACAGCTGTATAAAACAGTTTAAAAATAGTTTGGCTCTTCAAGCATTAATTCCAGTTATATTGCTTAATAGATCTCAGAGCTTTAGAACTTTAAAACAGTGCTTGTGTTAATTGAATTAGTTTTTAATTCCTCCTACTCCTCCACTAAGCCTAGGCTTAATACGTTAGGTTAAAATTCCTTTTCCTGAACTGGTTGTTACATGGGCTGTTCATGGGCTCTTAGGAGTTGTCAGCTGGGCACATCACCTTAAACTGTAACCTGCAGTTAGAGCTGGCCATGTTCTCATCTCTTCTGCCAAGAGCAGTCAGAGACTGTGGCTGTGAACAAACTGCAAATTGTGCTATTGGTTAATCAAGGAAGAACAGAGCACTAATTTTTAATATTAAACAGTGCAGCATAAACAAGAGGCTTGTCTAATGTCTAAACAGATTGTTTTTCTGTGCATAGCCTGGCTCAAGTGGAGTGCTTTAGGAAGCAACAGCAGCCTGATAATGTCTTTCCTTCTTAAAGTCTGTTTAGTTGCTGGCCTGTACATTTTGAAATAAAAGCTAACAGACAGTAAAATGGAAAATTTATTAGTGCAAGTTGGTCAGTTGGTTTCTTCCAACAAGTACACAACAGCATCTCATGCATAATGCATTATAAACAAACCTGGTCTAAATAAGAAAAGTTGGACTTGTGTTGGAGTAACAATGTGTTACATATTGTCATCGTCTGACTCATCTTCTTCTTTCAAAGATTCCTGTTTAGAAAAAGAAAGTGGAATTAAAGAATAGTCCAACAGTTGTTTTATAATTCAGCCTACAATAAACCAAGTGAGTTTTGCTGCAGCTTCACACCTCTCTCACTGTGTCCAAAGCCTTGAAGTCAGCAGGACAGTTCCCATCAATAAATAAATTTATTTTTGAATGAGGACACCACCTGTGTCAGGCTCTGAATTAACAGTTTCTGAGAGCACGAACTATCCCGAGGTTACACTGTAGCCTTCCCTCCTGACCCCTGTAACATCAGCTCACTGAGGGGATGTGTGTTGGAATGATACATTTTCCAGGCATCTCAACAGTTTGTCAAGTGAAACACTGACACAACACCGAAGTCAGAACTTACCTTGGCATATTTTTCTGCTTCTTCTCTGATGTCTTTGGGAACAATTTCGTGTTTTCCATTGGTTACTGCCAATAAAAAGAGCATCTATTAATTACAATTCACACAAGGACCCTGACATATAGGGTGAATTCAATGTTTTACTTTAGTTACAAAAAGTAATGAATTTTCTGGAGTGTTTATAGAAATTACAGAAATGCATTACTTTCTCCAACCCAGCTGAGTTCCAGCTCAAAAGCTTTATCCTTTACTTCATCGTGAACTATGTAGATTCTGAAAGGAACAGACAAAGAACAGATTAGAACAGACTGACCAACAGGCTAAATATACTTTGTTCCTGTCACAGATTTCTTCTGTTAAAGTACTCTTATGATTAATAGAAGCTCTCCCTGTGCCTTCTCCCCACCAAACACCATCAGAGAATTTTCCAGCCTTAACTGCTCATCTAACAACACTTTAAATCATTACAGCCAAGATGCAGGTTGAGATGTTCAAGATGCCCTAACTGGAACAAACAGTAAGATTTAGAGACTGCAGAACCAACCACTGCCTGCTTCTGCTAGATCAGGTATAACACAGCTTGGAGTGTCCTGCATTTCCCCTGTAAACCTTACTTCAGTTTACACTTAACACTAAATCCCAACACCACAGTATCATGTGTCTAATCAGAAATCTGTACATAAGATTTAAAATGTGATGCTTAATGATGTGAGGCAAACATGGAAATGGGAATTCAAATTGCAAATGGTATCACAGCATACACAGTGCCACCCGTACCAGTAAAATCATTGCTTAGGCTATGGGATAGAAATGTTACACTGCAGGAACAAAACTGATTTGATTCATCCTGTGGCAGAACATGGAAACAAACTGGAACAATCCTGGGCTGAGACACTCAAAACAGCAGAACTCACAATAACCTGTGGCTACACTGTTTGAGAAGCCTGTATTTTGTATTTCTAGGTTTGCTACAGGAAGCACTAATAAGTCAGAAAAAACACCAGCTATTCCTACCCAACATGGAAACCTTGGAGATGGTGGAGGAAGGCAGGATACCTTCAGCACCACACTGAGTACTTCCAGGGGAAATATTGAGAAACAAATATAAATGCTGAAGTGAACACTGGTGTCCAGAGAAATGCCCCTCTGTGCTTATAGACCCTCCTGTCTGTTAGCTGAGATGATCTCTAGGCCTGTCTTATGTTTCAGCTGGTTACAAGCCTTTTGCAACAAAGTGTACCTTCACAAGCTCCTGAAGAAATCACTGCTCTGCACTGTGCTGGTATTTTAGGTATAAAAGTTACTAAAATCTTTGCTAGCTTGCTGAATGCTACTAAGGAGCTGAATTTGAGCTGAAAACCAGAACCCTTTCTAGAGCTGCTGCTGAGTTTGAGCTGAAGCAGAACTAGAACACAAGTATTTTCATTATTAGAAATAATGAATATTAGTAGTCTATATATATCCTTTAAAGAAGTTTTACTCTGCTTCTTTCCCAAGCACTTGAGTCTTTTTTTTAGGCTGGGTCCAAGACCTCAGCAGCATTTGTGAGTAGCTTCTCTCTGAAGCATCAGGTCATTGTTCAAACAACTCTTTCTTCAAGAAGCAGCACACCAAGACGTTTCCCTTCATCTCTCACCTGGTTTGAATATTTTAAAACCAGGGATTAGAGTCAGACAATCTAACACATGACACCAAATTTAAAAGGAACAGCCTCAGTTTGAAACCAAAGCAAGCTCACCAGTCTGGATTTTTGTCAAGTTGGAAAAACAGGTTGGAGACTTACATTTTTGCAACTTCTTTAACAACATCACGGCAGGTCATTTCCTTCATCTGTAGGCAAAAGACACACAAATGTAAGATTTCTATTAAGAGAATATAAATCTTCCACAGGGCCAGAACAGGAGAAGCTGTGTGTGTGCCTAATGAGCTCCATGTTCAGTACTCAAAGTAACAGAAAGGCCAGAACCACATTTCTTCTCTACAATGCACCTTCCAGCCTGCTCTGTGCAAGTCATTCTTCCAGGGAAGAATACTGCAACTGAAAGATTCTAGGAAAAAAACACTACTTGGAAATTCCCCAGTTTAAAGCACTCATCAGGTGAAATCTTAGAAGCTACACTGGTGGTGTTGGCACCCTAAAAGCTTTACTTGTTCCTAGATGCTTTATGCTCAACTGATATAAAATAACCACATGGGAGAGGCACCATATCTGTAGTATTTGTATTCCTTCTAGGCAGCATAGGAATACTTCTGGCCTTAGCAACATTTTATGCAAGCAATTTTGGTTTTTAAGTAATGCCCCAAGAGGAGATTATTGTTTAACAATCAACTGCCTGCCCGAGCAAAGCATCAGCATGTCATTTTGTATTTTCTCTGTTGTATCACAGTCTTTTGGCAGCTTCATATTTAATCAGAACAAAGTCTGGTGCAAATTTCCATGACACAATAAACTTGTGTTTTATAGGTCAACTTTTCTGGCCTATGAAGCAGTAATATATTCTCCTATATTTCATTAATGCAATTTACCATCTCTTCCAATTCCCAGAATATTTTCAAACCCTTAGTATGGAAGGTAGTTGTGAGGCACTGATGAAGGGATTAAGATGACAAGAGTTCATGTGGAGTGTCACAGCCCTTTCTGGGGTGAAGCAATGGGCCAGAGAAGAAATGCCTGTGCCTAGTTAGACAAATGTGCCATCACAGGCCCATCTGGAGGAGTTCCCTAAACAGAGACCCTCTGCCTTTGTGACACTCAGTCCAGAACACAAATGTAACTTGTGTCACACAAACATTTAAATGATGATGTGTATTCACACATACAAAGTTAGCAAACAGGAAACCCTAAAGCTGTACTACTGTCATGCATATTTACAAGAGAGAAAACTGAAATCAGTTTAATTTCTGCCATTATCCTTTTCCCACCCCAGGTACATTAATTCTGCAGACAATGAAAGTAAACAGTGTGAACAGTTTTATACCAGGAGTTAATCATGATCATGTCCATGTATCAGAAAGTTGTAACAGTGTCAGAGCTGCAGGAGATCAAGAGATTAAAGCATTCTCCACACAACTACAGGTTTTCCCACAGCTGAGTTTACAGACATAAAATGCAAGAGATGTGATCAATACAGTGTTTTCTTTTTGCACCCTCAGCTACACCAGAGTTTCAAACAGTGCATCCTCCCCAGACACAGGATTGCTCTGCAGTCCCCTAAGGCAGGCTTAAAGTCCTGGCTTCCTCCTTGCCTCTTCCCTTGCACCTGCAGTCATCTCTTCCAACAAACAAATCTTAGCTGACCATAAGCTGGATCACCCAAAATCTTTTGTACTTTTGGTTTTTCCCATCATAGCTTTGATAAATTAATCTTGTCAAAATCAGCTGTGACCTGGAAACCTGCCCAGTCCCCAGTGAACAAAAGGCATGTGGGGCTGGAATCACCCCACAGAGCTGTGACAGGATCCCATACTGAAACAAGTTCCTAAATAAACACCTGCAGCAGGGCCACACCTCTGCTCCATGCACTGCATTCTACAGCTCTGCTGTGAACTTCCAGTAATTCACATTATTAACACAATCCCAGCACTGCACAGAAAATTAATTATTTGGAGTCGGTTGTGTGTTACCCAGCACAGCTCTTCTTTTGCCGATGTGCACACATGAGAATTGAAATTATGATTTCCCAGATGCCACAATTCCAGTATAAAGATCAAACAATCATGTAGGCTTCTTACCTTTAATTTGGTATTCAAGCATCTGAACCAGATTTGAAACTGAGTGAATCGAGTCTAGAACATTCTAATTTTTCTTGTAATTTTTCAGCCATGGTGCTACAGCACCATAAATAGGCTATTCTTAAAAACGTAACAATCATAGAAACTCTGAACCCTTCCATGAACAGCTGGAACATCCCTCTGCAGACCAAAATAAGATGCTAACAGAGTATCACATAAAAATTACATGAGACAGACCAGGAGAAGGATTTGGTTCCATGCTGTCTCCAACTCCAAGGGTCAGATATTAAAACACATGAGGAGGATGGAAATCTTTCAGGATTCTAACATAACTTCAATCAGCTAGAGGGACATTTCAATATTTTTTAGTTGTTTTCTCTCCACAGACCAGTTTGTCCTTAACAAGGGCAGCATTTCTGAGCTTGTTAAACAAAAGAATCATCTAAAACCTTTGGGGAAAAATAGGTACAGCACCCTGCATCATGCTGCCCTATGGTTTTCATTTAGAATGAAAAATATTTATACTTTTATATTCACTCACTTAACTCACTGGCAAATTTACAAGGACATATTTCACCCGCTTCTCCTGCATTTTATGTATTTCAGGCACCCAAAAGGTAACATAATAAGCCATGAATATGTCTTGAGACAGCACAACCCTGTTACAACTTACCTGAAGTTTTTCTATCTCTGTTTTTGCAGCCTGCCTGGCTTTACCAATGGCACAACCCCAATAACCCTAAAAAAAAAAAAGAAGGAAACAATTTGCAAATTGAAATAAATACTAGACAGCTAAATACAGCTCTTACTGTCATTTAGCACATGACAACCCCACCCTACTCACAGTGAGAGGCCAAAAAACCTTGGTATTGTTCTCTCTTGGGGCACATCCCCAAATTGTTGAACAGAGCCCAATTACTACATCAAGTACTACCACTGTTGATAGAAAAGTGCTCAGTAATTCCTGGACAGAAACTTTTCAGCTCAAAATGTTTTAATATTTTTTTTTAATTGCTATTACAGTAAATGGAAGAATAAACTCTAAATTAGTCTGAAGAGAGAAGTTCTACAGGAACTACAGAAGGATCCAAACAAACCCCAAGCTAAACCCACCTACAGAGCAAATATATTTGAAGTTTAAGCACATAAAAATGAAGCATTTCTATTTCTCTCAACAGCAGGAAAATTTTAGAAGATCCAACAGTATGAGTGTGCATCGACCTGTGTGTAACACACAGCTGAAAATGCAGCATTAACAACAATTAACAACAATTCTGATTTGATTTGGTTTGCTGCTGGCAGGCAGTGCCAGAGGAACAGCCCTTTCTTACCCCAAGTATTTAGAGAAGGGGGTATCACTGCAATTCTTGCCTTTTTGGGGCAGTGCATGGCAGTTTTCACTGGACACAGCCAGGTGAATGAACTCCCAAATTTCTGAGAGACAAGCTTTAAACTCATTTCTCAGACTGTACTTCTAAGAAATACACAATGTTTGTTTAACAAGGACATGCAAACGAGCAGCAGTGATTCACTAGGGATCCTCCCAGGCAAAAGGAGAAAACAACAACAGCTCTTTTGGACCAACACTTACTCTTTTCCCAACTAGAAACTTTTAGAAGGGGAACTTACACTAAGATGGAAATATTTTTGACACACTCACGTATGAAACTCCTGATGGATCAATCATGTACAGTTGTGCACCATCATCACTATCATAGGACCCCAGCATGAAACTGGAGGAGAAAAGAGAAATTAAAAACTTTCCTTTTACCAACACACACAGAACTAGAGAAACTACACTAGCTCAGGTTTCCTACACCCTTCCTGGAGCAAAGCTCCTCCTGTTCTGCTACACTCTATTGAGCAATTTGCCTCACAACAGCACTTGCAGGTTGCCAGAAGCATTTTACTGATCAGTAACCTGGCAGCAGATCTCTGTTTATCAGTCCCTTTGTACCAGAATCACACAGGAGCTGTAACCTGCTCTGCAGGTGTCAGGGAAGGCAGGGTGATTGCAGAGGGAAGTTCTGCTTTCACCACCAGCACAGACTTAATGGCACAAACCCTTAAACTTTAAAAACCAGGGACAAATGGATCAGTTCTGTAGAATCCTGGCAGAGCCTTACAGGAATCTGAATTCTCCACCTGAAGTGTTACACAAACGCAAAAAGAAAGGGGAAGGGAATCTTTAGGAAATTACTGTGGATTACTATTTCCATGTCTCAAAAAAGAACTCAGACAACCAAAGTAGTTCCAGCAACTGTGAACCAAGAGATATTTACAAACAGAGTGTGTCTGCAGACTCACCTGCACCCAAAAGGCCTGACAGCACTGTACAGGGTGTAGGCATGCACATACATGGCCACTCTGTCTGCAAGATGCTGCATGGAAAAAGGAAAAATAAAACATCAGAAACCCTTATTTACAGAAATAAGGAATCAAATTTAATTCTCATGTCAAGAATAAAAGCCAAAAGCCCTGAGAGCTGCACTGGTTTCTTACCTTGAGTGGGATGTCATAGCCATAGTTAGACCTAAAGTTGGAAGCCTCTTCCCGGGCGATGTCTGCCAAGGACCGGGCGTCTGCCAGGAGCCCCGCGACCGCCTGCAACGAGAGCGTGGCACCAGCACAGACACTCCTGGCAAGGGCTCAGGGTATCCACACTGCCCATCTGCCACCAGCCTCAAAACACACCAGTATCATCATCTATTAATAGAGATTTTCTCTGGAAGCATCAATAACCGGAGTTACCTTCATGTTGATTTTCATCTCATGATTTACCATGACTGCACCAACCCAATGCACACTTTGTATTGTGTGTATTCACCAGGTTTCAGCATTTCTCTCACACAGCAACCACCCCTTGACTCCATTCTGACATCACTATCATGGACAGGCCAGTTCTCCACACACCAGTCTTTAAGGAATTCAGGTAATTCTCACATTGTTGAAAAGGAAATCTCGAATGCAGCAGGTTTTCCCTTAACACACCTCATTAAGTTACAAAAATACCATTTTAACACTCGTGTTTATATTCACATACAGGTTTGAACAACTGGAAAAGCATTTGTAAAAATTTAAAACAGCCTCAATCTTCTATAATAAGTTTGGATTTTACTTATGTATGTTTTTGTGCAAAGAATAAATTACAGAAAACAGTAAAAAAAACCACTGGCATTTCTGACTTTGTACACAGACACTTGAACATTACTTTCTTAATCTACTTATTTTTGATTCTGTGATTCATAAATTCCTCTTTCTGAGGGGGGTCACCTTACACTTTGTGCAAACCTGAAATGATGAAATGGCACCTTACCATGCCAACGTGTCGGTCGACATTGAAGAGGCGTTTATTGGACCCCTCTTCGTAAAGCTTGGACAGGACTAATTTTTCTACTCCAAAGACAACCCCATCTTTGCATCTTATCCCAATTGCTGTACTGAAAGACAAGAAAAATGTCAGTTTCTCATAATGTAAAATACTTTACAGAGAATTATGAAGGTAGAAGAAACAGTGACATGATTTCCCCTGAAGTGGGACTCACTTCAGCAGTGACAACAACAAGGGGGTGGAACTAAATGGTCTTTAAGGTCCCTTCCAACCCCAAAACCATCCTGGAATTCTGTGATTCTGATCCTGATCTGGAGCAGACCCCTGGGTGACCCAGTCTGTGCCCTGCCAATCCATTGTGGTGCCCCCAAAGCACAGCTGGGATCTTCACTTCCCCACATTCCTTCACACACACTCCAGGGAAGAGAGGCACTCCCAAAGCAGCTGATGCAGCTCCAGCAGCACCTGGATGTCCTCCAGGTCCTGAGGAATCCCCAGGGAGCTGGAACACATTTGCAAGGAAGGCCCTGAGCATGTCAGTCTTCCTCAATCCACATCCCCAAAATGGGCTTTTAGAGCAGAACTCGTTTTACCCCCACAATTTTACCCTCATGTTTCTCCAGTCCAACAGCACTGCTTTAAAGGAGGCCAAAGGAGCAGACATTTGATGCAGATATTTCTATCTTACCTGCTATTCTCCACAGCTTTCATAGCATATTCCACTTGAAACACTCTGCCATCTGGGGAAAACGTGGAAGCTGACAGGTCATACTGAGGAAGGAGACACAACACTCAGGAAGAAAAACCCACATAATGTCACCGCATTTTCAGATCAAGCCTATTTATTTCAAAAATTCAAGACTCCCTGCCAGGGTTGGTGTGAAGTCCCTGAAGCAGCAGAGGAACAGAAGAAAACAGAGACTAAGAGCCAGGAGAGACCATTTCATCAGTGCTGGATGTACCCACACTGCAAATCCTGGAGGTGAAATCATTACACAACACTCCAAACCTATGGAAGCTTTTGTCTGTTTTACATTTCATAGAATCACAGAGTGGTTTGGGTTGGAAGGGACCCCAAGAATCCTCCATTGCCGCCGCTGCCATGGGCAGGGACATCTTCCACTGTCCCAG
>VZTZ01011808.1:0-46531 GCA_013400955.1 Drymodes brunneopygia
AAAACCCAAACCAAACCAAAAGCCCAAATTACTTTCTAATGTCAAAGAACGGTAAGCTACCAAAACACCAAAACCAGATGCTAGTCAACTATCTTGTCTGTAAACTATCCCTGATTTTGTGATTTGGGTAAGGTCTTTTCCCTACCAGAAAGAGTTCCCTGATCCACAGATGCCTCACTGGTTTGGTCCTGTGGTTTGTACTATGGAGATCCTGATAAAACACAGCATCAAAAAATGTGCTATCTAGATTTAGGTATTTTATTTCTCTTTTCCTTTTTTAACTTTTGTTTTGTATGCCCTCAGCTGGCTGCAGAGGAAGACATGAATGCAGAATCTAGGACACATCATTCAGTTCACAAAGACTACCACAGCCCCAGCGTGGCATGTGTGGCACCTGCGGCAATTGCAGCAAAAGTTCCTGGAATCTAAGTAATAATTCTCATGTTCTGGTCACGTAACTGTACAGTGCTGAGCAAATCCCTCTGTCTCTTTGGCTTACATATATCTGTAAGATTGTGGTCACAGACCTGAGGGACAGGGGAGGGAAACTACTGAATTTGATATGTTTTCAATATAAAAAGTCAAACTGTAAAACCCTTCATGCACACTGTCCATGAGCTTTGTGATTCTGCAGTTCCAGGGAATGGTCATGCACTGTCTGAAGAAGAGTGTGAGTCAGGCAGTGTGCTGAGGGCTAAGCTGTGCTTAACATGTCAGGCAGGTATCAGGCATCTTCCATAATCAACAACAATGTTGCCAAGTTACATAAAATTCACAATTGGCAGGTTTGTAATTAAACATTTAACCAATTCCCCAAGTGTATGTACTTGTAGAACCCTTGTTTATGACAAGACTTCTGCCAAAGCTGCAACACACCAATCAACTTGCATTAGAGAATCAGTCTCATTGTGCGAGCTTTGACAATTTTGATCAAGAGTATGGTGGCCAAAATGAGGGAAAAGTTATTGATTTCTCACTACAGTTTGGCTCCATACAAGGACACTGAGATTCTGTAGATTCAATTTAATCTAGTAGTAAACTATCCTTATTGATTTATGCATCTTTATTGGTATGTATTTATACATACGGAACAAAGGAGAAAGATTTCCCAGTTACAGTCAACTCACATTCAGCTCATGTTGAATTTGGTGCATTCAAGGCATCAATGCAGAGCAATTTAGTGCCTTATTACAACATACAAAAATTTCATTTACATGAGTCCATGGACATCAAGGACTACTTACTTCTCCCGATTTTTATTCAGACCACATGTCAGCTGGTTGCAAAGTGAACTTTTCTACCTGACTGTTTAGTGGATGTTTCTGAAGTTTTTGGCATCTGTGCCTGTCCTACCTTTAAGTAAGGAACACAGGGAGGAGATTAATTCACTTTTGAGAAGCTGATCTGCAAAGAATTTATATTAAATTAGTTTTGTCCTGCTTTTGTAAAGCCCATGAAGTTTTAAGAAAAAGAGAAGCATTTGGCGTTTTCTTTTGCTCTAGCCCAGTTTGCTTTGTAGGTCTGCTTGAAAATTAGTTGTTACAAATACCAAACTTGATCTTCCCAATCTGTTTGGCAGACTACTGAGGATAGGAGGAGTCTCTATTCAGTGCAGCTATTGAAAATCCAAGGTATGAGTCACTATATAAAGTTTTAGATTATCACACTATAATCCCAAGCAATTTAGGTGATCTTTAGCTTGTCTCTTAATTATATGATCTGTGGTCATATTTTCAGACCTGTTTCAAAAAGCTAGGATCTTTATTTTACTTAATCACATAAGCCCATAAACTGTGAGTATCAAAGAAGCAGGTAACAGTATAATGTCACTGCCCAGACTGGTCACACCAAAGTATGAAAAAATTCATCAGAATGGTGAAGCATTGGTTTGACTCTAAGCATGGCATTCTTTCTTCAAAACTTTCGTTAAGTGCTGGAAGTAGGTGTTTAGCTGAAAACTAGAGTATTTTCAATTCCATAAGTAGTTTTCTTCAAAATGTTGAAGTTTCAGTTCCTTGCTTCTTGTCATGTCATGATTTCCCCTATTTGTCAGGTTTCATACAGTCTACCAAAATAAAGATGTCCAATCTGATAAGTCAAGTTTACACGATGTCTCTCAGACATCAAAAATAAGTCTGCCCCCTGACTTGGTCTTTTGTTATTTGTTATTCAAAGCCCATTGCAATAGCTGGAAAATGGAAACTTGGATATGCAGATGATGCCTGTGGCTTTAGTCAAACCTTGGGCACTTTAGTCTTTTTAGACTTTAGTCACTCTCAAGCAGGCAAAAATATTTCTGTGGAAAAAAAAGTTTCTGTGCTGCAAAGAGGGATGGTGTAGTTGAAGTTACTTTAAAACATTTGTGTCAAGACACTCTGATCTCAGTCAACTTGCCTTAAAATATTTGATACTTTAAACACACCTATTGTTCCATCTACTGACCAGCTCTTTGATAAATTAGAAGGCAAATCTCTTTTGCCTTGGAGAAAGAAGCATAGGCTGGAGTTTTAGTTTCTATCTAGCCTGCATCCGACTTCTGAATATGGACTATTTTTCCTTCCTTTCTTAATGAGTTTGTTAAAAAGTGTCTATTATAGCTTCAGGATATGCTGCCAAAACTCACATCAGGTGGCTCCAAAGTGTCAAGGGATGAGTTTTGGATCTGAGCCTGAACCAAGGCCAAACTTGGCAATGTAGTAGATCTGACTGAAGACATTCAGTATTTAGTATGACTGATGATGGAATGGTTTCAGATTTGGATTCCTTTACTATTCTGCAGTTTTTATATACAGCACCGCCCAGTAGGACTCATTATCCAGCAAATTTGTTTGCAAAGTGTTTACACAAGTAAAATAATCTTCAGTAAAATGTTGAGTGTATTTTATGTGTGCAGTATTGGTCCATTTAACATATGCTTTGTCAAGTGCATATTTACTGCAGGAATGCTGATGATGGATGAATCAAGTACTGTAAAATATCTTCCCTACATTTCTAAAACACGATTTAGTCTTTGTCTGTAATCTGCTTTGGGTTCACTGGTGTTTCTGATTTATGTCTTGTGACCTGAAGTGTATCCTTTCTATGGTTCCTCTCTAGAATCTTTCTATGGTTCTACGGTTTCTACAGTTAAATACACTGCCTTATTGGTAAGGTTCTCTTCTGTTTAAACAATTTTAGGGGATACTGGTGCTATGTTTGTGTCTGTAAGCACAGCTGATGGTGAAAGTTAAAATCTCCCACAGAAAAACAAGCATAATCAGGCTATCAAATCTGTTACATGTGTACAGTTATTTTAGTATTTACTGACAGTGTTTTCTATACAAGAATCTCTAAACACAAAAATCAGCTATAAAACACTTTTATTATTTATAGCTGTTGTAATTATGGATAAACAAGGAGGCATCATGTGGTCAGGAAAGGCCTACCTTGATACTCTGTTGGTTTCTAAAAGGCCATGACCTTGGACTTAAGATGTAGCGGGTTTATTTTTAACATGAGAACACAGATGCTTTCTGTAAATAGAATAATGAAAGAGATTTGCCTTACAATTTATCCAAGGGTCAGTGAGTAGATGGAACAAAAGTGTCTTTTAAGTATCAAGTATTACAAGGCAAGCTCAGTAAAATGAGAGTATTTTGACACAAATGTTTTAAAGTAACTTCAAATTTATAATTTTGGCAATGCTGGAATTCTTGTGCATATATGATCTCATCAAACAGAATGGCATATTTTATGATACATAGATATATTATGTGGTTTTAAATAAAAAAAGAGAGCATGGTACCGTTTCAAACTAAACTGTTTCTACCTGAGGAAATCTCTGTTGTCTGTATTTTATCTTTTTATCATTAGACTGCTTAAACAGTAATATTTCTATCACTTAAACTCCTTTTGGCCATTTTTAGGCTTTTTTTTTAATTTTAGTGGTAAAGCCCATGAAAGCATTGTGTCACACTGCATTTTAAATTTCTTATGTAAGCAGCATTTTCTAGAAAAACTTTGTTAAGACTACCTGTCAAAGAACAATCCTGTTTAGAAATGTAGGTTGAGACCTCTTTGTTGATGAAGAAGTATAGTTTTCTCATGGTCAAGGAGGCTCTGTGATTCTGGAGATCATATCTGCAGAATGATAGCAGATTCCTCACTGCTTGCAATCTAAAGATGCTCTCTTAAAAGGTGAGTTACCTGACTAGCCTTGTTTCTCATGATGCTATGTTTCATTATTTCTCTCCATATTTCTATTTAGCTTGGTTGGATGGTCACTGCCTTTGGTTAGATGTACCACAGCCTTTGGTGAAATTAATCCAGCTAAAGCATAACCATCTGTCTGTAAGCCACAGAGCGTGCCCAAACTGGGAAAAAGGCAAGAAGTTTACCACTCTGTGTGGGTGTGCCTGTTGTTTTTCTGGGAAAAAAAAGCAGCTCATGATGATTTTGATGCCGAACAACCATTGGCATTCCATATCAGGGACAGGAATAGCTTCTGATACCCTCATTGCTTTCCTGTAGAGACTGAGTAGTCAGCCATGCAGCAGCTGCTGAGCATAGCAGGAGGATGCACCTAAACTGCAGCTTTTGCTGCTCTGTGGATGCTGCAGTACGAGCTGCTGTGTATGCTACAATGAATTATCACATGATATTTTGTTGGGGATTTTGGGGGCAGCCTATGATGGCTGCTGTCAAGCACATTTGGACGTGTTTGTTTTCAATTTCCTGGGAAACACAGGTGTTTTGCTTTCTCTTGCCTCTGGAATGGCACTGTGCTCTTCTGTCATAGGATACTTGCACATAAGTTACCATTCCTATAGTCTCAGGTACCCTTAACAACTGTGCAGTCCTCTGTAAAGTTGAATTTATTAACTCCCAGTTTTATTTAAGTATGAAATGTGATTGAAAGTTTCTACTGAAAAGGAAAGAAGGTTTTATCTACAATAAGGGAAAGCTAAGGGTTTTGTTTTTATTTTTCTTCCCTTTCAATTACTGATTTCTGTTGTGTTTAATGTGTCTTCCAATATGCTGTGTAATCTTGCAATGACCCATAATATGCTAATGCAATACATCTGCTTGATTGTGCTAGCTGTCCCTTTCAAAGTCTAACATTTTAACAGCTCAGGATCCCTTCTTCTGTTACTCCCACAGCAAAACTTTGCTCTGTGAAGTGCAGCTTCCTGTCTGATTCCTCAGAGTAATGACAGGGCTTCTGCAGCTGGGTTTCTGCAGCTGGCAGCACAGCCTCCTTTGCAGAGGAAAGGCATTAACATCGCAGCCTGGGGTCTGCTTGCCTTGTCTTCATTCACCAGGTTTGCATCTGCCCCTCTGGGTGGGCTCCAAAGCAGTGACTGTACCACGCTGAGAAGCAGAAACCTTGGGTGCTGCAGCTGGTGCAGTGCCAGCCTCCCAAGGGTGAGTTAGTTTTGGTTGGTGTCATTTTCAGGTCTCTACAGTGTGTACCAGGCATGTGATTTCCTCCACACTGTGCTGAATGTAGATCTGTGTTCAGTTCACTGTGAGGGCTTCTGTCTGGCAAAGTTTCCGGTGGATTTTGAAAGCAAATTTTAAAAGATAAAAGAGTGGCTGCCTTACAGTTAGCACTTAGGAAGTCTAGAATCGTGGAAGACTTTTGAGAATTGTTCCTTATAATCTTAAGTTAATAATTTTGCATTTTCTGTTTGTATGCATACCTATATGGCACACGTTAGGTGATGACCTGTGGCCATCCTAGGTTTATGTGCTATTATGTCTCTCGTGTTGCTTGGAGGTGACAGCAAAGCAGAGCTCCACTACTGTGAATGTTGTACAAACAAGGTCTCTGAAATAAATATAATATGGCGGTTTGCTTATTTGTTTGTTCCTTCTTCCCCCAAAACCCCTACATTTTTAACAGCTCATATTCAAGCATCAGAAGTAAACACCAGAACTTCCAGACACAGAGGAAGGAGTACAGTGAGGAAGTGATTAACAAGATTACTACAAGAGAGGAAGAGAAACAGGGTGTGTGGTCAATGTGACATTCATCTGTGAGTAATGCCTGCGAGCAGTGGGATAGTTTTTAATGGATGCATGGAGGTTATACCTGTGACAGAGGCAACCCTGGGCCATGTGGGCAGCAAAAACAGACCAGGCAGGAGCAGCACGTGCAAAGGGGTTGGCACACTCCAGCCCCAAAAGGCATGGCTCCTGCTTTTGGGGCTGATAGTGAGTAGACCTCTCCATGTCTATGGGAGATGGGAGATGGGAGGCTGCTCTGAGGCAGCTCTGGGGCAAAAATGGGCTTTTCTGTACTCTTCACATGGTTATATCTGAATATCCATGTTTTGTAAGGCTGACTTTACTTAACCAGTCCCACAGTTTCCATGCCCTACCCCCAGATTTCAAACCAACGGCAATTTTTCAAGCATATGCTGCTTGAGGAAGACCTTTACTCTTTGCAATCGTTGCTTTTATCGGGGGTAACAAACACGGTGCCTCATACCACACCTGCTGCCCTGCCTCGCCCGGCGGAGTCTGCAGCCTCACTCCCCGCTGGGGCAGAGGACCTGCCTTTTTTGCTGCTGTTTTTTATTTGCTTTTAAATTTGCAATAGTAGCTAGAAAAGCTGCCAAATGCCACGCCGGAGGCGGGCGTGAGTTTTAGGAGAGGTACGTGTGCCATCTAGAGGAAGCACGGCCGCCTGAAGCGGGGGACGGACGGGAAGAGATACGCTGCGCTGCGGGTTTGGAGAGACTTGGAACGAACGTGGGGGATCCGCGAAAAAGCCCCTAGCACCCAGCAACGACTGGAGTCCTTTGGGAAACCTCACTAAATGGCGTGCTATACCTCGGTGTTTGCAAAGCTTTTGCATATCCCTGGAAAAAACGCTAAGAATGCTGTACTTTTTTCTATTCCAGTAAGAGAGAATGCTTGTCTGCACACTTTAGTAACCCTGGCATTTATTAATGCTGTCCAGTTCCTAGGATGCAGAAAGAAACAGCTCTGACCTGGCAAAACTAGTTTTCGTCCTTCCTTCTTGCTGTGTCTTCCTTGTGTTTTTTAACCTTGCACAATCTGACGCTTCTGGGACGTATCAGGTTACATCAGTAGATAGAAAGTTCAGTAATGGTTGGTTATGAGAGTGTTAGCGTCTTGAGAGCAAAAGCCTCATAACCTCATTCCCTGTACCCTAGATCTTGTAAGGTGTCAAAAATTAATAGTTTTTCAGCTAGGACCTATGCCAGCAAGATGAATCTGTGTGAAGTTATGTGCACAAAGTTTCTTGTGGGTAAGAAACCCTTGCACATTGCAGGCATGAATCTTCAGGCACTTCTGAACTGCAGAGCAGGGTTTCAGCGTGGCAGTCTTTGCTTGACAAGGTCAGGTCTCTATTTTCAAATCATGTGTTTTAATGAATTAACCTTGTTAAAGGAAACTGTCCCATACCTGGGCTCTTAGGTTAAAGTTGAAGGAGCAGAGAGGAAGTTAGGTCTTGTTAATTCAAAGTCTACATAGCACTGGCTCCCTGGAGACATGTACAAGCTGAGGCACAGTGAATACCCTGTGATTGCTGCTGCAAAATGTACAGACAACCAGCTTGTTGTGTTAGACAATTTTCTCCTAAATTTGTTGTCACATTAGAAAATTTCTAAATTGAAACTATTGTGGGTCAATGGCTTTAAAAACCTAAAAATTTCCCCCAATGCTTGTTGTCATATTGCTTGCAAAAAAAATCTAGAATAATAGTTAATATGCAGTCCAGTCTATTTGCATTTTGAAATCCATCATGACTTCTCTGATAAGTAACTAGTATTAGGGGATGACTAACCAGGGTCAGTGTATATTTGACTTGGCTTTTTTCAGTGACCTTATTTGAATTACATCAGTCTCATGACAAGGGGTTCACTCAAAAGGACACTTTATAACATCTAGTGGCTGTTTGACACCATGAGGTCTCCAAGTGTTTACTGCAAATTGCAAACCAATGAATAACAAGGAATGTGAAGTACTTTGTCCTGTAGGTACTTCCCTTGCTCACTGTCAGAAGCTGAGGATGGTGCAAAAACAGAAGGGCAAGCTCAGGTGACAACTCGTGACTTGTCTTCTACTGCATGATACTTTTTAACATGTGCAAATGTGATGAAGCTTCTCCATCTTCTCCAACATAAGAGGAACAAACAGCCTCCCCCTGCGCCCACCGATTCACTCTGCACCATTTAATGAGGCCACTGTCCACTGAGGTCGGCCAGATCTGCAGCTGGTCAGTACCACCCTGTGCAGTAGCAAAAGGATCTGCATCTGGGACATTGCACAGCAGCAAGAAGCAATACTTGGCAGTTGTTCTTGCAAAAGCAGGTACCTTGTGACAACACCCTGGCATTCTAGGACATCACTGCACAACATCAAGTGGCACATACAGACATGCTTGCACTTCCTTGGAGCTACCTGACTTGCTTATTAAAGTCAGCATGAAAGTGCTTTTCACTGCTAAGTGTTGCAATATGGTGCTGCAAATTCATTGCTTCTCACACCCATTTAAGGTAAAAACCATGTAAAGCAAGTCTGAGAGCATGCACACACCAGCGGTGCCTCCCTGTGTGCAGTACAGAGTTTGTTTTCTGTTGTGTGCAGAGGAGAGGAAAAGTTCATCTTCCCACTGCAGGGAAGGAAAATACAGCCTCCTCAACATGACAAGGTGACAGATCCACTTCTTAGAACAGAATGTAGGATAAATTAACTTCTTAGAAGATGAGTGGTCAAGTCACGAGTAAAGGAGTCATCAGAAGATGAGGAGGTGGCTACAACTGTATATTTCTTCCTAGAACTATGTGTCAGATGACATTGTAGATGGAGTAATCTCTGGATCAGGTTTANAGACAGAAGGCTTTCCATACAGGGAAATGTGGTTCTTATATTAACCCATCATGGGTCCTCAGCAGGCAGAGTTTTCAACTTTGTCACTTTGATCCTATATCTTCCCGGAGAGAAGATAGTTTTGACACTGGTCAGTTGACTTCATTATTTCCGAGCATATTTCTGGGGCATTATGGAATTTTCCAGCCTAGAGGAGGTGCTCACTAGAAGCTGAGGTTGGAGTTTGGTTTTACTGTGATTTGCAGTAACAAGAGACAAAGCTCAGCTGAGAAGTAAATTAAAATGACATTCATATTTGAAGTCTAAGTAATGCTTTCTATTTGTACCATGTTTAGTTCCAACAAACCAGACTTGCTTCCACAACCCAGATATGTGGGACCTTGTAGGACTGTAAAAAAGTAAAAATCTGTGCAGGAAATATTTTTTGCAAGGTCAGTGGCATAATTACCAATAGATCTGTGTGCGTCTCAAAGGTATTTTCTTAGCTGAATATGTATTAAATAAAAATGTTTTCAAAGGCATGCCACAGCAATGGTTAATCTTAAAAAAGACACCAAATCTCACAGGGAAACACCATAAAGAAACCAGTGCTATAAAGCAGTTTTATCCATATAGACATTGTTACTTTACTTTCTATTCCGAAAAAGAACCTATTACATACTATAATAAATAGGATTAAATATGAACAAAAGTGCTATGGACAAAAATATTTACTTATCCCTGATTGGTCATGTTTAGCAACATGGGGTGGTTTAAATATGTTAAGCATTTAAGAAAAAGAAAAGAGTTGTGCATCAAATACTAAACTTAGTATTATACACAGTGTATCTGCAAACTGTGACTAAAGGTGAAACATTTTTAAAATACCTCTGGTAATGAAAAGATTTGTTGTAAAATACATCTTAAATGGCTTGAACAAAATACTCATTGTGTGTGCACAAAACCACTTTATTCAGCCGTAATTCTTGGATTTAGCCCTTGATGGGGTTGAGATGCAGGAAGAGTGAGGGATTTGACAGCAGGGGAGCTGGAATCCGTAACAAACACCTTTTTAATATAGGACCATAACCACAGTGTGATTTGGAATGGGAGAGCTGAATTTGATTGTTTTTTTCTGACTGCCTGGAGTTACCACCACATGTGCTAATATTCTCATAAAAATGTCTTCAGTGTGCAAGATGCTGAGGACAGATACTGTACCACAAAACTGCATGGCAGGTTCCACCTCTAGATTTGAGAGTTCCCTTTTGTCAAGTGATCACACAGCACAGAGCATTGACTCCTCTCTTTCTGTCAGCAATTATATCCTACTGAGTTTCCTCATTCTTTGCTGATTTGTACATGCTCAGGGCTCCTGCACAGTCAGCCTTGCAAGCACTTGGAATGACCAAATACCCTTACCAGAAGCTTTTGGAAAGCTGCACATAAAAATTTTGCTCCTGATCCTCCAGCGTGAGAGTCTGTCTCACTTTTGCTCATTCATACTCTGCAAAACATCCAAAAACAAAGAACTTAAAATTGGTCACAGTGAGTGGCAAGCACAAAAGAAGTTGCTTTTTACATGCTTGTTTTGAAAGCAATTAGTTGATTTTAAAAAAACCCCAACATGTTTCTGAGCCATGTATTAAAGCCCTTTTCTAAAACTTCCTTTTCACACAATCTTCTTCTGAAACTGTGTGCTTTTATCTCTCTGATTATTTCTTATCTTTCTTCTTTTTGCTGTTTTCTTTTTCTGGGATACATGGTGGTTCAGCTGGAAGGAGAGAAACTTCAAAAACTAGAAACTAGATTACAGATCAAAATCAGATCAGATCAGCCGTAACATGGTTTGGAATAGCAAGTGTTGGCTCTTCTCTCCAGAGAAACAACCTTACTAGCTACTTTAAAAATCTCACAGTCCAACTTAAACCACATTTTTTCACCCATATTAGATACTGGTGAGTAGCCTAGCCAGAATCGTGAGAAGCTCTATCACTCAGTGGGTAGATCACAGTGTGACTTATGCCAAACTCACCTTCTTCTTCATTTAGGTGGCTTCAGTGGATGAGTGGTACTTTTTGCGCACCTTTGTATTGTTTACTGACTGATGCAACCCAATCACAGGGATGGGAACTCATAAATTTACTTGTTTCTTTTGGCACCTGGGGTTGCAATCACATCTGAGTAAATACTGTGACAATCTTCTTCTGGATCTTTAGTTTGGATGCATGTACATGCCAAGACAAATCATTTACTGTGGTGAGTCAAACGTGTCAAGGCTGTGCTTGGGGGTAAAGTGGAAGTGGCAGTGTCACCACAGAATGCCATGCAGATCACCAGTTAGAGTAAACTGTGGTGGAAGCTAACACAGGCCTAAGCTAATGAGGCCTAGCTTGGGACCCAGCCTACTTACAGATTTTATCAACCACCTCTAAAGCATAAAGTTTGGGAAGATAGAGCCTACAATTCCATTTCTCTGCTTTGTCTGTTTTTAAAGTGTCATATACAAATATCTGTAAGTTGGGAAAGGCAGCTTAAATAGAACAAGAAACCCTCAAAACCAACACATACTGTAGGGGCTTAGATCTTTATTACTTGTGGGTCATTCTTCTTGATTTTGACAGGAAGAGAGAGAGAGAGCAATTAGATAATAATGAAATGAAGTCCACCAGTTGCTGGGTGAAATTCAAATCTTGCAGACTACTCTTTAGTCTTCTGCAGCCTGGTGAAACCTGCACTCCTGTGGATTTGGAAATGCTGTCAGACCTCCTTAAGCAATAACACACATGCTGGAGGAAGATGTACGTCATCTTGACACAGCCCAGTGTTCCTGTTTCTGCCTTTCCCACCAGCTGGCTGTCATTTGAAAGTGAGCACAGTAAGATGTCATGGTCACTTCAGTGCCAAATTTATATGCTTGTGATGCTTGCTTGCTCATTTTTTAGACTTAGAGGTTAAGCCTAAGGACCTTAGAAACCCTTAGCTGATGACCTTTATGAACAAATTCATCTTTCTAAAGCTCCTTAAGTATATTACCAGAACAATTTGTATCTTAGAATACACCATGAGGAAAATATGTCAGTCATTTCTGACTCCTGCTTGAATAAAATTGCCCTTCCTAAGCTATGAGGTATTTGGATGCAGCAGGAAATACCACATTCACTTACTTCAGTGGGAATTTCACAGAAAAGCAGCTGCATGACGTGTTGTGAGTTGAAGACCTTCTGTTCACTACCCTGAACTTGAAACCTTGGTTCCTTTCTTTCAGATGTTTAACCACAGTTCTCCTTTTCCAAATGCGTGACCACTGGACAATAGCATCCTCTCCTGCTCCTATCTCCCAGCCCCTAGGTTCAGTGTATGTGCCTCTGGTACTGAAAGGAAAGGCTCCATCAGGAAAGGAGACAGGACTTTCCTATTTTCACAAAGCAGAGCAACATCAGGGGGAGAGATCAAAATGTTTCAGGTTCTTTCACTTTAACTCCAGTTCTGATTTGTGGGGGGAAAAAATGGAATTTTTTTACATGTTTAAGAATCTTTATGTGGCTATGATTTGTAAGCTGAAACAAGGCATTCGACAATAAGAAGACACTGATGCCCTGTAGGAGGGATGTGGGCAACATGAGGGTCAGTAGGAGCCAGCTTGAGTTGAAATACCTTCTTAAATATCCCTAAAGACTAAAGAATTCTCTTCCAGAAAAGAAAATTTAGTGCAAGTTAGGACAATTGAAAGGAACATAAAATCAACAGAGTTAAAATTGAAATTTGGATTACTAGTAATTCTGAAGTATAAAGGCTTAAAATTACAAGAAGTGATAATAAGGTTTTCTGATACAGCAGAAGCAGAGACACTGAAAGCAAATTAGAGACTTTTTTAGCTTATTAGAAGATAGAGATACCCTGATACTGTACATTCCTCATTTCATTTTGCAATGTTTTTTTCCTGAGTAAGGTTGTAGGCATATACTCCATGCTTACTATCTTCAAGCAATAGAGATATTGTGAATGACAATTCCTGTGAAATAAATAAACACTCTCAGTTTAACTGTACGTGTCAGGTAAGAAGACAAAAAAGATAGATAGGGATTGGGACTCAATTACAATTTGAGTCTATTCTTTGTTCTGTAGCATTGAACAAACTGCTGATTTTGAATGTATTTTGTTAGTTACATATGCTTATACTCATTTTAGAGGAGTTGTTGGAAGGATTAGCAAGGAATTTGCAAGTACCTTTGCTTTCTCTTTCTCTGTGTTGGAAGACTTCATTCTGAGAAGGGATGGAGTCTTATCTCAATAAAATTTTTTCCTTAAATTTCCATGAGGAAATCACAATTTCCTAATTTTCTGATCTTATGGCGAGTCTCCAAACACCAATGGAGAAGTAACATTAGCAGTTTCTGACCAGATTTATTCCTACACTTTGCTGATTTATTTGCACTCTGGCTTGTTTCATACCATGACTGTGTCATCATTCATCATGCAACTCCTTATGAAAGGATTACAAAATTCTTACTACAAGATAGGAAACAGTCTTTTAGGTTACTGAACGCCAGGTGTTTCTCTCAGAAGATTTGGGCATGTTTATCACAGACTTGCCTGCTGAGATCAGATGTTCCTAGGATGGGCTCTCAGCCATCAGTCACCACATTGCCTGCAAACTGCAGCATCAGTGCTCGCCCCTGGGCAGTTTCACTGCAGTGCTCATAGAGCACTAGTTTGGCTTGGCAGCAGTGGCATGCTAAACAGAATTCAAAGGGACTGACTTCATTGTTACAGCCACAACAAACAGGATTAAGGATGTGTATTCTCAATCCTTTCCCCTGCAGCTTTTTGAAAGCGGTAATCATAAAAGGACTTAAAAGTCTGGGTATTGCAAGCTCTTGATACCCATGAATTCAGCACAGGGAGAGTTTTTCACTCTGCTCTTCTGTCAGAGAAGGGGTTGTGCAGGTAAGCCAGGCTTGCAGTGCTGATTAACAGGTAAACCTGGAAAGTCAGAATGTGTTGTCAGTGCTTCACACGTCCTGCAGCAAACATGGAAGAAGGGGAGGGAGGTTCTTGTCATGTGGTGCTGCTGGAGAGGTTCAACAACCAAATACATCTCAGCAGAAGTTGCCACGGATTAGTATACACCAGTGTGAAGAGAAAATCTTGCTTTTCCTCTTCAGCTGCCATGTAGATGTACCAGTCACTGTTTTTTGTCTCCAGAGAATTCTACAGCACCATGAATTCCTTCTCCTTCTTAACTGGTATCCCAGCTTCATTGCAATCTGTTGTCATACCTGAAACAATTAGCCTGTCACATGCTGAGCTTCTCCTGCTCATGTTGGCTAGCAGACAGAGCTGAGATCCTAAAATTTTGAGGCATATGTTGAGGCGTATCCATATATACACCTGAGATGAATTAGGGTTTCATGAAATCAGAGAACTATGAAATGGTTTGGGTTGGAAGGGACTTTTAAGACTTCTAAATTTCTTCCCCAGTCACAGGAAGGGACAACCTCCACTACACCAGGTTGCTCGAAAATGTATCCAAACTGGCTTGAACACGTTCAGGGAGGAGGGATCTACAATTTCTCTGGGAAACCTGTGACTCACCACTCTCGCAGTAAAAAACTTCATCCCAATAGCTAATCTAAATCTACNCCTTGTAAAATAGTTTCTCTTTAGCTTTCCTGTAGCCCCATTTAGTTCCTGGAAGGTGTTTTAAGGCCTCCCTGAAACCTTCTCTCCAGGCTGAGCAATCCCAATTTTTTCAGCCTTTCCTGGTAGAAGAGGTACTCTATCCCTCTGATCAACTTGGTGGCATCCTCTGGACTCACTCCATTAGGCTGATGACCTTATTTTGGAGATCCTAGAGCTGGAAGCTCTGTCTGGTTCTCATGTCTGGTCTCATGTCTGATTCCCTTACTTACACTCATTTAAAAATTTGATGAAGTCTTGAGTTGGAGTAACAGGTGCAGAACTTGAAGCACTGCTACAAATTACAAAAGAATTTGTAATGTTTCCAAGTGCAAAAAACTTTCTTTTACAGTTTAGGAGAAAAATGGTGACTGTTGCATTTTACTTATATTCAAGGTAGAAGGTGTTTCCTCCATCAGGGTTTTATTTGCAATGTTTTCTAACTTGAGTTTTGAGTTTCACACATGCTAATGCAGTCACAATTTGCCTCAGGGGCAAAATGACTAAGATAGGAAAAAATAGAAGCTGATACAAGACTGATACTAAAATTAAAGGAACAGATATATAAGCAGGCCAACCATGTAAAATACATCTGATTAGCCAAACATAACATTGCTGCTTTTAGATCTGTGTAGGGAGGATTTCTGTACATTGTTTCCTGTTGTGAATCTGATGGACTGTAGAACAGTGCCAATTTGTTCTTCTTTGCTTTCAGCTGCTATGCTAACCTCATTTATAAGAATTGTATTGGATGAACAACTCTGGAAAGGAGAGAAGAGTATTCCGTGCTTCAAAAGTAACTGAATGTGCTCAATATGGTCCCAGACACTGAGGGATGTCCTCATACATGTCTAGCCCCAGAGGAATACGCAGGGAACCTTGCAGCAGAGATGCTGAAGGGAGCAGGATACATCCAAGAAGTTCTAAAGGGTGGTCTTATGGTGAGCTAATTGGAAGAAAATGTCTCAGCAAGTTCATCTCAAAACTCTGGTAAGCTTGAAATACCCTCAGAGAAAGGGCAGCTGAGACTGGTAAGACTGCGTCCTTTCAGATCTTCTTCCTATGTTTACAAAAGAAAAATCAATTGTTTCACGGAAGAAAGCCTACTCATCACTGGTCATTGCTGGGCCAGTGGTGTTAGAGTAGTGCTCAGTCATTACTGGATCTCAGAGTCAGGTAAACGCTGATGGAAGCTTCACATGGTCAGGTGCCAGATAGACAATTCACCAAAGTCAGTGAGCTGGCAAGGCACCTCTAGGAAATATCTGCAGAGGAGGAGGGGGTTCAGGAGGTAGAAGGCTCTAAAAGCTGCCGACCAGCTGGAAAAGTGCATCTATTCACAGTTCACAGCCACAGATTTCTCCTGGAGTTAGACAAAGAAGCAGGGTCAGGTGATACCTTTTAGGCTCTGTTTCTCTTCCTTCTCTGTCCAAATTCTGACCACAAGTGTTAAAAAACACAGTTTAACCCTTTTTCTTCCTTCACTTTGTTTTAACTGAGTTTTGAAATATGTATTTGTCTTGCTTAAAAACCTCCTTTTGAATATTCTCTGCTTTGTCCAAGATGTGGAGAATATTGATGCTGCCCCAACCTATGCTCTTATTCCTGCTTCTGATACTGTGCCATATTTTGCTCATCCAGGAAAAGGGTGAAAAACTGGAAAACATTGGTTGGCATGTCTATTTTTCTCCTTTGCTTGCTGCTGTGAAATTAGCATTTCAGTATTAAATACTGACTAACATCTTTATTTAAGCGGTGGCTTTGTTTCCTGATGCAAGCACCCACAGTTTACATGCCTCCTATAAATATAAAGCTTCATCCCTTCTCTGGTGCCACAGCAAATCCATCATAAGATTGTTTGAGGGAATTCTTGTTCCTGAATATATGCAATGAAATTAGCCTATCACAAAAGAGTTAACTTTCTCCCTCTCTGTGCACATGCTGCTTCTGAGTCTCCTGGGGACTTCCTGCAGTCTGGGCTCATTTTAGCTAAACTGATTTTTGTTTTCCCTGTTTTAGAAACATCAGATCCATAAGCTTTGCTGACTATAAAGTATCAGAAAGGAGGAAATGCACCTGCAGGTGCCTGCTCATATATTCCCAAAAATATTCTTCCCTAAATGACTTGAGAATAAAGCTGCAGAGTTTAATAGCAACAGAAGCAAGGACTCATGGATTTTGTAAACGTTCAGAGTTGGCTTGTGTTACCTGATGAGAAGACTCTTCTGAGAATAAACTATGAGGTAATCTTTTCATTTGTCTTTGTTCTGGGAGAAAACCAGATGAAGCATTTCTCATTTGTTTGCTTTCTGGGTACGTCTACCACTGAATCAGTTTGCATTTTTGTTTCAGTTTTAAGAGTTAAGAGGCTTCTAGTGATCTTTCCAAAACTAAAATTTTTTGCCTGATAAAAGATACTTCTAAAATGCATAACAACTGCATGTATATTTTATTTATATCTTGCTATGTGTATTTGCACAGCGATTTGTGAAACAGGAAGCTGCAGAGGTGCATAGATTTAAAGGAATTTGCTCTCAAAAACATTGAATGGGATAATTGATGGTCTGTTTTAGACACCCATGTCTCAGTGTAGCTGTGCCCACTCCCTGCAAAGACCCCAAACAGATGACCAGAAATTGTCTTTTACAGTGCAGTTATTCCCCTCTCTTTTTGGCCAGTGCCCCACACACAGCACTATCAATGTGGGACAAACCTGCAGTGCCATTACCCCTTCCTCATAAAGTTCTTCCTGTAGATGCTCTCTCTAAGCACAGGACAGTTCAATGTCCATGCTGCTCTTGGTAGACAGCTCTAAAAAACAATCATTGCTTATCAGCTGAACCACTTTACTACCCATCAGGCTGCTTTTCCTGGTGACGTGTTTGCCATACAAGGGTTGGTGTGCCTAGCCTCCCTGGCAGGAGGTCAGTCCTGAGAGAAATTGTGGGTTTGCTCCACCTTATTTGAGGAGCTATGCAAACACAGACATTGTTTGAAGCAACTGTTTGGGCAGAAGAGGAGAGCTATGGGTGGGAAGGGAGAATATGAGCAGTAGGGGCTGGAATCTGTGGTGGGAGCATACAAACTGAAGGCAGGGAGGCTGTTCTTTCTGTTTTACACATTCTCCATTTATACAAGCATGCCAAACTCACCCATTTTTGGCATCTCTGCCAAAATGGTCTCAAAACTCCTATCTGATGCTTATTCCTTGGAACTGTAAAATAAAAAGCTATCCCAACCTCCTGTCTCCAGAAGCCATATTGTCTGAGCTATGGGCTGCTATCTGTGTTTTTGGAATTCCCCAGTACACACAATTTTAACACAGAGTAGTAGAATTGGAGCATTTCTGGTTCTGGTCCCTCCTTTGCACAACTTCTCACTGTTTTATCTTATTTCTTCTGCCTTTATTGAGAGGGTACCAATATGCTTGCCTCCTTCCCAGCAGACCTGAGCTGTAACACATCCTTGAAAGGCTGTAGGGTGCTGACTCGGGGTTAGTGACCACATCACTTTGTGTCAGTGTTGATATTATCCATGTAGGTGGGTGGAAAATCGCATCAAAGTTCTGGGCTGGTATAAAGACATGAGTTTTAATGGGATAAAAAATGCTAGTCCTTTAAAATAGAGGTCTTCAAGGAAGAGTACATGACATAACTTATCTCACTCTAAGGAAACACGCAAAGACTAGCACACGTAATTTCCCAGAAGTACCAGATCTGTCTGGGTTTGAGACACTGGGCCATTTCTGTAACCAGACCAGCCTGAGAGTGGCAGCACATGAAACAGGGAGGTGCATTTGTTTAAGGTGTGTCCCCCTGGGACAGAAAAAAATTGATACAGAGCAATATATACTCTGCTCACTGTTTTGTTGTAAGTGCATAAATGCTCCTACCTTGTTTTCTTCTTTTGGTCAGTACACCTGGCTTTTGTTCTCAAAAAAGCCTTTTCATCTGGGACTACACAAACTCTCAGTTTCGACTAAAGTGAGGGTTTGCAGATAGTTCCCTGGATAAAGATACCAACAGCATTTGCTCCCTTGACAAGATTGCCTTCCTTTGGTAAATATTACTATTTCTCCCAAACTTGGAAAAGTAATGAATGTTAGGCTTGTTGGAGGAGACAGAGGCAATGATGGACACTGCATAACAGTAACAATGGTTTTCCTGTTACATTGAACATACTGAAAGCTGTTTCTGAAAAAGTTTGAGGAACCTACTAGAGATCCTGTGTCACAGAATTTGGGTCTGCAAATAGACTGCATTAGAAACTTCACAAGGGAACTAATCACACACAGTCTGCTCTTTTGATTCTGTTCACTGTGCACCTACTCTTATAAAATAAACTTCAGATTTCTGAGTTCATTCTCTGCCCACGAGGCTGCAATCAGCAGTGTATGGATGATTTACTTCTCAGTACACCTCTACTATGAGGTCTGAAATTATCTGCCATAAAGTGTGGAGGTTGGAAGGAACCTTGAAGGTCTCTGGTCCAACCAAAAAGTCCAAGGTGCTATTCCGGCTTGAGCATAGCAACTCAGCTCTATCTCCTGCAATTTGTGAGCTGACTCCCTTCATGGACCCCAGAACTGACTTGTTACCTCTTCTGGTTGGCAGCAGTTGGTGTTACTGGTCACTGTCAACAGCCTGACACCACTGTGGGCATTGCCTGTGTTGGGGGCACCCTGTGTCCACCATGGAGCAGCCCTGTTCTTACTCTGACTTTCTGACAATATCAGTGAGGAACTTACTGAGAAGCTGCTCCTCAGAGCAGCAAAGAGCAGGAGAGTGGAAGGCAATGGCCATAGACTGCAACAGGAGATGCTCAGCCTGATGAGAAGGAAAAGGCTTTTCCCCATGAAAACAGCCCAACAATGCAGGAGGGGTCTAGACAGGTTGTGCCATCTCCATCTCTGGAGTTTTGTCTGCCCCAATAGGATAAAAAGGCCTGACTACCTGGTCAGACCCCTTGGCTGAGTCTGCTCAGGGCAGGGGTTAGGCTGGAGTCTTTCTGAGTCCCTGGAGGACTGCATGAATCTGTGGTCCTCAGCCATGTAGGCAGGGTATCTTCACTCTGCTGTGCTTCCATCAGGAACAGGAGTGTTTTTGTGCTCCTGCTGAGGAAGTCAGTTCCCTGTTCTCCTGAAAGCCATGCTGTGCTTTCAGCAGATGGCCTCAGAATTTGAAGGGATGTGGAGAAATACTTCTTATGGGGTTGAGGAGCCGTCTATCCAACATTAACTCAGCAGCTGCAAGTTGAAATGAACATGAAATGCTATGCTTGAGTTATTTGGGAATAGCCGTAGAATTATTTGTCTGATATCATGGGAGAATGATGTCTATTGCATTTTATCTCTGTGTTATCCTAGTTGTTCTTGCTCTCATGGTTGATTTTAACAAGATGTTTGGTCACAACATGAATTAAGGAAAGTCCTCCAATCTTCCTGAAGGTCAGTTCTTTTTTGCAAAATGATCAGGTAGAAACAGGCTTTTGCAAAACATCTGAAACTGAAATTAAGTTTTTTAAGACTTGGCAAACTGAACTAGTGACAGGAAACCTCAAGCACTGTATTACTAAGCAATTAATACCAAGGGACTTTCAGTAATTCCTGGAACTCATTCACAAGTATTCCTACATTTCTTGGTAATTTTCTGAAGGTATTTCCATCTGCCTGTCTTAAATTCTTTGAATTGTGCCCATTTGAAAAACAAAGTATTTGCTAGAAGCATATTTGAACACAAAGAAAGGAAACAGAGTAGAAAGAGCCTGAACATTAAAAAGCAGATCGTCTAAATGCAAAAGCTGTTGGGTTTTCTTAGAAAACCCTTGGTATGATCCAAGCTAAACAGAACAGTTTTCAACATAATGACAGAATGGGATACTGACAGACTAGTAATATTCTTTCAGAACAGTAAGATATAGAGGCCTGAAATGGAAAGACCAGCTGCAAGACTGCACTGCTCTTTCTTATGTCATGATGTAAGAGGAGCACTGCATGAAGTGCCTGAAATTTTCAACACAAGGTGTGGAGCTCAGTGGCTGAGATGAGCCTTGGATCACTTACAGGTTGCAGACATTATTTCTAGTTGGCAGCATGAAAAACTGGAAGATGTTTGCCTGCCTGTGGCCACAGCTAGATGCATCTACAGATCAAGGATTATGAGAACTCCTGGGTCTTTCCCAGTTGGTGACCAGGGACAGTATCTCTTGAAGCTTGCTGTGAGATGATATGTCACGGAATGGGAAGGAAAATAGTGTGGTAATCTAAGAGACTAAAACATGAACCGTGTAAAATTGATTCTTGGAGAGGTTTCTATGAACCAGTAAGAGCATGGCTTAAAGGCAGAGCTTCCTCTTCAGTTAGAAGGAATGCACTCACGTCACATTTGTTGGAGAAATTTCTCCTCCTTCTGAAGTGGATTTCTCTGGTACCTGTCTCTTCATGGTGTGAGACACTGGCCTTTTTTCTTAGGTATGGTGGTTGGAAATGCAGACCACCACAGGTTTCTATTTGTGTCTGAAGACTTGGAAGGTAAATTGTTTAGCCCCTGTGGTTCATTTTACCCATTCATAAAGTGGACATGGTGAAAAATACACAAACACATTGGTCTTGTCTGGCACACTGGGCAAAAAGCAGTTTCAGGCTTTGGAGAAGTCTTTCTTTTTTTGACTCAAACCTAGATTTTCTGAAGGAGACAGTCTCCCAAGGGAGAACACATTGGCAGCCTAGGGAAATCCTAGGACTCCTGGTAAGACAAGAGATCTAACTTGCAGTATTTTAAATAAACCGTTTCAAGCTTCAAGCAATTGCCCTTTACTGGTTGAGAGGTGCTTTCTTCTCATTATTTTTTGTACTGAGCTGGTGATTTTCAAGGTGTATTGCACTGTAAATTTATTTATTTAAAAATTAATACTGAAGGATATGTGTTCAATACTAAAGCCAGCAAAGGAGACTCCAGTGAATTTCTAGTTTTTGCAAGTGAGTATGGGAAAAATGTTTCCATCTGGAGCAAAAAGGGCCATGCTTACATGTATGAATAATAAGAGGGATAGCACAAAGCTATTTTGTACCTTTTGCACTTACAATATTGAGACATATGGAAGTAAAGACGTCTCCAATAGCATAAAGGAGTACTGGGATACTGCTGGGAATGGTACTTAGATGCTGAGTCTCAGAGAGGTACTGCAAATGAAGCCTTGCCAGCTTCTGTGGGTAGGGCTTATGAAACTATCTGCTTGGTTTCATATTGGTTGTTTGGCTTAAGTTGGTCTTCCTGTGAAAAAGCTAATGTTCTGTGTTTGAAAGATTTTGGATTTGATTTTTTTTTAAGGTCTTAAGCTTTTTTAAAATGTCATGCCATTGAAACTGACTGTGTTTAGCCCTGTCAGTGCAGGGAACCATGCAAACAAGACTTGCAAAAGAATCACAGAATTTTAATTTTTTCTCATTTCCTTTTCCAGACAAAAAAAATGATTGCTCTGAGATAATCTTAGAAGCAATAAAAAAAAGATTTTTCCATGGGGAAGCAATGTAATTTTCTCCCTCTCTCATATCTATGTTTCAAGTACTTCTTTCATTAAAAATGCTTTGATTTTTGATATTTCTATAGTTTCTCCCCATGACAGGAATCTTTTCCTTTTTTTTCACATAAAAATTCTCCCTCCTTCACTCCAAGATGGTCTCTGTACTAGGCTTCAGGTGTTAACCTTGACAACAAAACTGCCAACTATTTGGCATTTTTAAAAGCAGACACAGGTTTTGCATTTCTCAGATGAGGCGTGCAAAATACTGACTGTGTTCCAAGACAACTTGTAGTGCCTTTAATTGTAAGAGTTGAGAGCAAGGTGCTAAAATACAAAAGTATTCCAAACCTGCAGGGTTGATAAAACAATTTTTATTCTGATGTGCTTGGGGTTGGCTTTGGAGAAATGTATACATACAAGTATGATATGTAATCTCTGCATCATTTATACGTGGCCTCTAACACAATATATTATGCCTGGCAGCCAAGAGTACACTTGCCCAATTTGTCAGTTATAATCTGGGGCTGTATGTGTTGCAATATTTCGAAGCTTACTTGCTGCAACAAAAGCAGAAACAAAATCGGAGTGTTACTGCACCCAGGAGCCCTGACTTTTGGTTTTATTTCCATAACAAGTTAGCATTCAAAAGACTTCTGAAGAAGGAAAACCCTCAAGGAAGCTCTCTTTTGGCTTCGTTGCTTCTGTGCAGAGGAACAAAGTGAAGTGTACTCAGGAATGGAAAGCAATTGAAAAAATACACCTGAGAAGAAGGAGGGCAAGAGGAGTGAGTGGTATAAGCTGCTGCTGGAACATTCTGGGGTGAAGAGAATGAGGGTGTGAAATACAGGCTTGAGGGCAAGGTGGTGGTGGATCACCTGAAAGAAGTCTAGGGCTGTTACTGCGTGGAGCTGACACGTGTGCTGGGGTTGATGAGGTGAGGGTTGACCCATGGCCAGACTTCCATTGTGTGTTTGAGAAGGCAGCTTCCACCCTTCTGCATTTCAGCTCTCAGGCTCTGTTAAAGAAACAAGTTAGAAAATCAAAACAGCAATATTTTTCAAGGACAGACAAGTCAGAGGGCTTTTGTTTCAAAATTCTGTAACAGAAACTGAAGTTTTTTATTTTAGTTTAAAAAAAATGCACCTTTAAATGGTGATTGAACATTAAAGATTTTTTGAGAACGGATTTCCCATGAAAATACCACCACCATTTAATTTTTGACAACACACATTAGTTTCATGGAACTCTGTACTTCAGGAGGAAATATTTTGGTCTGTAGTTTGTGTCTGGCTCTTGTCTGGCTCCAGGGCTGCTACATCAGATTCCATGTTGGGATCTTCCTTGTGCCTTGGGCTGTAACCACAAAATAATGGCTAACGCAGTGGTAAAAATAAGTCTGTTGTGGCACAGTTTTGTCAGTGCAGTATTTTGTGAGAGGTGGATGGAAATCAAGTGCCTACCACTGTGCAAAGTAAAAGCTGAGGAGCTGCCATGCTCTTATGAGAAAGAAATAAAAACCTGCAGCAGTTCAAGAGCATGCTCCCCAAAACACAATCTTCACATGCAGGGAGGAAACAGCTTGTCTTGGCAGCCCCACAGCACCTTCCTTTCAGGTGCCCCAACTTCTGATATTGGGAAAGACAGGCCATTCATTCCACGAACCAACACAGTAGAACATGCTATGAAAATTTCGGTGGCCATGGAGACCTCTGTCTAGCCAAGGAAAAATCCAAACAGAAGGGCACAGATGAAAAAGCTGAAGGTTTTTGGGGCCAAAGTTTGCTCTTGGGGATTCAGGCTCTTTGTTCATTCTTGCCACACCTGATTCCATTAGAGTGCAAACATTACAAATGTCCTGTTTTGATGATTTAATTTAAAGTTAAAAAGTCTTTAGGAAAAACAGCTCTGTAGGCACCGAGGCTCCCAAAGAATGGGGCTGTAAAACCCAGAAGAGAGGTAGATTCCAGGTTCTGTTAATGTCCGGAAAGAAATAATTTTTACACTTACTGGAGTCCATAAATTTTAAAAAAGGAATAACCATAAATCCATAGCTATTCTACTATAGGATTCTAAAAGGTTAGTGCCATTTTGGTGTGATATTAGTTTAGGTGTCTGAGTTAAAGCCAAAGTCCCTCTACCTGTGTGTGTTTGAGGCAAACCTTCCCAGAAAAGCATTTGCAGAAGTGGGAGCCTCTGCTCTCTCATCAGCCACAGACCCTGCCTGTGTTGGGGACCCAGCTCTATACTCGAAAAATGTACCTTTCTAATGGTCTTCTCCATACAATTTTTAAGTGAGGAGGAGGAAAACAAAACATGATGGAGCTGTACAGTCTTACATATCACACAATTTATGTCTCACTGCAGCAGAAGTGGTATGAGTATTCTGAGATAAATATGAAATCTAGACTATTCAGTAATCTCTTTTCCAGAAGGAATGCAAATGCACTGACTTACACCCACTGTCAGCTGGCTCCATTACCAGAGTGGAGCTCAGATTTGTTTATCTGTTAAAATAAACAAAGCATGTTTTGATGGACCACAGAGTCTCAAAGCTTGTGGGGTCTGAATCCATGCAAATGAAAATACTCGTTTGCTCAAGAAACAAGGCAATTAAACCTCACAATTTCTGGAGCAAGCCATACTGAAGAACATTACAGCATCTTTTCACTGCTTTCACAGGTACACATACTGTTCTCTTAACACACTAGTTTTCATAGAACTACATCAGTTCTTACCAGAACTGATTAAGAGCCCTGTAACTAAAAAATAAACTCCTGAAAATGACTATTTGTCATGTCCTTTTCATTTTGGCACTTACACACTACAATTAAGTGTGTAACATTCAAGAAAGTTTTAAATAAATGAAGTTGCTTTGCCTTGCTAAAGCTTTGAGAGAATTACTCAGGTAAAGACAATTGCACTAGATTTGATTTGGACATGAAAATAAAGTTTTAGTCCAGGAAAACAATTCATCACTGTGGAATTAATGTCACACTATCTTAAAATATAGTTCTGAGGACAGAGGAGGAAGAATAATGTTGAAAATAGAAAAATACACTCCCAAACATAAAAGAGTAGAGAAGATACATTAACATCAATCTGTGTGAAATAAAATAACCAAGGATTCTTTTTAATAAAGAGTATAAGTATTATTTCAGGCTATTTGTGTCATCAATACTGTTGTTTCTAAAGGCATGCTTAGAACAAATTTTAATATAAGCAGGACATATTTTTTTAACAAGGACATTTGCAAGACACTGAGAAAGCTATACAGATCAAAAATAGTATGTTGTAGGCTATGCTCATCTTCAAAAAAAGTAGCTGCTTCTTATCCACAAGCTACAAAAGCAGACAAAAGTCATTTTCAGGATGCTTGTCCTCAACTGTTACTTGCAGGGATTCTCATATTATTTTGGGTGAAATCCTTACTCCAAAGAGGTAACTGATAATTTTGACATTTTTTTAAATGCAATCAGTCATCTACATTTAGCAATTAAAAATTTTGAAAGTTGAAATCCTTGAATTTAAATGCCATTGTTTCTTGGTTGCTCACAGAAAACTGAATTTAGAGGGTATGAGTGATTATAATTTTGAGAATAAATAGTGCATTTTTGTATTTGAATTTTTGATGTTTTAAAATTAAATATGATCTCAAATGCATGTATTTATGTGGACCAGTGGGTTATTTTTAAAAATTTTCACATAAGAAAAAGTCTTGAGACTCCTGACAACAAACTCCTTTCTTACATAATTTTTTCCCAGGACTGTCAGTGGTCCAATCTGCAGTTGCTGTGCTGTCAGCAGAGGTGCCTAGAGCCCCAATGTCTCCCTCTGCTATCCATCCTGCCCTGGCTTATTTCATAGCCCTGGCAACCAGTCTAACACCCTAGGACATGTCGTTACCTGGTGTAAATTGTCATGGTGCCATGTAAGCCATTAGCACTGGCAGGGAGGCTCTGGCTCCATGTGCATTGGTTTACTCTCTTGATTAAATGACCAGAACTGGCTGTGCTTGCCAAGTGCTTTGCACTGGGTAAATAATGAACAGATGTCAAATGCTCTGGGCTTCTCCCGTGGGCAAAAAACCCAATCACCCACCCACAAAAAGACGCTGCAGGAATGGATAGGAGTGGTGTTATCTTCAGAAATCTTCATAGAGGTGGCAGGTGCATTATTAGGAAAATGAGCTGTGGTAAACATCAGTGACTCTTAATTCCTCATTAAAATATTTTATTACAGACCTAAGTTTGTCTGAGTAGTTCTTTTAGAGTCGTGGTAATGGGTGCATTTGACCCATGTAATGTTTAACTTGCAGTATTTTATTTGCTCAAGATTTCGAAAGCTTTATAAGTTCAAATGTGTGTTGTAGGAGAGAAAAAGTCAAACAATATCTGAGCTCCAGTTGGGCTCCAGGAAGACACAAGACTCTTGCTTATCTGTTAAAAAGTAAACACTTGCAGCTATATTTTGTTCATTATCAGCAGCTGCTAACTACTCTTATGCTACATGGCTGAATTATAATTTTTCCCCTAGGAAGCTATCAAGTCTCTAAAAATCAGTATTACTCAGACAAATTTAACTCTACAAAATGAAAGTTACTTCTGCAAAAGGGCTCCTTGAAGCTTACATTTTTGTTGTTGTTGTTATATAAGGAGTTTTTTGTTGACTTGGTTGTGTAGACTTTTTTTTGCTAAGCTGCAAAAGGATGTTTCTTTCTGAGCTTTAATAAAGAGCTACCATGCAAATGATAGCAAAAAATTGGCAAAATAAGTTCCCACTGATGGTTTTCATGGCTGCTTACATTCTTTATCAGTCTTGTGTCAGGAAACTGGAAAGTGGAGAGGCCAGTGCTATGATTTATCTGACATGAGAAAGATGCAGGTGGCAACAAAGCCACTGGAGAGCACAAGCAGTCCCCAGCTTGCAAAGATTTGGGGTGCTGCTGCAGTGGGAGGGGGAGGGTGAGCAAGAATGGGGTTTCTGGAGGTGTCCTGGGTAAAGGAGGATGGTCTCTGAGGAAAACTGGGGGTCACCACTGGTTCTGAACACCTGGTGGCTCTGGGGACTGGAGTTTTAAGCCTGGTAACAGAAACACAGCTGCAGGCTTGCAAGTGCTCAATTTTAGTCATTGATGGTAAAACTATAATCTCTGAAAGGAACTGTGGTTGTAGGGTGGTAGGAGTTTCAAAATTCTTCCTATTTCTTAGAAGGCCAGACATGCTCACGAAGGCAACGCCTTCCTCGAAGTCACCCAGCAGCCACAGCAGAAAGCAATGAAATCATCATTGGGGTGAGCTCGTGGAGCAGGGCTGTTTGGTGCTCTGCAGAGGGAAAGCCTGCAGAGCTGTTTGTTACCCCACCACAGCGAGGAAGCACATTCCAAAACAAGAGAAGTAAAATGCTGCTCTCCAAACGGGTGGTAGCAGCTTGCAGCAGCTGTTCTTTGCTCCCATGTTCTACCCCTTCTCTGCCCCCTCCTCTGGCTATGGCCCTGCTGGTGCTGCAGGGTGCCCTTTGGTCACTGTAAGCCCTGCAGGAGCATCTTTCTCCTGCACTAAGAACTGATTTGCAGGGCTGCAGCTTGTGTCAATATCTCATGTGCCTCCTTCCTGTTTGCTCCCTCTCAGCTTTGTTATATCTAAATTTTGTTAATTCATCTCTGCCACCCTATCTGAGGGTGAGCAGTATTGTGATGTTCAACAGGGACTGCTGGGAGGTAGAGCTTTGTTAAAGCTGTCAGTAAATCTGCACAATTTAGGAGGGTTTAAATGATTGTTTGACTATATCATTATGAATTCCTTGTCAAGGATCTTGGGGGAAAAAATCAACACTTCAGGCAAAAACGTGTTTCCTTGCAATCTGATATATGCTACATGAGTACTCTTCTCATAAATCCAAAGAAATAATCTTTGCTATCCTTATTATCCCTGCCTCCCAAAATTTAAAAAACTCCTGCTTGAATATAAACTTAGAAAAACAGGGAGAGAGAAAATTATTCTGTTAATTTAATTATGATATTTTAGAAAGACTTGAACCAAATGAGATCTCAGTTGAAAAGAAAAGAAACCAAAACCTGACAGGTGATTTGATATAGCAACTAAAGAAACACGTATCTGCCCTGATGAACTGTACAAGGCACATGTATGGTTTACTGGATACCAGTATTTCCATAAGATAAGTAGGATTCTAGCCCTTGCTCTTGAAGGCTGAATTTCTCCCATGAACCAGATGGAGGGGCCCCATGGGTAAGACAGAGCCCTTTCTTCTCTGGTGTGGTGCCAGATATGCTGGATAACTTTCCCACCTTCCCCACCAGGGTTTCTCTCTCTGTAACGTAACCTTTCATGTTGCTCCAGAATAACATCCACAGCTCTGAGCACTGAGTCTGTGGGGAGGGAAAAGCTGGTGAGCACCAATCACAAAAACAATGCCAGAGATACAAGATGGACCAGGGGATGCTTTGACCTGCTTTGTATCTGCTGCAGCAGAGCCTTGGCCAAGCATTTTCACCTCTACCTGTCCCTCCTTTCCTATCCTTCCTCCAGTCTTTTTAGAAAATGAGTGACTTGGGCCAGGGCCTGTCTTCTCTTGACAGTGTGCATATGTACAGTGTCTACTTATGATCTTATCTAGGACTGCTGCTCCAGCTCAAGTAGCACCCAAAATACACGTCTAAGAGCCAAGTAATTGAATTCTAAGTGGTATCTGTTGGTGAAAGGTGGAAGTTCCCTCTGTTATACAGAAATCACAATTTCTGTTCTGAGTCAGTGCTACCACATCAGACTCTTAGGGATCTTTAAGAAGTTTAGTCTCAAGTGCAAAGGGTGCATGGAGAGGAGTTTATGCCTTGTACATGTCAATATGAACCAATTTTGCTCCTTTGCAGGCATGGCACACTTCCCTGGTACTCAACAAATTCTCAAAGTCTCTTGACAGGGATTTTTTGATAACAGCTTGCATTCCCATAATGTTTGTTCAATTCCTCTCACCTTCCCAGCAGTACTGGACTAGACAGAGGTATTTAAAACAACTACCACTGTGTTTTGTTTTTCTCTAACTACATTGCATCTCACACATCTGAAAAATCTTGATGAACACCCAGGGGATGTAAGTCCTGTGCACTCCCTCAGTAAACTCCCCTTGAGATGGATGTTAAAAGCATTTTCTCTGCATTGCTGGTGGAAAATTGCAGATCCTGGTGTGGTGCCATTCCCACAGAGCTGAAGTGGAAATGGACTCTTTATTGCTGGCAGTTAACTTATCTCCAGTTTATCAATAAATTGCACCACTAAGCCTGTGCTGGAAGTTCTGAGCCATTGGCATTAGAGCAGGCCACCCAGAAGTCAGGCAGCAACAACAGAAATGCAAATGCTACGAGGCCTTCCTGCTTCTTGTGCTTTGTGCTGCCATATGGCACATGTAACACAGTGTCTCCCAGAAATGCTCCCAACCTCCCTGCCAGGACTGAAACAGGATTTTGACTAGGGAAATGCGAATATTGGAAGCAGAGTGAAGCTAGTAATAAAAGGTAGCTGCAGACACAATCATCACTAGAGATACACGGAGGTCAGATTTTCTCCTTGCCAGGGGATGCCCCTGAAAGATAAAAATTTTACCTGTCTTAATAGCGGATAAATGAAATTTTCTCCATCTTTCAGTTAAGAGTAGCAAACTGTGGGGAAGAAGTAGTGTCCTGCTGGCAATATATCTAACTGCTGAAGTAGAGAATCTCTCGAAAGATCTTTTCAATTTGCCATGGAGTACCCAAAAAGTCTGTCTGTATGAGGCAGCAGATCATCCTAGATGTATTATACATTGCAAATTAATTGCATGAGATTGTTTTCAAACTACTGTTTTCAAAATGGAGAGACTGAAATGTGGATTAACCATGCACCAGCTACACGACCCAGCCTACCATTACCCCAAAACATTGTGATGTTTAGCTTTTCACTGAAGCATGCAAAAAAGGGGTTGCTGACATCAGAGTACAGTACAAAGAGGGATGGTCTGGGACAGCAAGAGGAACGTCTTGCATTTTTATGGGCTAACATCACATCTGGAAAGCTGCTGCCCTCTGGTGAGTCAGCACACAAGAGATCATGCGAGTTTGATCCTCCAATCACTTGGATGGAGGAAATATGTGCTGTTCCTGCCAGCAGACTCATTATAACTAAGCCTCTCCCTTTATCAGGGAATCTTGAGAACGCTGCAGTCCCCTAATAAACCTCCACCTGTTTATCTTGGCTGTAACTTTAGTTACTGCCACTGACTCTAGCCTAGGTTACTGCCACTTGCAGATTTTCTAACCCAAATAAGTGTGTGTTGCTTGATGAGCCTTTACCAGCCGTGCTCTCACTGGATTGGGGCAGGAATATCTCCTTTTGACTGGTGACCTATGTAGTTGTGTTCATGCCTGAAGCACCACAAACCTCTTCCAAAATGAGGTGTAATGGTGGGACTGATGCACCTGGCACACTCCTCTTTTGGACAGTCTGCATCTAGTTCTCAATTCCTTTGCTGGTAGGAAAAGCAGAAGTTCACAGAAAATAGGTAAAAAGAAAATTTTTGTATCTCCTCTGTGGTTTGAAGTCTAGAAAGGTTTCTTGCTTAACTTTTAGTGCTGGCTGCCGTAGCTCTTGCGATGCCAACTAAATTTTTGTTGTTATTTCTGAGGGTCTGTTCTCTACAGAGAACATTCACTACAGATTTTACTAGGAGGGAAAAAATTGGATCATAATCACAATGATTGCAAATCATATATCATAATGATTGCAAATATCAAACAGGGTCACATCAAACAGGTAAAGAATCACTTTGTTGTGGTTTACTTCAAGTACCCTGTCGTTTTCTGCTGCAAACCAATTAGAGAATTACTCATTCACTGGTTACTTATCAGTCTCACATATTCTGTAATACCTCCCCCCTGTTCCTTTCTCTTCCTTTCCATCTTTTGAGATGCATGAAGAACTCCTGCAGAAAGCCTTAAAGATTGAGGCAAAGAGACTATTGTGCATTTGGGGAGAAAAGTGGGTAACTACTACCATCTCCAAACAGCATGGGCTATCCAATTTGCTTAGTAATTTCTGTATTAAGCCCACAGTTGTGTTTCAGTATGTCTGTGGAAAAATCTGGTTTATTTATCTGAAAACTTCCACTGGCAGAAAACCAGTCCTCCTCTTAGTACCCAGCCACCCTCATTTCAAAAACTGTACATCATAATTGTAGGCTTGATCTGTTCAGTTTTAACTTCCAGCCATTAAATGACATCATGTCTCTTTACTTGTTTGATTGAAAGGAGCAGATAGCATAGGAAATGTGCCACAAATGTACCTACTGACAGGCTGTGATCAAATCACTCTTTAAGCTTTTCTTGTGGTAGTTGGTGAGATTTCTTATTTATCTCTTATTGAAAGGAAAATCTTCATTAAGGATTGTCATTGTGGCTTTTTTTTTTCCAGAATGCACTCTGAAGCATAAACATCAGGACTGGACAGAGACTTCCAGAGTTAGTCTGCAACTGCTGTAATAGTTGCAGAAGTAACATAGAGCTACAACCCTTGCTAACAGGTCTGACAAACTTTGTGAGATCTAGGCTCTACAGCTTAAATACTCATATTCTGAAACAAAAATATATTTCAGATATATTTTTATTAGTAGTAAGAATTGACACCACCATTTTATTGTGGTTATAGCTTTATGAGTGTTACGTGTCTAGTTCTTAGCAAGTCCTCAAATAGCTATTTTAAATTGAGTGGGACTTACACATGGGAGCCAAAAATTAGAGTCACCCTAAAATGAGTGTTCAAGACAAATGGGAACAGTTACTTCCTGAAAGTAATTGTCTCTGAAGGCAGAGGAACCCAAAACAGCTGTCGCAGCCTTGTTTCCTGATTTTTAGACGGCTAAAGGTGAGAAACTTCCCAAATAATGTTACTGGTCTCTGTTCTGTGGTTTGAATAGGATCACAGCTTTACATGTAATGGTGGTGTTTGTCTGGTGGACTGCTGTCAGGGGCTGGTGTGCAAGCAAGAGAAACTGAGACCCTTGCAGGGGCTGCCAAAGCATTCAGGCTGTGAGTATGGAGCACCCTGACTTCAGATAGCCAGGCAACTGTCTTTTCCTGAGGGTGGCAAGAATTGCAAAGGGATTTCTCAGAAAAATCCTTCTCCTGCTCTGTCCCTCCCCTTTTCCTGAAAAAAAAACCAAAAAAACCCCAAAAACAACCTAAAAATCCAACCCTGTCGAGCTGAAGGCCATCCACAGAATTTCAGGGAACAGGCTATTTTTATTTCAGTTGCATAGTAATAGCGTGCAGGGAGGATGACTTCTGCTGAATGAACAGGAAGGAAAGGAGGTTGGAGCATGGCATTATCCCAAAAAGCTTTGCTGGCCTGTGCTATTAACTTCTTGATGGCTGTTTTGTAACAACCATCTCCTTTCCCAGTCTGCACATAATCTCTTGGCTCACTCAGCTCTCTCAAACTTTCACACAGACTTGAACTTTCCACAAGGTCTGAGCGACCCTGCCCAGTCACGGTGCAGATAAGTCTGAACGGGCTCTTGGCAGAGGTGCATCCCCGCGGCTCCCCAGGACGGTTACTGCCCCAGGGCAAGGACACACACAGGTGTGTCCCGTGCACCTACATGGGTATCAGAAGGGAATCAGGGATGTTGAAATCACTGGAAATTTGCCTCTGTACCTTGCTTTCTTCAGTGCGCCAGATAAAGGTTGCTTGAGACGTTTCTGTCCCTAAATGAGCTTAAGGTGAGCTGTAATTAAAGCTGGGTGGACTTCACACCCACTGAATTTTATGAAGCTGTTCTGCACTAAAAAAAAATCCAACAGAATTTGAAAGGTGGAGAAACAGCTGTTTGGAAGCGTACAGTAAAGATTTTATTCCTTTGGGACTTTTCTCTGCAAGGCTGTTGAACCACAATATGAGAGAAGCAGTTATGAGTAAATCATGTGAGAAAAATGCGTTTGCTTTTCAGATTTAGCAATGATATTAAAAACCATTTTTTACAAGGAAGGCAGCACAGGTAAAAAAATACCCCAATCCAACAAACTAACAAACCCAAAACAGGCTGTTTTCAAAAAGAGCTAGGAATTTAGTGAAAGCAAACCCGACCATTACTGCTGTTGGCAACTTCCTAGTGAACTTTGTGCGGTCAAGGAATAGCCAGCTAGGTCACCTCTTGAGTAGGCAGGATGTATGGAACACATATGGAACACAGCCCACTCCATCCTACCACTGCAGTGTGAAGCACCTGAAATTCACCTGCAAAGGCAGGAGTGCTTCCAGCCTGTGTGGCTTGCAGCATCAGGAAGCTGGGGATGCATACAGTGCCAACTGCATTAGCCATAGGAATCTTTCTCCTGCACACAACACATCCAGTTCATCACAGAGACAACAATAGAGGTACCATTGCAGATTAGACTTAGAAGGTATTATTAGATTTTGGGATACCCATGTGGTCCCATGGCACAGAGTAGCAGATGTGTTTGTTTACTCTTCAGAAAGTTTGTGTTTGTAGTTTGAGAAATGCCTATTATTTCATTCCAGTGAATAAATACTTTATTTGCTAACACATCAAAAGTATTCCAGAGTAGGTTTCTTTCCATATTGTTTGAGAAATTGTGGTTATAGACCACCAGCATTCGTTGGACATCTATCAGACAGACTTCTAAGCACATTTGGCAGAAATGCTGGGAAAAAATATGCAAAGTTTGCTATTACTGGCAAAATCTTACTTCATCCCATTAAGTGTGGGTAACACAAAAAAGTAGATAGCAATAAATAAAATATGTGGGTGTATTAAGTAGGCAAGTGTTTAGAAAAATAAAGACTGAACAAAAACCTATCTGAGAATTGTATAGCTTTATCAGGTCTAAAAAAATTGACCATGGCTAAAAAGGGTAAGCTGGTGTTTCCAGGAATTGGTGGAAACAAAAACTAGAAACCTACTTAAAAAACAAGTCCACAAAAAAAGGTTCATATCCTGTAGTTTTCTTAGTGTAGTATCATAAGTAGTTGCCATCCAGTCTAACCATCTGCCTGCACATAAATCACATGCTTACTTCTGTGGCCTGGAAATGGTGTATGGGGAAGTCCTACTGCTCCTAAATATGAATGCTCACCTCTGGTTTTGGAACTACATTATCCCCCCTGTTAAATACTTTGTCTCTGTTGGGGATGGGAAGAACTTCCTCCAAGTGCAGGAAGCTCAGGGCAATGTTAGTACGAGCTGCTGAAATGCCAGTTCAACTTTAATCTGATTTCTACAACAAAACCAATGGGTTTCAGTGGTCAGGGCAGGAGACCAGAGACAAAAAACTCCTATCAATTGGCACTGTTTAATGCATAGCTTTGGGATATTTCAGTTAATCTCTGCAGGCAGCTGTGTCGGCATCCTGTTGAAAGGGAGAGGAGGGATGAATACTTCAGGTAGAGCCTTAGCTTTACCACAAACCTTTGCCACAAATGGTTTGCATGGCATGAGGAAAGCTGGATCAGCCCTAGAGCACCTTGCCTGGAGGCTCACTGCAGGGACCACTTCTACTTGGGTCAGTTCTATTTGAAGACCAGTGCCCACCTGCAGAGGAAGAACCCAGACTCTATGTCTTCAAGGATGCCCAGTTTTAGCTGGGAACCTGAGGGCTGCTTTTGAGAGAGGAGAGAGTTTGCAATCACACCACTACAGGAGGTTTCCTGCACAGCAGCTGGGTTTATTGTACCTCCTTCCTTGAGTATTCACTCCTCTGCTTCAACATGCAGAGACGTTTTTCTGTTGCTGGCCATCTAAGGACCAGATGCTGGAACATTAGGTAACTCAGCATCTGACTTGAAGCTAGGTTTAAATTATCCAGCCTTGAGTAGCACGTCTGCAGTTACTGAGCCAAAATCTCCCAGTTTCATAAGCCTGGGTTCTTGCAAGCATGGAATAAGAGTGAACTCCTTTCCCTCCACAGTATTTTCACTTAGTTTTTCACAATCTTGAATGAAAGGTGAAAAGAGAGCTCCAGATAACTCATCAGCAAGTGCCTGAAAAAAACTTGGCAGCTTCTACCTGCCCCTTGTCTTTTCCCATGATGTAGGACATAAAAAGAAAAATGGCAGAAGACAACATTAAGTAAATCTGCAGCATAGTTCAGACTCTCAAAAATTAGAGGCACAGTTACAGTTCAGCTTCTTCGGTGAAAAAAGAAATTCTTTACAGTAAGGCAGAAATTTGCTTCAGTTATATTGGGGGTTCTCTTGAAATACTGATTTATTTCTTAATGTCTTTTTCCTGTAATCTTTAACTTGTTTTCTTAGGGTTTTTCCTAAGACAAAATTATATCTTATGTTTCATATTCATATAACACTTAAGTGCTTGACTGAGTACATAAAATATAGCTATCTACTTACCTTCTAGGTGAGGATACAAATCTCTGAAGAGATTTGTTAAGATAGGTAAGGTAGCCTTTAAACACTATTTTTCCCATCCTCTGATCCTGATTTTTGGCTCTTGACATTGGAGATGAGTCATTACATTGTTCTGGCAGTGAATAAACTAAACCATGGAATTTGCAGTTAAATAAACAAGGAAGAATTTTCTTGTTTTTAATGACATACGCTTTTGAAACGTGAAGTAGCCTGTCACCACTGGAAACCTGTTTGTAAAAGCAGGTGACTATGGGTGGGGAGTGAAAGAGAAAATCTAACGGGTTGTCCACACAGCATTTTCAAATCACCTCCTCAAGCCCATTAATTTTAGCTCTTGAACTTTGTTACATAGCCCACGGAAGCCACACAATTTATCACCCTGACTCTTAATATTATCTCAAAAGGGAAAAAAAAAGAAGAGTGCAATACAATCCTTTTGAACAGAGAAGGTGATAATCCCTGACCCAACGGCTGTGAAAGCAACCGTGTCCTGAACTGCCCTTTGAACACCTTCACTCAGTGTCCTGTCAATAGTCAGCATGTGAGCAGGTTCTACAAAGCCAAGCATGTTGTTCCCTGCATAAATCCGTGATCATTTCAGGTCACCCTTCCCCCACTCTCCTCCCAGCCCAAGCCTGCAGCATCCTTGTCTCATTCATCACAGACCTGACTGCCATCTCAGCCAGCTGCTCTTTGTTCAGGGAGGAGAAATTTAGATCTTTTCAGGCACAGAGAGCCAGAGTAAAAATGGCTGTGCAAAGCAGGTCGTCTGATGGCTAGAGATGAGTGGGGAATGTTCAGATTAGATATTTGCCTTGGTTACTTGTTATGGGGCAGAAAGGGAAACATTAAGTCTTTTGACACATCTGCTTTCAGAACTATAGGTCTCCTGCTTTGGCAGGAGATAATGCAGATGATCAGCCACTGTTTACAGCTTTCTCTTGAGGCGTGGGGAAGTTTGGTTTGTCTCCAGATCAGAGATGGATGGGCAGAGACTGGGCCCAGACCTGCAACTCTCTGTGAGCAATGGTTCTGGAAACTGGTACTCAGTGACAGCAGATGAACTGCTTCACTCCAAATGAAACTGAAGAGACAGCGATTCTTCTTTAAAAATATCTTGTTTGAATTTTGGGGAGATACAGCCAGACCTTCAGGTTTTCAGGTTCTGAAGAGCATGGTCTTCCATATAGTAATCACTCTAAGGACCTTCCTGCATCTAAATATTTAAAACTTATGGCAGTCAGTCAGTATACTTGCCATAAAGATAAGCACTGGAATTAAAATGCCTATCTGGGTTATTAGCTGATAAAACATTTCTTGGTTCCATAAACTGGATTATAATTACCTTATCTGTGGCAGCTGACTGCAGGCTGAGGAGACAATGAGCACAGGAAGGAGCTTGAACTGTGAGCTTTGGTTTTATTGCATTGAATAATCTCCTGTCGACGGTTTGAACCTTTTCCCCTGCCCCTAAGCTACAGACTGGACAGGGATCACTTCTGCATGCAGGCATGATGTTTAGGAGAGGCCCTTATACTCACCTGTCTGAATGGCTGGTGCCCATCTGCAGAGCCACAGCAGGTAATTCTGCCAGTAACTCTGCCAGGGTGTGCAGGAGCAGCCCTTTTATTTGAGTCCCTCAGAGACAGGCAAACGCAGCCTAACTATTAATAGCCAGGCAGTAAGGTACAGCCACCCCTGCAGCAAGGAGCTGCTTGCATTTCAGACAGGCATTAAAAAAGTAATTCGATTTACACCTATGATGGGTTATTACACACATCATTTGCTGCTTTTTGTCTAAGATGAGAGGCTTAATAGTATTGAAGCATCTCTTGAGAGTGTTTGCACTCAGCAAAAACCTCAAGCATTTTGTAGAGAGCATAATGTTCATATGAATGTCAAGGGAGAAGTGCTTTAGAAATATTTGTGATGTGAACATTAATCTTTATTTGAAATGCCTAGTGTGACACATGGCACTTGCTGTGGATTTGGAGAGAGCTGTCTCTAGAAGGCACTCACAGGATTGTGTGTCACACATAGGCTTCTGAGGCCACATGGAAGGATCAAAATGCTCATACCTGGACTAGGTCAGACTGCCAAATGATACTCGTATTGTCTTGAGTCCACTGACACAGGTTTGTGTGGTAAAGGTGATGAGGAAGATGTTCTCTTCTGAATCTCAGTCATGGATTCCATGTTTGAAGAAGTCATTGTGGGAGTGTCAGAGGCAATGAACAGAACGTGTAGCATTAGGAAGGAGGAATAGGATCTCCATGAGGCTCTTTTAGATATCCTGCAGAGGCAAAAGTCCAAGCCACAGAGTAAAGGGAGAAGTGAGGACACGGGGGGACATAGAGCATTTTGGAGAGCCTTGGGATGGGAGTGGCTGAAACCTTGTGCTCTGTGTCAGCAGCAGACAGACTATTCATTCCCAGGCCTGCAACAACTAAAATCCCAGAAATCTGGGATACAGGCAAGGAGGAAGTGTCACAGCATTGATCAATGTGTCTCTTGACAGATGATGAGATGAATGGCAGGCTTAGAAATACAGCAATAATACCAGACTGCGTGGGGCAATCAATGTGCAAGAACTTCTGTGCAGATGAACTTGAATCATAATTTGGGTTGGAAGGGACTTAGAGATCATCTAGTTCCAGCCCCCTGACATGGGCAGGGACACCTCACAGCTTTAGCCAGACAGGTCTTGAACACCTCCAGACATGGAGCATCCACAGCTTCTGTGGGCAGCCTGTTCCAGTGCCTCATCACCTTCACAGTAAAGAATTTCTTCCTGGATAAGTCCAGAGAAGGGACACTGTGAGGGTTGAGTTTGGAGCACAGGGCATTCAAGGGCAGGTGGGGGTCACTGGGCTGGTTCAGCCTGGGAAGGAGGAGGGGATGGAGAGAATTCTTTCCTTTCTACAAATGCCTGGTGTGAGGAAACAGAGAAAATGGACCCAAACACTTTCCAGTTGTGAACACCAACAGGATGATATGCACTAAACATGACCTGGAACATGGGAAATCACATCAGATATTAGGAAAAACCATGTGAGAGATCGGGCACTGAAACAGAGCCAAGAGAGTCTGTGAAGTTTCTGGCCCTGGAGAAACTAAAATTTGGCTTGACAAATCTCTGAGCAGCCTGATTTAACTGGACCTGCTTCAAGTAATCACATAAATTAATTCCAGAGATCCCTTCCAACCTTGTATCATATTTAGGACCATTAGCCATATATTAGTGTGACAATGCTTTACAGCAAATATCCCTACCTAAGACTGACCACTGCTGCCTGTCACCCACTTTAAAGCATCTTTCCCCACTGCCTTGTAACTTCCATTCACCTAGGAGACACATATAGTGACTTACAAGGTTCATTTTCTGCCATTTTGTGTGCAGCCCAAGATTGCTCTGTACTTTAGCCTTACCCTCACCTGCAGCTTTCCAAAAACTGGCTCTCCTTCTTTCTGTAACTAGACTTGCCATGTCACAGAGGAAAAAGGGAGTGGATGACTCATTATCTTTTTCTTACAGCTCAGTGGCAAGGCTCTGATGAAAAACAGATGCAGAAAACTTGCCAAAACACTTAACAAACCAAGTTGATCTTCCCTTGAAATCTTCCCTTCATTCCCCAGCAACAGCACACTTGGTTGTAAATTGTAGTGTCTTTCATGAGGCACTTTTGCACATTACTGCTTCATAAGGACTGCTCTGACTAGTTAAGTGATAGATCTCAAAGGCTTGGGGAAGCAGATGTGTGACCAGAAAACAGCATATAGCTCTTGTACTCCTAACTGGGTCATTTTGAAGCTAAGTGAGAACATTTCAATTTTTCTTTATTCCTCTCTCCTCCCCTCCCAATCCCCCCACCCTCCCGACCACCTCCCACGCCCGGCCACCAGTCCCCCTGGCCATTCCTTAAAAATCAAGGCTTTTATTTTGAAAGATGGTGGTTTGTTTCTTTTACAAATCTTGTGTCTCCTGTTGAAGTATTGAATATCTAAAATAGTTTAAATATCCCAAAGAATTGGTGTTTGCTGTATGTAGACTAGACAGTATTTTCCACTGGTGACTAAACAACTTTAATCCTCTAGGAGTCTCAATTACAGAAAAAAGGAAATAACAGCTAAAAGGCTAGAGTGTAAGTGGCATTGTGGTTCTGTGTGTGGCCACGGCATATAATTCCCATAATTTTTACAAAGTTGCACATTGTTTATAGCATCTAAGGCAACTTAATCCAACTGTATTTACAAGATAGGAGGCACACATGAAGGAAAAACACTCCCACCTTCCTTGTCCTTAGTGTGGGTGGATACAGATCANTTCCAACCTTGACTATTCTATGATTTCATGAAAATAATTTGGAATTAAAAATAGCTACATTTTAAAAATAAATATTCATTTCCCATTTGTTCTGTACACAAAATTGAATGGGTTTTTATGTGCTTTTAAAAGTCCAAATGTTACAATCCCATTTTTGCAAGTTTTCTTAATTATGCACATATATAAAAAAAATTGGTGGTACATTATTATTATTGTACTTTGTACATTATTATCATTATATGCTGTTAAATAAAGTGAAAGTTTTAAATTTAGATTATCATGCAGTAATTGCATTTTGATTATCATATTTAGGACCATTAGCCATATATTAGTGTGACAATGCTTTACAGCAAATATCCCTACCTAAGACTGACCACTGCTGCCTGTCACCCACTTTAAAGCATCTTTCCCCACTGCCTTGTAACTTCCATTCACCTAGGAGACACATATAGTGACTTACAAGGTTCATTTTCTGCCATTTTGTGTNCTGACCAGAAAACAGCATATAGCTCTTGTACTCCTAACTGGGTCATTTTGAAGCTAAGTGAGAACATTTCAATTTTTCTTTATTCCTCTCTCCTCCCCTCCCAATCCCCCCACCCTCCCGACCACCTCCCACGCCCGGCCACCAGTCCCCCTGGCCATTCCTTAAAAATCAAGGCTTTTATTTTGAAAGATGGTGGTTTGTTTCTTTTACAAATCTTGTGTCTCCTGTTGAAGTATTGAATATCTAAAATAGTTTAAATATCCCAAAGAATTGGTGTTTGCTGTATGTAGACTAGACAGTATTTTCCACTGGTGACTAAACAACTTTAATCCTCTAGGAGTCTCAATTACAGAAAAAAGGAAATAACAGCTAAAAGGCTAGAGTGTAAGTGGCATTGTGGTTCTGTGTGTGGCCACGGCATATAATTCCCATAATTTTTACAAAGTTGCACATTGTTTATAGCATCTAAGGCAACTTAATCCAACTGTATTTACAAGATAGGAGGCACACATGAAGGAAAAACACTCCCACCTTCCTTGTCCTTAGTGTGGGTGGATACAGATCATCGAGCAGTAGCAATAAATCAAACAGAGAGCTGCCATCACATTAACTTCTGTGTTTCTCCATGAGTAGAGTTATCCTGTGCGGATGGAGCTCTCGTATTTGTGGACGGAGTTACACCTTGCAGACATTTCTTTTGTCTTAGATTCCATATCATATTTTAGATATCGTAACTGCACTTAGGACAGAGATGAACTAATGGTTAGAGGACACCTAAGGCATGTGTGATTGGTGTGCAACGGTGTCCATGCATCTTTGTTCCTTGAAACCGTGTTTTGTTGTTCACTCTAAGGTTTTTTTAATTTGTTTTGTTTTTTGTGTGTGGGGGGGGGTGTGGTTTTTTTTTAACTTTCAGGTAAATGTCAAAAAAGTGGGTTTAGTTTTTTTAATATTTTCTCTTTACTTTTATAGCCAAAGATATTTATTACTATTCAGCTTCGAAGATGTTCTTAGCAATGAAGCTGCCCCAGAGAAAATAGATAAGAATTCTGCAAACTGCTGAAAGAGAAAGCACAACATGGGCAAATATGATGCAGAGGACAAACATTTATTTTCTGTTTGCTTATACCCTTGTGAATGTGCACGTGATTTCTGGTAGATTCCATTGTATATTGTGCTGGGTGCAGTTTCATGACCAACTTTTCAGTGATACTGAAAACTGAACTAAAGAGCTGCTTTCAAAACAAAGTGAAAGACTTCTAATGGAGCTAAAATCTGGGGGTTTTCCACTACGGAATAGAAGGGTCTTGGTTACAAAATTCAGGTGTGGAGTTTGTGTACCATAGGCCAGGTCTTTCACTTGCCTGCAGCAACCCCTGTCTGTGTTAGTGGGCGTATAAATATAAAGGGTTGTTTGCTCAGGCACTAAGAAGGAGATATTTTATGCATTTGAGTGTAGTCAAGATTTACAATTCTATCCCTTGGCATTGGAGGACTATGTTTGAGAATTACATTTGGTCCAGACAAGCTATTAGGTAAGTTTGTCACTACATGTTTTCCCTTGAGTCAGGTACAATACCAATACTGGGAAACATCCGTTAAAACACATAGTTTTTAATTCTCTGCTCTCCACCCACTGCTTGATAGCATTGTGGCCCTGTCTGGCCAGACAGTATGACTCAGCTCACTACCTTTCAGGGCAGAATTGCTGGGAGGGAAAACATTCTGCGCCAAGTGAGGCACCATTTCGTGTTTTTCCTTAAATTATGGAGCCTATTCCTGAATGAATGACCTTTATATGGTAAAAGTGTGGCCTGCTCTTCTGGCCCTGGGGTGTTCAAAAGCATCATTTTTAGGCATGTTTGGTATTAATGGAAGATTAGATTATTTTATCTTTAATAAATGATGAGTCTGAACACAGTGCGTGTTTACTTCCTGCTCATTCCTGAAAGGGGCATGAAAAAAAGGGATTAACCAGACAGACAGCTGTTCTAGCTGCCACTGCTTTCTATAATACTTCCTTTCCTGATACAGTGGCTCAGTACCTGATGGAAAATTCCTATTGCATGCAATCAGAAAGAGCCTTTCGGCTGTTTTATGTACCTGTTCCACCAAATCCAATAACCAGTTGCAGTCCTCTAAATTAGTAGTGGTCTTTAACAAATACCATCATCTACTGAATTCTATGAAATTGAAATTTGTGGGAAGTGTCTAGAAAGTGACTTGGTTCTGGTCCATTATATGAGATGGTTTTCAAGAGGTGTTACTCTCTGAGGATTCCCATCCCACAAAGGGGAATTAATTGAACATGGATGTCAGGCAGGAGGACCTGATTTCTGACCAGGACATTAAGCAGTACATGGAGGAGTGGGGTCTTCTCCTGCTCACTGTGTTCTGTATGGGGCTGCCAGCAGAGTCCTTCTCCCAGTGAAAACAGACTTTGTAAACTCTGTGTAAGTGGTGGGTTTGTTTACTCTTTGTAAACTGGCTGGGTTCTTCTGGAAAGAGAATTCTTTCTGATCCAAGAGATATGCAAACTGACTACTGGGAACAAGAAACAGCAGTAGCACTTCTTGACCAGTGGAGATCTCTCAAGGGAATAGATTCAGAGGCTGCCCAGCTGGGCTTTGTGCATGAAGCTGGAAGTCTGGTTTCTTCCAGAGCTGTGCAGGTGTCTCACATGCCCATCCTGTGGGCATGGATCAACAGAGAGCACGTATTAAAGGTGGGCCTTGATGGCACAAATGAGCACCAGAGTGACTCAGGGGGGTGTAAGACTCTTGACATTAGTGTTGTCTGAGGGTAAAGCTCTACGAAAAGATACATGTTAGGACTCCACTCAATTGAAAACATCAAGTGGAACCAATTCATCACATAAACTTATTCTGATGAAAGTGTATTTAATACAAGGTGCTGCAAATGAGATTTTTCTTTGTTTTCTTCAGTCACAATGCTATTTATTGTCTGTTTAGGTATGTCATTTCTTTTAAGTCTGTTGGGTCAGGGAAGCCTAGATAACTTCAATACTGACAAAGTTAAGTTACAAGGCAGGCACATTCTGATTAGGCCTCTTGAGGAAAGACTTTCTTTTCGTGTGTCAAAATTTTAAAATTTAATTTCCCCTCCCCCAAATACTCCAGGGCTTTCTGTTCAGAAGCAGAAACACAGCCTAGACTGAAGGAGTGGCTTATCTTTGCAGAATCACAGAATTACAGAAAGAGTAAAACTAGAAGGGACCATAGTGGGTCATCTGGTCCAACCTCTGCTCAAGCAGGATCATCCCAGAGCATTTGGCATAGGGTTGATTCCAGATGGTTCTTGAATATCTCCAGTGAGGGAGACTCCACACCCTCTCTGGACAATCTGTTCCAATGTGAGGTCACCTGCACAGTGAAGAAATTCTTCCTTATATTCAGGTTGAACTTTGTGCATCAGTTTCTGCCCATTGCCTCTTGTCCTTGCTTGCTGCCTGGCTCCATCTTCTTGACACCGTCTCTGCAGATACTTACAGACATTGATGAGGTTCCCTCTCAGTTGTCTCTTCTCAAGTCTGAACAGACCCAGCTCACTCAGCCTTTCTTCATAAGAAAGATGCTCCAGCCCCTTAAACTTCTTTGTGGCCCTGCAATGGACCTGCTCCTTGTCTGTTTTGAGCTTGAGAGCACAAAACTGGACAAAGAGTTCCAAACGCAGCCTTGCCAGGGCTGAGCAGAGGGGCAGGATCACCCCACTTGACCTGCTGGTGATGCTCTTCCCAATGTACTCAGGATCCCATTGCTCCCCAGGACACTCTGCTGGCTCATGGACAGCTTGTGGTTCACCAGGACCCCAGGTCCTCCTCCTCAGAGCTGCTCCCCAGCAGGTCACCCCAGCCTGTGCTGGCACCTGGAGTTGTTCCTCCCCAGGTGCAGAAGCCTGCAAATGCCTTTGTTGAATTTCAAATAGTTTTTCTCTGCCCAACTCTCCAGCCTGTCAAGGTCCCTCTGAAGGGCTGCAGAGCTGTTGGGGCTGTTGGCCACTCCTTCCAGCTCTGGGTCATCAGTGAAATTACTGAGGAGTCACTCTGGCCCTTCATCCAAGTCATTGATGGATAAGGCAAACAACCCTGGGCCCAGTATTGAACCTTGGAGGACAATACCGGTGACAGACCTCCAGCCTGACCCTGTGTCTCTGATTGTGACCCTCATTCAGCCAGTTCTTGTTGTCCACTCATCCAGTCCACACCTNCTTGCTGCCTGGCTCCATCTTCTTGACACCGTCTCTGCAGATACTTACAGACATTGATGAGGTTCCCTCTCAGTTGTCTCTTCTCAAGTCTGAACAGACCCAGCTCACTCAGCCTTTCTTCATAAGAAAGATGCTCCAGCCCCTTAAACTTCTTTGTGGCCCTGCAATGGACCTGCTCCTTGTCTGTTTTGAGCTTGAGAGCACAAAACTGGACAAAGAGTTCCAAACGCAGCCTTGCCAGGGCTGAGCAGAGGGGCAGGATCACCCCACTTGACCTGCTGGTGATGCTCTTCCCAATGTACTCAGGATCCCATTGCTCCCCAGGACACTCTGCTGGCTCATGGACAGCTTGTGGTTCACCAGGACCCCAGGTCCTCCTCCTCAGAGCTGCTCCCCAGCAGGTCACCCCAGCCTGTGCTGGCACCTGGAGTTGTTCCTCCCCAGGTGCAGAAGCCTGCAAATGCCTTTGTTGAATTTCAAATAGTTTTTCTCTGCCCAACTCTCCAGCCTGTCAAGGTCCCTCTGAAGGGCTGCAGAGCTGTTGGGGCTGTTGGCCACTCCTTCCAGCTCTGGGTCATCAGTGAAATTACTGAGGAGTCACTCTGGCCCTTCATCCAAGTCATTGATGGATAAGGCAAACAACCCTGGGCCCAGTATTGAACCTTGGAGGACAATACCGGTGACAGACCTCCAGCCTGACCCTGTGTCTCTGATTGTGACCCTCATTCAGCCAGTTCTTGTTGTCCACTCATCCAGTCCACACCTCCTGAGTTTGCCTATGAGGATGCTGTGAGAGCCAGTGTCGAAAGCCTTGCTGAAGTCAAGGTAGACAACATCCACTGCTCTTCCCTCGTCTATCCAGGTAGTTGTTTCATTGCAGGAGACAACCGGGTTGGTAAAGCATGATTAACCTTTATTGAATCCATGCTGACTACTCCTGATCATCTTACTGTCATCCATGGGGATAGAGATGACCTACAGAATGGGGCGCCAGCTCTCCCAGCACTTGAGATGCATTGCATTAGGGCCCATGGACCTGTAGATGTCGAGATTGCCGAGGTGTTCTCTTACCCAATGTTCCTTGACCAAGGGAAAGTCTTCCTTTCAACATTCCTCTACCCTGGTCTCCTGGGTGCGAGGTTCCTGGTGCCTGGTCATAGTGAAGACCAATGTAGAGAAGGTGTTCAGTAACTCTGCCTTCTCCGTGTCCTCTGTTACCAGGGTCCCTCTTCCATACAGTAACAAACCCACACTATCCCGAGTTTTCCTTTTGTTACTGGTGTATTTGAAGAAGCCCTTCTTGTTCTCCTTGATGTCCATGGCCAGATATAAGGCCTTGGCCTTCCTCATCTTACTTCTGCTTACTATGACATCCTTTCTGTGTTCATTCCAAGGGGCTTGACCCTGCTTCCATCACCTGCGTATTGCCTGTTTACACTTGAGTAATGACAGGAGTTCTTTATTCATCCATGACGGTATCTTGCCTCCTTTGTCTGACTTCTTGCTCATTGGGATGCATTGCTCTTGTCCCTTGCCTGAACAAAGAGGTGGTATATGATTTTCAGTAGGCAGTTTCTGTGACCTGGCTTTCTCCAGTTGCCTGTAAACTCCCAGTCACTAGGTAACTAGATAATTTAATCACTTGTTAACTAGGTAACAAGTGGTGAAAGGGTTTAAAAGTGGGGACCAGAAGGCAAGGATTTTCAAGTTGTCATGGTTTCACTCCAGCCAGCAACCAAGCACCAGACACAGCCACTTGCTACCTGCCCCACCAGTGGGACTGGGGAGAGAACTGTACGGATAAAAGCTGGAAAACTCATGGGTTGAGATCAATTCAGTTGCTACGGGAATGCAAAAGCTGCACACACAGAATCAGACAAAGAAGTCATTCCCTGATTCCCACAGGCAGGCAGGTGTTTGGCATCTCCAGGACAGCAGGGACCCTTCACGCCTCACAGTGACTTGGGAAGACAGATGCCATCACTCCAAACGTCCCCTCTTTCCTCCTTCTTGCACCCAGCTTGAAATACTGAGCAGGAT
>VZTZ01011810.1:4967-29767 GCA_013400955.1 Drymodes brunneopygia
TCTGGACAGGCTATTCTGCCCTGCTGGCAGGCCTGCCTTCTTTCCTCAGGCTTTATTTCTCTAATAGAAGAACTTTTTTGTTGGAAATTATCTAGTTTTTGCAATGACTAGGATAATCTGACCTGCTTTATACTGCCAAGAAATCCCTTTTCTCCATGAGCTAATGCAAGCCATTCCCATGAGACAGGCAGTATGTTATGATGTCCCTGTATTTTGTATGCTCTCTAAGAACATCAGAGCCTCATGGGAGCCTGTTCTAGTGTAACAAATTTTCTATCTTTCTAATTATTGAACCTTCTGCCATTGTGTCATAATTATCTTAGCTTCTCATAAAAGTATTTTGAATTGAGGGTACTATTTTGTTAAGCTGTTGGCTGATGTTTGGTGATTCTGTTCTTTTCCTGGTGCTTTCCAATTAAGTAATTTTCTCAATCTTCTTTGAATTTCCTCTTCCGTGATCTGCACTTCACTTTGATTAAGCACATCACTCCATTCACATAGTTTTTTTTAAATCTCCTTTGCCAGAGGATTACATCATGCCCTTCATTCTCATTTTTTCTTTCCAGAAGTCATCATGCTCAGTTCATTTGTCACCATATTCTTCTCATCTTTCTGCGTGACAGCTTGAAAGATTTCCTCTGGTCATCTCCACTTCACAGGTAATGGTGTAATTTGTATGTGTATTCCTTTAGTTCTCTTGTCTGTATCAATAAGTTCTCCTTCAACTCCAATTCCTGCTATGTTATGATATGATATTAAAGTTTTCTTTTTTTCTCTGTGATTGCATTAGTATTGATCTACTTTTCAGTTTCCCCTTATTCATGTCACCCCAAGTAAAGCTGCTGTCATTACAATGTTCCTGCAGATACAGTGGGACAAGTGCAAGGTGGGTATGAAGTGGAGCCAGACCTAAGATGTGTAATTTCATACACTGAAAAGCTTTGCAAGTGTAACCTGTGCAGTACCATGCTTTTTTAGATCTGCTTCTTCTTATGGTTACGTCTTTTAAAGTAACACTGTACTATTGGTATTTTTCATGATTCTTTAATACTTCCCTCAGGAATTGTCACCCCCTCAACCAGGTGAAATGCTTGTTGCATAAATGCATATAGAGAGCTATATTTCACATTAAAGTGAGCAATTAAGACACAGAATTCTCCAGTAGGTTCTGTTTTTCTCTCTCCTGCTGTTCAAATGGATGACACAGGAAAGAAACATTGCAAAATTCCTATGGCTTTCCGTTCACAACTTTGGAGTCACCTGGAAACTGAGGTTTTTCAGGGTGAACATCATCATTCTGTTGGAAAAAAGCTTTCGAATTTGAAGAATAAATGATGTAGTTCTTGGGTTTCCTCTCTTCTGGACATCAGATTTTTTTAAAATTTGAAAAAAATCAATATTTTCATTGGGCTTTGTTTCTGAATTAGGTAATATAATTTAGAATCTGTTAGAGTGAGTGGCTGACTGTGATTTAGGTCAGGATTGTCAACACATGTCAGGGAACCAGTTACTAAATGTATTAAGTTCTGATAAATTAGCCAGAGAGAGATCTCTGTGTGTTCTTTTAACACTGCAGGTTTCTTTGCTTTTTGATAAGTATTAGCCCTATTTGCATGATGGTAAAGGACCTACTTTACTTTTAAGTGGCCACTAACAAGTAAAATGTATTTTCTGAGACCTTGTGCCTTGATAAAAAACCTGTTCTTTCTGTGAAAATAAAGTGGCTGACTTGCTTACAATGTAGGGATATTAATTTGAATTTTAAATCTGCTTAGTGGAGAGAAGAATGTGTTTTGAAGCTGCAGTTTCTTAATTTGAAACTAGCTAGAGCATCTGTTCTTTTGCAGATAAAGGGCAAGTGAAGTCTGAATCAAAACTACATCAACCATTATTTTATCTCTGTGTTGTTGATATCCTTGCACGTATCCTCATCACTTCTGTCTAAACTATCGAGTATTGAAACTGACTTGGTGGGAAACATTTTATTCCAGCTTTAAGATTTAATTTGTTGCTTGCCATTTGTTTTGCTTTCTTTCTTCTTCCCGCTGACCTTATTCAGCTCCTTTGAAAATTTATATTGTGAAACACATAATTAGTTAGAAGTCACACTACAAAGTGGCACTTCTGCAAAGTACTAATACTTTGGAAGAAAACCCTGTTAACGCACTTATTTTCCCTTTTGCAGTGCTTCCTTCCTCTCTGCATTAGCTCAATCAATGGAGGCATACGAAAGTCATAGCAAGTACTGTGTTTAAAAGCTTCTGCTTTATGCAACCCAAGAAACACAGCATAAGAAAGCAGAACATCCCCATCACAGTAATATTTTGATCTTGTAGAGTCAGTACAAGCCTCCTCTATGAATTCTTGCCCATTACAATTAAGGAGTGCCTAAACTTTTTTTTCCTGAATGCTCTCTAAACACCCTTTCTTGGGATCTTTGCTGCATAAATGTAGTTTGGTTAGTGATGTCTAGACTAGATTTAATACTGCACAGATGCTAGCAATGAAGAAAACTTTGGCAGTACCCTTGTTATTCCCCTTAATAAATTCTCAGGATTTTTAATCACCATGCTGCTGATTTCTGTGTAGATAAAGTCATAGAAGTTAGCTAAATCTTTTACAGTCCCTGTATATACCCACTGGTTTCAAAGGCCTGGCATGAATAGTTCCACACCTAAAATATCAAGCTGAATTATTAGAACTAGTCTTGGCTGTGAAATCAGTTGTTAAATCGTCTATGAAATGCCATAAACTTTCTCTGTCAGTTCTTCCAGTGTAAAATTAAATGTCTAGTGCTTTCTGATCCTATGTGTATATTTATATAAATAGGTATATATATATGTGCACACACACGCACAAGGAGGTCCATCATGGTACCTAATGTTGTAGAGAGGGTGGTAAAGTTCTTAAATATTTAACACATGAATAAACATGGGATTCATCTCACTCTGTGATTGTCTTCCAAAACCTTAAGCATCTAGGATCTCCCAATAATTAAGAGAGAGTGAAAGCCTAAGTCTTGCCTGCCCTGGACACCTACCAGCAGATGAAATGAACTTCTCTAAGGTGTCTCCCCAGGGGTGACAGAGGTTACCAGATTAAACTATAATTCCTAATTTTAGAAGCTATGCTTGATTCATGGTCATATTTTAAATGGAAATCTCTATCATAGCTGTAAGCAGAAAGTACTGATTTTTACTTTTGCATGAACCTGGCATCACCAGAGATGATGATATACCAGGATACAGCCCAATAAGTAATTTCTAAATGCATAGATTTTATAAACTTGGAGAGAAAAAAAAATTTTTTTACAAACCGAATTGAAAGGAAAGAAATGCACCCAGTGAAGTTCATCTTTTCTTCTGTTCTTTGTCTTTCTGTTTTGATGCTTTCTGGGGTGTGAGAAATCTTGCTAAATATTTTATTTTTAATAACATTTAATTTCATGGTGATGAAATCCCCAAGTATACTGCCAAATCTAGAAGAGGAAGCAAGTCTGTTCTCTACACCATTTTACCATCTTTTCCCAATAAAGCCCAAGGCTCCTACAGGGTTTCCAGTCTCAAAAATTCCCAAGGGATCTGTGGCAGCTGTGTTCAGCAACTGCTGGTGATATCTGGGTGCTGGAAAATGCTCACACAGAGGAGCTTTAAGAATAAAAGAAACTCCTGTCCAGACTGGGTGTTGCCTGCTCTTTACTACCTGAGACTCTTACCTAGCTTTGCTCTGCATTGTGTTTTATGTCCATCTTTACACAGAATCAGTAGGAAATCCTGACTGGGGCACTCTGAGACTGAGGTGGCTGTTAGTGACCAGCTGTGGGTGTAAAATGAGTCTGTCATATTAAACCACCTCTGTGCCACAGAGAGTATGGAGAAGCTGTGGCTCTCCGTTGGATTACCACTTGGATCTTCAAGTATTCTTTTATTCAGAAAAGCGTGGTTAAAATTTTGCAAACCAAGTGTGGCATGTAGGCACTCACCTTCCACTGAGATTGGAACAGATCCACTGCATTACTAGGCAAGTGCCAGATTTCGACCTCTTTATGTGTTACTCTGGAGAAAAAGAGCTATTAGACTAATGATTAGCATATTTTGACCAAGCTGTGCAAGAAAAAACTTCCTTTTGTTTCCAAAATCTTGCGTTGGTGCTGAACATACTTGGACGTTTGAATAAAATTCATAAACAATAGGTAATGAGAAAGAAAAAGACTGTGACTAACTGAAATGATCCCAAGCCGTGTCTGCAATTGCGGCACTATTTGCCAGTTTAAATAGTGATGGTTTTGTCACTTCACTTAAAAGTGAATTTATAACCACTGGGTTCAGTCCTGCGTATTCTAAAATCTTTGCAGTGAAATAATTGAAAAATATTCTGCCCATGTGTACTGAAGTGTATTCTCTTTGCTTGCCTAAAGGTCCTTCTCTGCTGCCTGCACTGGATAAATAGTAGAATTTGAGGATCTGTTTATCATAGGAAAAGGCATTGTATGAGAGAACAGGATGGTAACCTTTGCTGTTCTGCAACACTACACACATTTCTGATCACCATGCTTCTATATATGTTATTTGGTGGGAGATCTGAGAAAAGCAATTACCATGATGAGAGCCCAAGAGCCAAAGAGTGGCTTCCTAGAGAAGCTGAAGAGCCACATGTATATACATAAATTATTGACTTGAACAAGCCATTAATGGCTACTGGCACCGATGGAAGTTTTCTGATATTTAATTTCTGATTAACACAAAAGTGACAGAACATTTCAGGATAAAGTAAAGTTTAAATCTTTTGGGATGAGAAAATGTTGTGTAAGAGATGGTATATTAGGTCTATTGAAGTTATCATCGTCACTGTATTATTTTCCTAGATTTATTCGTGTTTTTCACCTCGCTGCTAGAAATTTGCTTTAATAATAATAATAAGAAGAAATGCAGTCAAAGTAATAAGAAAAAGCTCTCAATTTTGAGAGAAAAATCTTCCTGACTGGCAATTTTGATGAACTCTCAGAAAAGTAGTAAATCCCTGTCTCTTGGGACCATAGTAGGAAAGTGGAAAGATGTAAGCAAATACACAATAGCACTTTTAGATTGATAAAGAACAGACCTAAATTTGATCAGGTTTATTTATCTTAAATTGCAACAATAATCAAAACCTTTAACTTTTAAAAAATACATTGCCCCTTGATGCATGCATAATTCAAAAGACACTGGAAAAGCCAAGCAAAAGGAATAAGAAAAAATTAAAAATTAAAAAATAAGCTACTGTGTTGAGGCACCCCTTCTTCTCTTTTTTCTTCTGAAAGCTGTGCTGCAGAAGAAGGAATGAAGTGAATATCATTCGAGTTCATTCTGGAGTATAAGCACCTTCACCAGGGCTGGCATGCACTTGCCTTGCTTTACCTGCTAGCACAGGACAACAAAATTTTATTACCCCTTTAAACATTTTCAGCATGACTGCAAAGAGCCAGGCATAAGATGCAGCCTCTCAGGAGCTCATTCCTAGAAAGTGTGGGACAGTGCTTGATGCTACCAGGCTTGGGATTGACACCCACAGAGTGATGATGCTGGGGTGCTTGGACCATGCATGCTGCTACTCTCCTTTTTGCCCAAGGAACAAATTTTCCTTCCCGTCCTGTCCTCCTGACTGCAGACACGTGTTTGAATCCTGCCAGTTGTTCAGAACAGTGGGTTTGAATTATTTTTCTGCTCTGGCTCTAGTGATGAAATACAGGGCTGCTTGACAGAAACCCTTGGACAGCACCGGCTGTGTAATTTATACACATTGCTGCCACACTTTTTGTTCCTTCCTTCCTTTTTCCTCTCCTGCGCCTACATTTCTCTGCCCCAATCTTTTCCTAGATAAACAATCAATTCCTAACGACTTTCTCCCAGTTTGTGCCAGTTTTGGGATATGGATACCCATAATTGTTATTTCTGTTACCATTCCTTAGGTAATCTTATTCTTATGTGTTCTTACTGCTCTGGTCATGCAGACACTGTTGACCTTGCAAGACTTGACTACCCAGAGGTCCCCAGTGCTCCTCTCCAGTTATCTGTGAAGTTTGACACATGCCTGCTCCTTAACTACCTGTGAAATTCAGACCTGTTCTACAGTGCTCTCTGTACCTTTTGATAGCACCTCACTCTGTTATCTACCACATCCAAGGACTTCTCAGGTCAGTTCATCCAGTGGGTTTTCATGCCCTGTCCAGCTTAGCCTCAGTGGAGTTAAGTCCAGTAGCCCTGGCACCTGCCTACAGCCCACTCAATCTCTGCTTTTTCTGCCTTTCTCTTATTTTACTTCGCTTGGCATACTATTACTCGTTCTGAGGTTTGTTCCTTTCCCCACTTTTCAGCTTTCTTCCACTTAAAAAAAAATGTCTATAAATAACCATAACCAAAACTTTAAAAGAGCTGTGTATTGTGGTCTTAATCTACATCTGGCTGTAATTGCTGAAAGAAATAATGAGTCAGAGTCTGGAGTGCCCTGCATGAGCTCTGATGTCATGTGTGATTTCATATAACAGTATTATAAAGGAAAATGTGTAATAGGCTAAATTTCCCTGGCTTAGTAAAGAAATCTACGACCTTCACTAATGCACTGTTATTCTGACTCACTCAGTAGAACAGTCCCAGCTCTAAAAGACAAAACACTGAACCAGATCCCTGATGAATGCAAGAACAGAAAAATTGAGACTTTGGTATATTTGAATGAATAAAACTGCTAGTGTGAACATACCTTAGATCAAGATGTTTAATATGTTGCTAGTGTCCTTACCAGAGTTTACTTCTGTAGGACTATTACAGATAAGTCTAGTCTCAGATTCCCCCAAAGACCTGTAGCTCCTTAGGTCTCCCCAAATCAAAATTTCTAGTACTCTTAAAACCTGAGATCAGTGCCTCTGAAAAACTGGGTCAGCCCTCATTCATAAGTTGCTGTTTCACAGAGCATCACATACATTAAAAGTAGCTCAGCTTTTGTAAAAAGAATCTCCAAGTCTTTTTATGTTCATAAGAAAATAATAGACAGAGATTTAACTGCTTACACATACCATTCCTTTTCCCTCCCCTAGAGAGAAGGAATGTCATGGTTGGTGAGAGTTAATGCTTGCAAAATTGCACTATTTCATATAATCTCTGTTAATGTTGCCAAATGTATTTTAAATTTTAAAGGCTTCTTTTGTAAAATAACACAGACCTTCTGCTTCCTTCTATTAAAACTCCAAACCGAATATATGTGTGTGTGTGTTTATATGTACATGCCATCTTTTAATCAACAACGAAAACCTGCCTTCAGGGCAACACAGGCATTTCTGAAGCAGACAAGACATGGATTGTGCCCTTAATACTAGATATCATTTGCCAGTTGGGTGAGCTTTAACACACACCATGACTTGAGGACAAATTTTGCACTTTTATTGGCCTCAACTGCAAAATGTGTTTCTGCTGTATAGCTGACTTCCAATTTACACAGTACTGATGTGTTTTCCTTATGATAAAATCCCAGTGCAGTAGAAATGACTGGTGTTTCATTTCTGCTTTCCGTTCCCCATGTTTTCTCCAATTCTTATCAGTGCTGATTGACACTATTCAATATTTTTTATACTTTCACTGTGATAAAGATCTCTGCCTTTCCTATTACCACATCTGGTCTTCTCACATATATTCCAATTCCATTAATAGTAACATTTGAAAAATTTGGTAATGCTTTTTCATTTCTTATTTTCTCTATCTTTGTGTCTTATGAAGATAACACTCCTCTCTTACTTGCTGCACATTACTGCCAACTTTCTAATGTAGTAATTTATAGTCCTCTCCAGACAGTTAGATGCATCAACTGAAATGTGATTTACAGTTAATAAGGCCAGGCCACATGTTTTATTGTCTGAATTCACATTTTTCCTGTCATCTGTCTTCTGTCTTTGTATTGGCACATCTTATGCAAATCACCTTCTTAAAGCAGTCATAGTTAAAACTTCAGCCTTTTCTGTCCTTCCTCCTTTGTCAGGTCAATTGTAATTTTCCAATGTATTCAATGAGATGTCATAAAGGACACCTCATGTGGGATTTTTTCATCTCTTTCTGCTTGGATATCTCTTCCTGTTGTCTAATGACCTATTGACAGAAGTAGTATATTCTTCAGATAGTTTTGGTTTTGGTCCAGTAAGTCCTTCTCTCATGGTTTCCTGTCATTACTCATTGTATTCACTGACATCCTTCACTGATCTCATCTTTTCTTCTGTACATTTCATGCCAACTTAAAGTCACTTCAGGTCAGAGTTCATACAGTGCTAACTTCCTCCTGCTGCTCCTGTCAGATTCCCTTAAATCTACTTTTCATCAAGTCACTAATCCCAGGCATATGAGCTAATTGGGTGGTGTGTTACAGAGCCTTAAATATGCCAGAGCATTACTGATTTTTGCTTGAAAATATTCTTTGTTTTCTTTGTTTGCTTGTCATAATTCTCCTCCCTTAATCTCCTGTATAAAGCTGCCTACATCTGCACTCTTGTATAGCCCATGCCATTTCCTGTGGCATTTGTACAATTCCTTTTGCTATCACAAGGCACTGTTAAACCTAAATACTAACACTCAAATCTCAGAATGTTTTCACTGAGGAATTAATATAAAGAAAAACTTGCATATTTTCAATCCCTATAAAACGTGGATTTTTTTTTCTTTTAATTTTCCAATTACTTTTCCAAAACATTTCAGTATTTGCAACTCAAAAAAAATAGCAGTTTTCTCTTTATACTCATCTGTGATTTGCACTTTATTTTGATCAGCTACACCATATTATTAGGACTTTGTTTTTAATATCCATTTCTCAAAGAAGTCTTTGTTTCCCTTCAATCAAGAAACCAAGCATTCTTTTTCTTCAGTAATTGTATTCTTCTTATCTTTGTTTCAGTCACCTGTTCAATTTTCTCTTTTCATTTACAAACATTTTTATTTTAGTGGAAGCATCATCATTATAGACAAAGATAATAACAACATGAAAAGTTGTCCCACATTTAGCAGCAATAAAAATAATGTTATTGACTTTACATGTGCCCTTCTTCAAAATAAGTTCCATTCTTTAAATTTAATTTTGACATGGAAATTCTGTGGCAAGAAAACCACATATTGATTTTTAATTGGGAATGATGGTGACTCCTCAAGTTGGTTAAAATGTTCAAGTTTATATGGAACATGTCTTCTGTCATATTTTTTGTGGACACAGCAAATCCACATCAAAGGTGATCTTTTCTACTGGTCCTGCTTAAAATTCAAGGATTTCTTTCTCTAAGTAAAGGCTTTTGAGAATCTTTCAGGCCCTGGGTGTTGGAAAATTTTTTTTTTTTTTATTGGCTGGTCTCACAGCAGCCAAAGAAAAGGATGGGTTGGCATCCTACTGCATTAGTACACAAAAAGCCAACATGACCTGTTCACACGCCTGGCTGCCTTTGCTTGCTGCAGAAAGCCTGGCAAGGAGCCCTAGATAAAGTTACCATCTGCTGGGCTTTTGCATTTTCTCAGCGAGGCTCCTACCCCCCATAGTTAAGTCTCTATAGAGAAACCAGGGTTGGACAGCACCATGCTTTGGGTTTCCACGTCAGTGTCATAAAACAAGACCACTGACGGCACAGAAAGGAATTGAGATTTTGGCAACCGAGTGAGGGTTCATGATGCTTGGCACCAAAGCATGTGATGAGGGTCACATAATTCAACATAAGACCTCTTAGTAATGTAGCAACTGGCACAGAATTTGCTGACCGCTTGTTAGTAATTGAACAATCCCAAACTGTCTGACCAAAACCCTACCCTACCCTCAGCTGCTTGTCCCACATGACTAATGGCAACTGTTTCTGAAAGGGGTCCAGGAATGTCTTTGTAGTGCCTTTACTTTTCCACAGCTTTTGCCAAGTGACTATGTACCAAAAACCCTGAAACTCTGAGCCAAAATCTCTCCCTCCTGGTACATCTTCCATAAACATGTCCTCTGTTGGATTTCAAATACAGCTGACACTGAAATATGCCAGAAAAAGACGCTTGAACAGAAGGATTCATTGATTAGAAATTCTCTTAACATCTTTAAAATATATAGCTTCTTCACTGTTACCACTAGTACAAGTAACATTGGGAGGAAGGGAAAAATGCAAACTGCTTACACAAACAAGAGGTCATAGTCTCTAAAGTCAATTATGATTAAAAAAATATAAAAAAAAAGAGACTTCCTGGTGTCTGTTCATATATTTCTTTAAGTTTCCAGAGGAATTTGAGGGACAGAGACCAGTCATTTTATTCTGACATTTTATTCTGATATTTTTAGAGGTGGCATTCTCTAAAAATTTATTTTTCAAATGTTTTTATTTGGAAATTTGTATTTAATTTTGACAAATAAGAAAAAGGTCAGTAATTTTACAAAATCAGATACTAGTGAAAGGGAAGCCACAGCAAAGGTACATTTTCTGAATAGATATCTGTCTTGTTGCTGTCACATATTGTGAACGTTAATATCGGGAGGTTTATATCAGGGGAGCAATATTATCCTTTGGTCAGCAATGCCCTGAACCACTACTGTCTGAAGAACATGTCAAATAAGATCCTTGACTAATTTAATAAGAATTTTAGTCCTCAAATATTGTTTGAGCACAAGCTTTATTCATAATCTGAGTTTTAATGATAATCTTTGCAGCACAATTCAGAGACTTCACTTAAGAAAAACTTTCCTTTCTTTCTTCTGTGGTACGGTCACATCTACTACTTAAACCAAAGGGAAAAGAAATATTTAAAATACCTCCTTCAACATAACAGAAATCAATGTATTTTGGCCCTTTTCTGTCCCTGAAGCTGCAGGAAGGTGTCCATGGAAGTCACTAAAAAGCCCTGCAATAGACTTTCTAGTTATTTCCTACACACTTAATGTGTCAATCAAGCTGGTGAAGTCCTTTCATTTGCTTTTCCTCTCTCTCTCTACGGAAACACTGCCATTTTCTCATTAACTCTCTTGATTTATTCTTTGCTTGGGAATTTGACCTCTAAGTAACTTTGACTTTTAACAAGCACTTTTATGCCACTATATATCCTTTCTCCCTACAGATGTCAAGATAAAATCTTGGCCATTTCAGGTGGGACATTGGAATAGGTGGAAGCAAGCAATTTTCTGTTTTATAGTTAGTGGTATGCCTTTCTCATAATTCCTCTCTTTGGTTTGTTTACCTGCCACTTAAATACGTATCACTGTTCTATTTGCTAAAATATGAACTTTAACCTTTGTCTCCTCAGCCTTCATTTTTATTCTAAAACAAACAGCAAGATTCAGCAGCAACCAAACAGTTATGCTCCTCTCCATGCCTCACTCCTATCTCCTCTCTTAAATCTCCTACCTGGCTATATCAGAGAGCATTTCTTCAGCTCAGTTCCTGGGGGAGAATCCAGAACTGTGAGTTAGGAGGGAAGATATCTCCTACAGTTTAGGAGAAAAGGCAAGGATGTCAGGATGGGATTGAAAATGACCAACGGAGTGATGCATCCAGTGCAAGTCAATGGGAAATATTGAGAATGGTGAGTTTTCTGATTTCTTCCTATTTTTAGGTCTGTGACTCTAGATAGGGACTTAGCAGCATAACCTTGCAACGCTTTGTGGTAACAGACCCAAGTAATGGCTCTTCCCATGAACTCAGCAGTCTTTTTTTTTTTTTTTTAACAGATGCATCACCTATTTTCTGTAGTATAGTTATTATGGACATTCTGAAAAACAGAAGAAAATTCAGTATAGTCAGGCTGCTGCAAGTTCCTTTATTGCATTTTGAATAGTTTTCTTAATCCTCTGTCTGGATCTATCCTTAAGGCAGGTCACTATTATAAGACTATATGTGTTTTAATCGTGATTTTATTGGTGAGAAGATTGGAATTAAATTAGCTATCTATGACATTTGACTGAAATTTTCTTGCCTATTTGAGCTGGAAAATGTAATTTGTATTTATTTAAATAAGCTATGTTTAGCATTAATAATCAATATATTTCTGCAACATGTGAACTATAGCTTGCATCAGAAAGGCTGTGAAGAGAAAAGGAGGAAAGATCAAACAGTTATACCGAAGTTTGTCTATTAGAGTTCAAAGAGCAAGATAATATTCCCATGCAACTACTCAGGCAATATATCTGGGGTCTTAGAAGTGTGCTGCATTTTTATGAATGCTCTCATTTCAAAGCTTGGATTTTCATTGACAACATCTTGTGTAACCATTAGGCAGGTGTTAAGAGGTACACATACCGTGAGACTGCAGGGGAAAATGTCCTAAAAATATCACTAGTGGGCTAAACACTTTTCCCTGATCTCTGTATACCCTCTCCCATTCAATTTCTGGCACATAAAGTAAAATATAAACTGCAAGGAAGAATGCAGTTTTGCAACAGGCATTTTTCAGAATGACTGAAACTGCCAATTGCTCTCTTCGAATAAAAATGGATACAGACAAGAACCAACACTGGGATAAGCTTCCACCTCTGGTAGCAGGATGAAGGGAGAAGCAAGTCCAAACCATAAGATGATGACATTAAAAAAGACAATAAATAAAACCCAATTAATTTATCTTGACACAATTAACTCCAGTAAGGTAAGTTTGAACAAAGTTGGACATACCAGAATTTTAGCTGATCAGCTGCTTTAGTAGCTCTCTTCATCTCTTTTCTCTTTTGAGTACAACCATTCCATCTGTGGCCTCAGATTCCCTTCCAGTTGTAACCTTCAAGGTTAGCCTCCCTCTTTGTCATCCTCCCCTACAACTCTTTTTCCACACAGACTTTCTGACTATGGTATTGAAATAATAGTAGTAGTGCCTCCAAAACACATTCCAGAAACATACAAACCAGGAAATGTACTCCGGGGCTGCTTCTCTGGTGTTTTGTCTGTATCTTGTCTCTTCCTCCAGGATCTGCTCTTTTTGCTTATGACAGGTCCATGACTGTGTCTGCTCTTAAAGTGATGGGAATCCAGCGCTGGCTGCCAATGGCTGTCAGACCTCAGACCCAGGAACAGATCATTGTACTTGGGCTCTTTGCCAATGTTTATAATTAATAATATTAGTTAGAGAACTAGTTGCGAGTTCTTTAGGTTTTTGCACTATAGTTTGATCTAGGAAGACCAGCTCTGCTGATTTTAGACATTTAGACATTAAACTCTAAGATTTGCATTATTGTTTGTCAGAATGAACTAAAACCTCATGATAATTTAAAAAACCCCAAAGAACCAGACATCTGTCCTGCTTTTTCTTTTAAAGGGCTTCCAATCTCTCATCTAAATGGTTTCTTCTGTTATGTTGCCATGTGTGGTTGAAAGGCCAATAATTTGACTAAAATCTATGTAGTTATCACTCAAATTGAATCTGCAAAAAGAACCTGAAATTTTCCAAATATAACCCTATTAAGACTATTTTATTGATTAGAGGCAGTATTTTGTTCTAACTATCCACTTGCCTGCTTCCCAAAGCAGAAGACTGCCATGTTGCTGTGCTCACACAAGGAATGACTGTCAAGACTGTAGATTGGAATGCATTCTGTTCAGTTCATACATGTATAATTTACAGTTGTCATTTTATTTTTCGTCAACAGCTGCATGGTATGTCACTTTCTCTCTCCTTTGCCCAAGTCTTTCTTTTGGTGAAGAGCATGCCTCTGCTGATAAAGTGCATGTTGCTTCTCCAATATTTTAGACCTCAAGCACACAAGACACATTAAATTTTATCAGTGTCATCTAATCAAGATATAGGCAGAGAGCTAATGGATTGGAGATTAAAATTAAAGATTTCCAGTGCATGTGCGTTTGTATATTTTTTTTGCTTATATTTCCAGTATTTAGTAGGTTGGAGAGAAATTCTAAACATCTGATATTTCTTTCAAGATAATTGAGAAAAAAAATGAAGAATGAAATGTAAGGGTGTGCCATTGACCTTTCCATCTTTGTTTTTTTTTGTCCTTTTTTTTGTTTGTTCGTTTTTTCTTAATCATTCCAAAAATCTACTCACATAAATTCTTTTGGTTCAGAAGTTTCAGCTGTTGACTGCTATGAAAATGAACACTTCATAGGTAGGCAATGAATCACTTAAATTTTCAAATTGAGAGTGACTCTCCAAATAGGTACTGATGAGCAATCTGAGCAGCACAGGTTCTGAAATCATCACTCTTGCTCAGTTGTACCTCACTTTACAAACAAGCATTTGAAAGAGTGAGGCTGCTTATGGAGTAAGGGTCAATTTTGCAGCAATGAGTTTATCATCATTTACTTTCATCATGGGTTTTAGAGAGTGCTTTATGTCTTCCAAGTAATGCTATTTTCGATCCCACAGAACCGATGAAAAAATATAGCCTCTGTCAGTATTTGGAAGACACCCTCAGTACTTACTGACTTCAGAAGAAGATACATGTTATTTCATGTTGACATTTGGTTTTCACCAAAAACGTAGGAAATGTTTTGAAAAATTTTGGTCATGAAGCAAAAAGCACGTTATTCCCATTCCTCCACTTTAATGTAATTTTCTTCTTCGCCACATCCAGTACTGTCTCAGAAGCACACCCTTAGCAAATTTTCAAAGCAGTGTGGCAGTTTCTGAATCCTCATTCATAACTCAGTCTTAGAGACAGAATTACGTGTAACTTTCATGTAAAATATTGCTTGTGTCTTTTATGTCAACAGAGACACGACAGCGATAATAAATAGGATGCAATGCAGATAAAATTAACTAAATTATTTAAAAAGTCACATGTTGGCTATACAATGCCTGATTGCATTTCCCAGAGAGCTCCCCACGTAAACTTGAATTTTGGCTCCTATCTGCTGCCCAGCAGGTGCTAAGCTCTCTGATCTAAGCTCAGCAGTGTATCACTGATAAACAATATGCAGACTGAAGGAATCCATGTGTATGTCATAGCCATCTAAATATGTGCTATGCCAAAGTTAATAAGTTATTCTTAAGTGTACAAACCTCTTGAAAATATTCTTCTTTTCTCAAGGAAATTGTCATTTATGTTTATTTCCCATGTAAAACCAGAACCCCTTCAAGCAGACTGGACAACCTTTTCACCACAAGCATAATGGCATCTGGACTGCTGGAGAGAGTGTATTTGCTCAGTCCTTTTTCTTTTTGAAGTATATGTATATATATCACATTCTGGTAAAGGTGATGTCTGAACTGAAACATTTACAAGTTTCAAAAAACTAGAAGCTCATTCATTATAAGGAAAAATTATGGTTATCAGAAGTTACTTCAATATTTCACCTGCGATTATCACAAATCACAAGAGGGAAATTGAAAAGCTTTGCCTGCTGTTGAATGAATCAAATTTCCTTTCTCTGAAAGTGAAATCTTATACACCAATGCCTAGTTGATCATGAATAAAAGACATTGAAAATCTGAAATAGGATCTCAAACTTAGAACATTATGTAGTAGCTTTTATGTTTAGTTCAGAGCACAGAACAATGTAGCTGAAAGAACACAGCTTTTCAGAATTTAAAATGATGCAATATTTATGTTCAATTGATAATTTGAAGTTATTTGTACACAAACTTCTGTGTCTAAATGACAGCTCCAACAAGTTTGTGTCAACCTATCAAATGATGAGCTATGTAATGGAATTATACATTTGTCCTTGATGATAGAAATAATCTTCAATTTGGGCACGTAACCATGTGCTCAGTTGATTCAGGACATGGAACTGTCCCAGCAGGGCTCCAGGCTGGCTTAAATCTATTTATTTTAAACAAACTACCATGTTTCTCCTAATATTCTCTATTGCCTTGGTTGAAGAACATCACATCTCTCCTCAGCAAACAGAAGTGACAAAGTTGGAAAAACCCTTCCTCTTCCACTGTGCAGAGAGCTCTACCTGCAAGGAGAGAGCAGAGTAATGCCTTAGGGCAGAGCATTGCCCTCGTAACTGATTTTAAACCATGGTTAACTTCAAATGCAAAATTTAGCTTTGCAAAGAAAACCAGATGGGAGTAGGTGGTGAAGAGCCTCACAGGTTATTCTAATTGAGAATCTCAAGGGTTTTTAGCTTTGCTGAAACTCAGATGTGATCCTGGTATAAACCAGGAGAATCACTTAGTTAAAAAGGGTAATACTGACTTCTCCAGATGAAAATCTGATCTGTAATGTATTTCCTGTCTTGTCTTTCTCAAAGTTTATTGAACTCATCAACACTCAGAGAACTAGAGAAGAATAACTAGAAACCTTTTCTGCCTCCACTTTTAATTAAACAGAAAAAAGCTAAAAGTTTTCTTTTTCATGGTGTTATGGTCTGAGAAATGTCCTGCTGGGAATCTGCCCTACAGCTTGATAGTACAAACTTTGGATTTTTAAAACCAGCTGGAATATGTGGCCTTGCAACTGACCTATCTGTTTGAAGTGTGTGCATATTAGTTGAGGCGAAACTTTTGTTCACAGCGAATTAACACAGCTCAGAGAGAAATCTCATGCTGTTTTACCAACCCAGGACAGCATACTGATGGGAAAGTTACCTTTTCCTGAAAGCTAATGTCTGTCTTTCAGCTTATTGCTATCATATTTCATATTGTTATTCTTGCAAATTAACGGATTTCTTTTTCTTTTATAGGATTTTTACAGACCTATGAGCTCGATTGCATCTTTATATTTATCACAGATTTTATTGAAAAACGGTTTGTGACATTGGTTCATATTAAATGTATAATTTGAAGTGATTCTTGTGTTCATGAATGACTATCATCCATATAGATGATGTCAGCCTTAAGTATAATGGACCCTAACACTGGATCAGGAAATAACAACAGTGCAAGGACAAAAGATGCAAAACGTTCTTGTGCATCTCTCCAGCAATGTGGTGAAATGAATGATTAGAGTCAAAAGTGCCTCATGGACCGTGGATCTCTTAAGAACATTGGTTATGCAGCCTTGACTGGCATCTTTTTGTGCTCTCTCCCTCTCTTCAAGAAAACATTGCTTTGCTGATGGAAAGCAACAGTTCGCAGCTCACCTTGGTGTGGTGTATCCTCTGCTGACATGGGGTTGCTGTCTCATGCACCCCCTAGTTCCTGGAAAGCTGATCTCTCCAGGACTTGACTAGGACTGGAAAATCACTGCTTCTCTCCAGGAGTATCTGTGTAGTTTATTGCCCAACAAAGCAACAGATCTGCTTTTGGTGTACCCTCATTCTGCATCAGAATTGGTCACAAGCAATTCTGTCCTGCTCCATCAGGGAGAAGCTGTAGACCAAGTACCAGTGCACAGCCAAGGCTGGCAGCCAGGGCACAGCTAATTCCTGCTGTGATGTCTTTGCCTTGTGACACCTGTACATAGAAAGGAGCCAGCAAACACCTCTCAATTGCTCTCATCCTCAGTTACAATATCCCAGTCACCTATAGTAAAGTGGACCACATAAACTGGGAACAACTACATCTTCTGGAGAATCAGTTATGGAAAAAAAAATTGATTTTGCAGTAAGTACGAATGATTTTATTTGAGAAATACAGTGTAGCAATGATAAATGTAGTTGCCTGTAAACAAATTGTTCAACTGAACTAATGGTTTTAGTTATTGTTATGGCGTTAAGTTTGGTAAATACTGAAATTACAAAAGTAATCTGACAAGTCAGCAAAAGGTTCCTTTTATTTACAGTGATCTAAACCAAAAACATCTGCTGCTACTGTTCTTGTTCTTTATATGTTCTCTTCTGTGCAGCACATTTTTTTTTTGCTTTTTACTGAAGCACAGCCTGTGCTGAAGACCATAAAACAACAATTTAATTGCTGTGTTGATGCTTTCTTGGATCCCACTGACTTTCTTGGGCAGCCTATGAGCCCCATCAGAATTTAGAAATTTGGCACACCATAGTTGTGTGAAATGCTTGGGGACAGGAGAAGGACAGGAAGAAAATGTGAAGCTGATGAAACAGAGAAGAATCAACTCACCAGCTTGAAGGCAAAATAAATATACTAAATGACAAAAAGTGCTTTCTAAATAGTTTGAACTAATGCAAATGACAGACAAATAAACAAACTTTAGTGTTGATAAATGCCAAGGAAGGAATAATTTTTTTGTAGGAAACCTCTACAAAGTGGGGTAAGTGTACTGAATGGGGGAGATCTCCATTCCTCCACCCTTGCCTTGGATTCTTAGCTGATTCTGTTCTACAACCAACAGACAGCACCTCAGGTGAGAAGAGAGAACAGGGAAAATTAATTTCTATTGTAACTGTAAGAAATTCAAGACTGAGCTTCCAGAGAGATTACTGCTTTTCAGAGGTGGTTGAAGCTACTTGGCTTGCAGCCCTCATACCTTATACGATCCAGGGAGCTGCAGTTGCATAAAACCTAAAAACACACTGCCAGTCGTATGGTTTCATTACAGCTTGGGTTTGCTAGCTACTTCTCTCCCTTTTTTCTCTTTTTTTCTCAAAAACTTTTATTTAGCATTTCCTGTACTTGGAATGATGGATAATGACACGCAGGATATCAGTGTGTTAAATCTGTTTGCTAAATTATTACAAATTTTTTTAAAACTCTGCACTATTTACCAGTATTCTTAGATTACATGTACAGCTCCTGATATGGGCAATGTATTTTGTTCTCTCTTTGAGTTTGTTTTTTGTGAAAATGGAAAGAATTTAAAAAATGTTTGGAATTACATTATTTGATTAATGTAGGATTAGTACATTTTCAGATCCACTGCTTTAATGTACTGCTAAATTATAAAAGCAAAAGATGTATTTCCAATAAACTGCTAGTATAGACCATCCATGTATCACTGGTTTTACTCAAGAGTATAAAAATCATCAGATGTGTAAGCATCCTGATAAGAAAGGACCATAAGAGAGTTAAGATTCCTGAGGAATTTCATTTAGAGAAAAGAGTTCAGATCTTGTGTTGACACTTGCTTTTCTAAATGGACGTCTCTCTTCTTAGAATAAAAAGAGAAAATACATTAGCTGAATAAAATCCTAGTCACATAAGCACAATGAAAGAAAGGAAAATACGTGCTAATTGGGATTTATTTTATGTGAAGGGTTTTGAAAATCTACAGGAATAAATTCTTAAATTTTTAGGAACATATATGAAATTAGGCACTTTTTGCAATTAACATTATTCTAATGCTACACAGTCAAGACAAAAAGGTCACTGTTATTCCATCCAAAGGAACAGATGTGTTTCCATTTCCTTGATGAATTGTTTCTCAATACTGCATTAATTTGGACATATGTGCTCCTGAAGGAAATCCACCAAAGGATATAACATATCTATATATTGCTGACTGTGTTTGTCAATTTTCTCTCTCCATGAAACACATCAGTTTTTGTTAAGAAAAATAGCTCTCCTAAGAACAATAAAACTCTCCATGCTCCATAAATGTTTGTTGCATATGGTTTTGGCCCCTAAAAGCCCTTTTTTCCCTATCCCTCTAAAGTGTTTGGGAGACTACCCCTGGGGTGGAGTTTGTAATGATATGCCCCAGAAGGGGGTTGGGTCTCCCAAAGGTTGGTTGCCCTCTCCCATTCGTCCTACCACCTGCCCATCTCCTGTCTGTCATCTTTAGTTTCTAGATTGTTCTGTGTTACTTGGTTGCTCATTGGTTTGTATCCCTGCCTGTATTCCCTTCTCCTCCCCTCTCCCTTCCCAGATGGCCCTTATTCCCTTGTCCCTCCCTTGTTCCACCCCTGGCTTGTCTGTGATTGGTTTATACCCTCAAATAAAAGTCTGGTGCTCCCGGAGCTCTGGGTCTTTAGAACCTGGATGCTCAGAGTGCTGCTACCTAACGTCTGTGTCTCTATTATTCCGGGGCTAAGGATCCCTCCCAGCCTACTCCAGCTCTATGGAAACAGTGTCTGTCGTATAGGGAAGGCGCTGCCGACGGTGAGGGACGGAAGGGCCCGGCACCGACGACCTGTACCGGGAACACCCTCCAGGACACTTCGTGGGGCACTGGCCCGAGAGGGACCGGTGCTCCACCGGGTCCGGGACCCGCCTGGTCTGGGTTGGTCAGGCTGCTCTGGTGTTACAACGCCGCTCGGCTGCTGCCCAAAACCCTGGTGGGCAGCTGTCCGGCCAGAGCCAGCGGCACCGTAACAATGTTAGGATGAGAGTCTTATCATTTTTGCAGCTCAGTCTTTGAATCACAACTTGGTACTGGACTTGGGAAATTTACAGGTTGAGATTAAGAAATACAAAAACATTGCTCTCCCAGGAGGGAATTGGATTAGTGTTAGCACTTCTCCGAAGGGTGTCTTCTGTCTCTTCAGTAGCACAGGCAATTCTCTGATTTCTATATCTCAAGAGGGCACAGGAATTTGTAGTTTGGGCAATGGGATTGATGTGGACACTGATACTGACTTCAAAGCACATGATGAATTTTTGAGAGCTCCAGCATTAAATATCAGCTTAAGACAGTTGAATCTTTTAACTCATGAGCAGTCAGCTGGGTATTCATTCGCAAATGAGCTTTTTCTTCTGTTTTAAAATCTGATGTAGTACTTTAGGGTGTACAGGTCCTAACCTTTCTTCACTAACAGGGAAAAGAAATTAATTTAAGGCATCTTCATGTTTTTGCAATATTATAAAATACTAAAGTTCAGTCTTTAGTCATTTGAAAAATCAAGCAAAAGGACTAAACTTTTAGTATGACCTTTCATGAGATTACATCTGCAGCACCAGAAGGAACTGTACTTTATCTCACTGACGCATATGACCTAGAGGACCTCTCTCACTTGTGAGCTTGCTGCTGAGACCTGTGTGTTATCCTGTCTGTGAAAATCCTGGGAGGAACATTTCATTTTCCTTGCTGTCAAACCTTTACGTTATCTAATCATCCACTTCAAATTTGTCATGTACACAGAGAATTCGAATGTGTTGGAGAAAACATGCAGCCCACAATTTTAGTTGCATTTAGTGCTATTATGAAGCACCCAGTTTAGAGAGATTTATCTTCATAAGCTACTCCCTCTTTATCTATATGGTTGTGATTTCTACATTGCCAATAGGAGACAAAACACTAAATTAAAAAAATCCCTTGCCAGTTAGGGTGACTGGATTTATTTTATGCTAAATCTCATGTTCGAAGATTCTTATTTACTAAAAACACACTGAGATCATAAACATGTTCATGATTTTCAATCTGTTTATGAATATTTATTTTCAAGAGAGTTGTACTAGTGTGTTTGCCAGCATTGTGATTTTCACCCGGGGGGCATGTTTTGAAATCAGTGGAGAAGAGAGTATCTGAATTGCACTAACAGCAAGAAAATAATAGCTAAGCATTATTTAGGTTTGATTACTGTGCCCAAGGCACAACCAAAAAATAACGCCTTTCTGAACATTGAAGAATTTGGGCAGAGTTGACAGCAGTGACTCTTAAAAGCAGCTCCTTGGCTTGTTTCAGTAAAGCTTCATTCATTCAGCTGGAGCTTTCATGAGCAGGACTTAAATGGTCGTCCAACACTTTCTCTGTAACTTTAATAAATTCAATCTCTTTTACCCATGTGGTAGATCTGAGTTCTTATCCAAATTCTTCCTGAAAGGAATCATAATTGATACTACTAACTAAAGAATTGGTGCACTGATATACAGGCATGTCCCTGGGTGAGCCAGCCAGCCAGTAAGCAGTGGAGCTGGGAAGCCTTTATTTGGACTTACTTCAAAGACATCAAGGTTTACTGCAGCCCAGAGAACAAAGTGAGGGTCTAGCATTCCTAATCCAAAAGGGAGACAATACATTAAAAAATAGTCCTATTACTTTGGAAAATAAAATCTTGAATGCTTTTTATACACAAGCATTAAAGAATGGAAAATGGATCTTTTGCTTTGTAGGTCACCTTTAAGGCTTCCAGCCATTAAAGAGAATTTTGCCTTAAGAAATGACAGATCTACTGCATTTTAATGGTTTGTTTTCAGACAAAAGAATTTTTCACTTTGATCTCAGTTGGAATGCATTGGCAAATTTGTTACTGGACAAAGCCAGCAAGAAAAAACAGTATTTAGCAAGGTTATGTGCCGGTGTAAACATATAATGGCTAAAGGTTGTTATGCACATCAGGAAGATGGGAGGATTTAACTCTCTAAATTTCTTCTTGCTGTGTGATGTCTGCCCAGAACTGCATTAAGAGTCCTGTCAAAATGAAGTCTTTCAGACAGGCTTCTCTTCTCAGCTTCCTGAGTGGGAGGTTTAAGCCTTGCTTCCACGACTATTATGGACCAAGGTGTTGATCCCCCATATGTGCAGGAAGCCACTATGGCAAAGTTGGGATGTTTCACAGGGACTGGTTAACCCCCTTTCCTGAAGCAAGCAGCTAGAGCTAAGATGCTGCCACATTCACAGCACGGCAAGGACAGCATTTCTTTGTCCTAGAACTCCCTTGGGGTTCAGAGCATAGTGATTTTCCCAGAATCACAGATGATGAAACAGGTGGGTGATCAGGGAATTGCATGGAAAACTCCCAGATTTGTAATGGCCACTAAATGTACTTTTTCTTGCCATCTGGCTGTATTTATCAGCTATATGTGACTCTCCAGGGTAGAAACAACCATGCTCATCATGCTATCAGAAGTGACAAAAGGAAAAGATAACCTTTGAGACAATCCTTATTCTTCTTAAAACAAAGACAACTCCGTCTTTGCCTTCTGCAAAAAGAAGCTGATAAATATGTCTTTTTGTCCTCTTTCACTCTGCTTATCCAGGAACATGTAGGCACTGAACTGATATCTATCTGCAGTGTTTTACTATAACTGTTGAGGGCGAGGAGTAAAAAAGAACAAGGACAAAACAAGCTTTTTCCTCAGTTGCTCATAAAAGTGCCATTGGCAAGTTCTGCTTTAATAACAAAAGGAACGCTTCTGCTGCCTGTTGAAGCAGAAGGAATATATTGCTGAAGCAAATAAATCAATGTAAATTATTTTAAATGTCCTGCATTATATTACTCTTAAGTCAGACAAAAAAGGTGGAAACGATGCTGTATAAGGTAGAGAAAGGATAAGTAGCTAGATACAGAAAAGGCATGAATTATTTAAAAGCTAATGGATGACAGAAACAATTCAACACAGTTGCAGATGACTTATGATCTGAGAATTTGCCTTACAAGCTTATATGACATAAAGAGTAGTAGTTGGGTACTAACGCAGTAGGGTGAGGTGAAATGATAATGAAGGAAGGAAAAGAACAGCAAGTGAGAAACCAACATCTTTGCACACTAGTAAACTCTATGTTTCTAGCAGATTTTCACTTTTGCCACAACCTTTTAAGCAGAGGCTCTGATGGGTCCCAAACTCTGGGCCTCTGAGGCTGTAAAAGCCTCTGTGTGATACATCCTGTGTGACTCCGTGGTCCAAGGATGCCTGGTTGATAGAGGGTTTTAGCTGCAGTGCAGTGCTGGCCTTTCCCCACCATGTGTGATCTGCAGTCCTTCCTCATCACCTCTATGGCCATTGGAGATGCCACAGACAAGTGGACAAAAGTAGATGGGCCTTTGCAATTGGCTGTAGCTTCGTTCTCTCTCAGAGGATGAGGACAAGAGCTGCTCTGCTCCATAGCACACTGAAGTGTTACTGCTGTCAAATGACTTCGATGCCTTAAGCTACCTGGGACTGTTCCTGCCAGGGTGCTGCAGTCAGCACATACAGCAGGTTGAGTGAAGTGAAAAAATTGCTGTGGTAATGAAGTGCCCATAAGGCTGCTGCAGAATGACTCACACAGCAGCTTATGGAGTTTGGGAGCTCTATCCTGTCAGGAGGTATGGGAGCTTCCCGCTGCCTCCAAAACACACCGTCAAAGCTACTAAAACCAAAATTTTCTTACCTTTTTCAAGTGACTGCAGTACAGCTTCATAAACAACATGCAGCCTCACTAAAGATGCCAGCTTTTTTATATCTTAGTGTGTAAATAATAAATTGTTATAAATGGAAGTTTAAACAGTCATGTGTAAGTTAACATGAGTGTTGTTAGAGAAGAGCAATTTAAAAGAAATCAATTGACTAAAACAATTATCATCAGGCAGGTCAGAGCAGATTAACTAGAAAGGAGTTCTTGTGTCATATGCCTAAATAATGACAGTAGCAGAAATTATAAAATGTAAAATGACCATAAAATGGCTCAAGGATACCCTGCCCAGCAAGCCTATCCCCTGTGCAAAGGCTGTAAGTAAGAATGAAACTCAACTAATAACATGCATTTTCATGCATATATATGTTTAATTTTAATGGATCTGCTTATCTATTAAAATAAAAAACAAATCTCCGCGTGGGGGTGAGAGTTGGTCGTGCGGTTTTAGGGAGGGAAGGCAACCCTGGGTGGGTAGCCGGTGCTCAAGGCATGCTTTTGTCCCCTAGGCCAAGCCTATGGTCGGCCACGAGGGGAGAGCCAGGTCTCCAAGGAGGGCCTTGAACCCAGGAGAAGGGAATTAGGGTCCTTGTTGGTTGCTCCGATCCCGAGACTGGCGGAGATAAAGGGAGAGACTCTTGGCTGGGTGACAGCAGGCTTTATTCCTCTGAACCCTCAGCTCAAGAGCCCCGAGCAGGGGCAGAGCAAGGGGTTTTAACTGAACACAACAACCAATCATAAACCGGGGAAGGGGAGGAGTCGGGGAGGGGTCAAACTAGTTCAGCCATACAGAGAACGAGGGAGGGGACAACCGGGTCACAGAACAAATCAGGGACCGTACAAGGGAGAGCTTTCCAGAACCAGGGAGGAGAGAACTTGGAGACAGACAGAAGGGAAGACCAATAACATAACTTCAAGGGTCTGTGTCACCATGACACAGCACTAATCAGGCTTAACCATCGTGGCTGGGTTTAGGGGTGGAT